>JBBMFX010000101.1:11069491-11076991 GCA_037832545.1 Rhabdalestes septentrionalis
TGACGTCATGAAGTGGCAGACATCTTACATTTCATTATATTCAGGAAACAGCTGATATTGAACTGATGTTTGGAAGTAATTTTTTTTCTTTTTATCTTTTTGTTTATCTATAATGATAAGGAAAGAGGAAACCAACAATAAAACAGAAGAAATTAGTAAAATATTGCTTTATTATCATATCAAGACGTTATCATGACTAAAACTGACTGTACTTAAAAATATCCTGTAATGTAGCATTTTTATTCCCTCCCACTAGTTGGCAGACATGTAGTACTTTGATTCAAGATGAAATTTTTGAGCAGAAAAAGAGTGCACTTCTGTTCTCAGTGTTCCAGCAAGCATGTGGGATTTGTGAGAAAAAACACGCCAAATGGCTAATAAAAAGTTGTCCATTGATGATGTCCTGTGAATGATATTCGCTGATTCTGAATCTGAAGAGGAAGATTTGCCTTTTGTACCTGGAGACACGCGAGAAGTTCGGGCTCCAAGCAGAGGGCGCAGAGACTCCCTTCTCTCAGCCAACCAGGGCTGCTTGAGTCGCTGGGAATCCCAGCTCTGTCACGCTGGGCGGGCCTGCTTGTGGAGCGGCGACTCCCAGCTCACTGACGCCCTCCGCTTGGAGCACGACTTTCTCGCACGTCTCCCTGTACAAAAGGCAAATCTTCCCCTTAAGATTCAGAATCGGCGAATATTCGCAGGACATCATCAATGGACAACTTTTTATTAGCCATTTGCTGTTTTTTTTCACAAATCCCACATGCTTACTCACACCCCAAGAACAGAAGTGCAATATTTCCTTGCTCCCACGTCAATGACACAAGGCTCGTTTAAACCGCTTTTTACTCAAAACTTTGAATAGGATGATGGTGAAATTTTCGTCTTGAACCAAAGTGCTACATGTCAGCCAACTAGTGCTAGGGAATACAAATGCTACATTACATGATATTAGTAAATACAGTCCGTTTTAGTCATGATGGCGTCTTGTCGCAATTCTGCAACTTTGGCGCTTAAAGGGTTAAAGGTGAAGACATCATCATTTAAAGCAGCTACACCGCTATAATGAGCATGTAGTATGAAGTATGCAGATATATGGTTACTGTTAAGACTCTCACAATTACTACATAATCATCTTATCGCAATTATTTTAGCTCACAGTTGTTTTACACAGTAATATTTAAATATAGATTTCAATATTACATTAAAAAAGACAATGCAGCTGTAATAATTTCTACAAGAGCTAATCATCAGCTACAGGACAGGCCTGTGTTCCAGTGCTGTTTTTCATTCCTAATCTTTGGCCGTACTGTGTGTAGAGTGGATTTCTGTAATTTTGTGATGTTGAACAGAAAGAAGGTCCCCAGTTGCCATTATCTTGATAAAATGATACACGACAATACATGACTGTGACTCGTGGATAATGCGATATAAAGCAGAGAACAAAGGATGTATTACATTCTACAGTTTTGCCAGTGAGGAGAGCCAGGGGTTGCTGTGAGGTCATTTGGTTTGCTTTTGTCTCTTCTGAAGTGAACAGAAACCACAGGAGCAGAAATCCATCCCACTTATTAGCCTATAAAATCATCATCTTTTGGCCCTCTGTGTTTGTTTGATTGCGTTTTCATCTGTGTCATTGAAAATATGTGAGATGTTATGTTACACCCTATTGATTACCGGTGTTAATTAAAATTTTAATTAAAGTTTTTTATGGTGTGCATTTGCGCTTGTGATAATAGTATGAAAAAAGAGCACGGGCCAATAAATTGCAGCTTTATTTGCGAGCAGCAGCCATCAACAAATACAACAGTGTACATAAAATTTTACTAACATTGATTTTGAAAATATGAATGTTACTTTAACATCTGAGATGTATTATTCAATTTAAAACTACAAAGCATAAAATCCAGGACCTATAAGTCAGTTAATGAAGAGGAAAAGTCCATTACAAACCTATCAAAATCTGGATCATCTGATTCACATAAGTGCCTTGGATTATAACCAGAATCATTTACCTCGGCTGCTAGAGGCTTCTTAGAGTAATACACAGTCAGCGGAGAGCCGCGCAGGTTATGGGATGGATGGCTAGTTAGCCTGATGGATGGAAGAGTGCAGTCTGTGATGAAAGGGATCGTCTTTTCATATCCCTTCTCTGTATATTTCTAGGCATAATATGCTATTCTACTTTTAAAAAAAGAAATAAAGGAAGAGAGGGAGAAAGAAAAGGGAAATCTGTCAGGGCATTTCATAAAGGGTGAGAGATGAGAGTGAGGCTGCAAGTTTGAAGCAAGAAAGAACATCTAGAGTTCAATAGCTTTTCAGTTTTTATATTATATAAGTATAATAACTATATATTAAAAGCTGTTTGGCATGCAATCCTTTAAAACCCCTTTCCAGTAGTATAGATTTGCCACAATGTAGTTTTAGTTTAAGCAAAAAATTATTTGAATTAGGAAAAGAGAGTGAGTTTGTGTGTGTGTGTGTGTGTGTGTGTGTGTGTTGGGGGGGGGGGGGGTAAAAAGAGGTGAAAAGAACATTCAAAATACCTTCATGGGTACCACTCTACCTAGTAGGACCTTATGAGTGGTTTAAAGTATATTAAGGCATATTAGTTAGGCCCAAAACTCCTCACAAGATAATAATAAGTTATAACACATGAAAATAAGGTCTTCAGCAAACCATTGATATCTGATGACAGTGAATGTGATGAAACATACTAACTAATGAACAACAAAAATTAAGGGCAATCAACAAATCTAAGTTTTAGCTGTAAAATCGGACATGGTTTTGCGGGTTATCTGTGTTATAACTGCATATTAATGATTTTAAAGGTATTTCTATCCTACTTAATAACAGTTAACAATCACATTTTAAGCAATTTATAAACCATGTAATGAAAGTCCTATTGAAAATGATCCTTATACCCTCTCCTGATAAGATTCAGGAATTCAGCTTGGGAAGGGTTAAGACAGTTTTAATGAAAGTAGATAAATGTGGGCCAATGTGCTGGAGGCTCTGTAGCCTCTGCTCCTCCTCCTCAGTCCCCTACCAGCCTCACTCTGAACCCACAACAGAAAAGAACAGTTGGAACAAATGTGCCTTCAATAGGCCAACACCGTGGGGAGATCATTCTGCTGCACTGGCCAGCCAGCCCACCGGGGATTCAGTAATGTGAGTGGCATTGTTGGGCTGAGGATGATGGCGCTTCATGTTGTTTTAAGGGCTTAAACCTCCCCAATAAGCCCATTGTATGAGGATCTCACCCTCAGCTGGCTCTTGCCCTGGGGTAATATTGGACAAGATGGAGTGGTTTAAAGCCCTGGGCTCTACAGCAGTTATGGAGCAATAAGTCTATTATCCTCTGATTGAAAGACTTCCCATAGCTGTCAGGATTTCGTATATTCCAAAGTTTTAAATGTACGTTCCCAGCTGAAGTACAATTGATGAAGCCTTTTGTAAGTTGTCTTTAAGAATAGATCCTCTCTCTATGATGTTTAAATATTTAGAGCCTGAAAATTAGGGGTGTGATATTTTGATATGATTTCATATGATGCAGTGGTGTCTCAAATATATACATTTTTGATACAACAAAAAATAATAACAGGCTAAACACACTTCAGCAAATATTTTTAGTTTTTTCTGTTTAAAAGAGCATTCAAAGTCTTAAAACGGCAATATTTGGAACACAAATTGTGGTTTAAAATGTCTTGATCTAATGTGTTTGCCACAATTTAATATGCTAGTTATGGTGCAAAGATAGGATGCAATGCAGAAATGCAGACAGACACAATATTATATGCTATACAATATACTATAATGAAGGGTCTTTACCCTTAGAAGTTATTTTTGTTGGTGTCAATAATTAACCATGCCATATTACTTCACTTCATCGCTCATTAGCTTAAATTTTAAATAGGTGTGCATTTGTAAAAGACCAGATATTTTTTTATTAGGATTTGAATCAGATGAAAATGTTACTGTTGTGCTTGTTTACCTTTATTTCCCATTTTTTGTCATTGCTCTGAAATACAAGCATCTGCAATCTATATTTTGATTTACACAGTAGTAGCTCTAAAATTCAAATGGGACTTCAGTCAGCCATTCATTCTCCTGGGGGTTTTAAAAGTTGGTCACATTGTACAGTCATCTGTAGGTTAAAAGATCATGCTCCTTCACCCCCAGCACCATGTTTCGTGTCTTCTTTAATTGAAGAACCATGTAAGGCATCACTCTTGAGATGTACGTGAAATGTATTGATTTAAATATTTTATCATATGCCATGTTCTAACTCTAATGAATGGTCAAATATCTGTAGAAATGCTTTCCTTTTCATTGTTAAAGATTAGCCCAAATCATATTTGCTACTGTCCATATGTGGTAGCAGTCTTCAGCCAAGCGTTCTTTTGAAAGGTGGAGTGCTTTAAACATGGATTTGTTGTCCAAGTGTTGTCAAAGGTCAGCAGCAGAAAAGCCCTCTGATAGCCATTAAAAACCCAAATGCTGAACTTGTTCTTTCTCCTCCACCATGTAGTGATTAGGAATATCTATTACAAAGCATGTAGTAGGTGGTCACCAGAAACATTTCAAACCATGGGTGATTCATAACGGGCTAAAAGGTCACATCAAATGGCATGTTAGTATTTCACTTTAAGTTTGATTAAAGATTTTTGGAAAAGATGGGGAAAACGACTCAATAACAGGGCTGCCCTCCCTCTTCTCTGGAGCCCCCGTTCTATATTTCTTGCAGAAATCGATAAGATGAGAACTGAAGAAGCTATTGTGGCTCATCCATGGATCCACCTCTCAAAGTGTCAGGAGAGTTGCTCCGAAAATACAAATATTATAGCATTTTAATACACATTTCTCTCTTCGCATAACAAGACTTCACTGTCATGCTTTTTATATGATTAACAAGTTGTAGTTATTAGCAATGTATGCATTTTAGTTCACATCAGACACACAAGTTACGGTATTTATTCTCAGATATTAGCCGAGGTAAAGTGGTTACATATTGTGTTTTTCCTCTTGGTTTCCTAGTGTCATCTATATAAGCTTATAATATAACTATAATGTTAATGGAATAGAACTGTGAACCTGTCAATGGGTCTGTGAAGGTTAGGGGAGTACAAACACAATCATACACGCACAACACACACACACACACACACACACACTATGTTCCACTCCTGTAACCACCAGTGACAACAGTGACCTGCAGGGTCTGTGGAGACTGTTTCTGACTGCTGAGATGAATATTTACCTTTGCCCAAAAGCATGTAGGGCAGTGTGGGAGCTGGCTGGGAGGCAGTAATATGAATGTAACTGTACGCACACTCGGGGGACTCCGGTCACAAGCCGCAATTACTGCAAGCCCGCTGTAATGGGAAACAAATTTGTGGGAATATTGCCGACCATCCGTCTTTATTTACACGCCTGGTAATGAGGCTCAGTGTTAATCTGGCTCCGAGGAGCTGCAGTGCTGTGAGCAGGGCACTGCCTTAAGCAAGCGGCGGCATGGGGATAAATCAATCCCTCACTCCTCTCTTCTTCCTCATATTGATCAGCTCTTCAGCTAGATGGATGCTTTTTACAACTCGCTCTCCTAATACTTTCGAAAACTCAATTACCAACAGAAGAAGAGCCTTTTTGCGTGTCCTGCCTCCAAAGATTAAAGAAAAAGCACAAAGGAAAACAACCCAAAGGCACAAGTAGATGCGATGTCGCGTTTAGGCTGCAGCGCCCTTTGGTCCATTGCTGCAAGCAGAGAGGAGCTGCGGATTGGTCTGCTCTGTGTTATGATGGATGTGGACATAAATTGGACAGTCGTGCATTTTTCTGTCAGAATATTGCCTTTCCTCACTCTCATGCCAGAAGAAAGTGCAATGAGTCATAAGGCATGATGATGAGGATATGGACATTATTATGTGCATTATAATATAAGCATTATTTTGTGTGGATGCAAGCCATTCCTTATACATGTTAAAAGTCCATAAAACACCATGGATAGAGGTTCATGTACAGTCTTTATGGATACTTTTGAAAGCTTATTTGTTGGATATTGGGTTTTTTTGGACAAATTTCCAAGATCTCAAATGACCAGTGGGCATAGTTAGGGCCTTATGGATTCATCTATAAATCTATTTGCAACATTGACTACATTGGATATTAACAAATTAGTGATGAAATGGTCTGTGCTCTTCATCTGGACTAGTATGGTTTCCCCTTTCATTTGGCTGTGTCTTGTTGTGTGGACTAAATGTCGTACCTTATCTGGCTTGTTTAGGCAATAAACCAGACAGTGTGGATGGATGTAGGTGTTGTATAGTGCATGTCTTACACATGACTAAATGAGATGTCTTCTGGGGTAAAAGCACTGCATTGCATACCTCCTTTCATGCCAATTACACAGGGCGGCAGGAGTAGTCAAACCACTGTAGTCATCACTGTCTCCACAACACCCTCTATGGTAATACTCCTACTCATACCTGAGAGTGAGCAGCTTGTGGTGCATTATCTGAAGCACACAAGAGCTTACATATTTTTAGAAGGTTAAAGACCTAAACATTGAAAAGTATGAAACTTTACTGTTTTTTTTTATTAGTCATTGACCGTCATAGAGGTACTTGTATATTCAGTATTTTAAGCATTTAGGTCTAAAATATTTAGGTATATAGATTATATATAATCTGCCGTATGTCTTCTGTAGTTTCAGAAACAAAGGGTTAAACAAATAAATTCTAAATGAAATAATGATATAAATTTATTTATTACTGTAACTTTGTTTGGGCCATATCAATAAATATCTATTAAATTATTTGCTGAACCATTTGTTAATCATGAAACAGCATATTACATTATGTAATATCCAGTTAGTCATCAGTTAACAACATATTTAAATAATATGCTAATGTATCTCGCTAGCGCCCCTCACTGGTACACTCAGTAGTTCACCAGGCAGAGAAGAGAGCATTTACCCTGGAAAACAAAAGGTAATTACTGTTAATCACCTTAATAAGGCGTGACATCACTATGCATTCCTCCTCCACAGCAAGAGAGACAGGGACCCAAACTGGATTAGTGATTAACTGAGTTTGTGGCCTTTTTGTGTCCAGTGGCAGGGACAGCACAAAGATGCAGTGTCCTAGAGGCCTGCACTTCCTACTGCATAGAAGCCCTTGGAGCTAGGGACTGGAGGGGGTACCGGGGTGATAGAGACAGAGAGAAACAGAGGGGCGGGAGGGGGTGTCCCTGTACTGGCTCCCAGGAGGGAAGTAGCAGTGTCCCGTCTGGATTCCCCACCGAGCTGCAAAATGAGCGAGGCTCCATGCACCTGAGCAGGCCAGGGAGCAGCCTTGGGCAGTCATTCTTATACCCTTTGCTCTAGTCCTAGTAATTGCCTGATCTTATGTTGTGGTGAATTAAAACATACAGATACAGAGAAATTCTGTTATAAGTACTGATTCTAAGCTAATCATCAAAATTACATTTATTCTAAAATACAGAGGG
>JBBMFX010000101.1:11081991-11084193 GCA_037832545.1 Rhabdalestes septentrionalis
GGTTCATAATATTACCCTGAGTCTGAAAGTGTATCTGTCTATTCGGTGGAAGCAGTCTGAGGGTCAAATGAGCCTGATGTAGAAATGAGTTTAGTACAAAACATTTATATTATGTGGATGTTCATTAACTTTTTAAAAAAGCCTCTCTATGGAACCATCTGCTGAATAGTTCTTTACAGAACCAAAAGTAACATTTTTTGTCTTGGAGAGTTAAGTTTGTGTCTGAAACTTTTGTCTTGGAGAGCCAAAATCTTTGAGGTTGGCCCAGATTCCAAAATGAAATATGTGTAGTTTAAAAGATTATATACTTCCGAGTTTAAATAAGCATTCGAAGCTGGTGGCCTAGTGGTTAGGATGTTCCCCTGCAATTAGGAAGTTGTGGGTTTGAATCCAAAGCTATGCTATTAGGGTTTGAATCCAATCTATTACTTTTATTATAATTTAACCATCTAAACTGTTTTCTCACTGTGTGATGGAGTGGGGTTAGTGTAAACTGAACTACCTCATGGGCTAACTTTGACCCATAGGACTCATTTTCGACTCTTGTGTTCTTTAGTGTTGATCGAGAAACAATTTTAAAATTTATTTTGGAATTCCGTGTAACAAAAATGATCTACATAATGATCTAAAAAAGGCAGTACATACAAATGAAGCTCCATTCCACTTAAGGATGTGTGGCAAGGACTCAGGGCAGAGAAGTTGAGATGTGTCAGGCTAGACCTTTAGTGAAGTAAGCCAGCAGTGGTGACAGGCTGATAAGTTGGTGTGTTTTGAAACAGTAGACTGTCGGGCCACGGTGTGAGGTGGCTGTCAAAGGACTCATGATTGCACACCTGACCCCTTCATCCCTGCCCACTTGCCTCCACAGACATGTCTGTCACTACACTTGCCATTTTGCTTTCCAATGTGCCAGCCAGGGCGAGCGCGGCCACATTTTAGTGTTGTTTATTGATTTCTGACCCCACGCTTAATAGTTTTCCCAGGCCTCCCAAATGGCTTTTGTAAGCAATAGGGTTTGTACATCTCGCCGATCAATACCTTTTATATTTACAATAAAATTGAAACAGCTTCTTGCAAGGGGGCTGTTGGCCCGGCATTTGTCATCCTTCTGCAAGGGAAAACTATGTCATTATCTGAATTAAAACATTTATTTCTGATTAAGAGAGTGTCCTATCTCATTAATTTTTCCCCTTCCAATATGAAGGGAATGGAATCTTATTGATTTTTGCACTTTTTACACGTCTCCACAACTGGGAAGATAATTGAGAAGTTAGCCAGAATAAATGAAGTTTCTAGTCTAGCAGAAGCAGCCAATACCTTGGAAATACGAGGTGTTTTTGTGGAGCAAGGTTTTTAATTTTGCGGTGGGCGAAGACAAGAGGACTGAACAAATTGGATTAAGGTTTGGGACATGGGGCTGGGGAATAGGGCCTGATCCCACCAGGTGACAGCAGTAATAAGACAAGCTTCAGCTTGTCCCTTGCTCCAAAAAACACTGCCACCAGAGGAAGTCTAGATTAAAGAGCCAAAAGCCTATTAATGCTAAGTTGCCCTAAATCCATTCCTCCCACAAAGCTTATTGTTGAGGCAGAATTGAGAGATGGTAATCAATGGCTGAACTAGACCTTTCGACATCACGTGGCTATTGATTAAGCTTTACTAAATGAATGAGATTAGATTAAAGTGCTCTTAGTCTTCATTTTAGGTGAGTGAGTTATATCCATATTACGATTCTACTCAGGGAGAGGTTTCGTATGGGTTTGGCCATTACAATCAATGTGCTTGCTTGACTCACGAAATAGCATGTAAACTCCTCCTGCCTTGCTCGCGCCATACACAGCAAATATTTCAACAGTTTTTTAAACAATGTTTTACTGAGTGTTTGCTCAGAGCCACAGAATCTTGGGTCTCCAAAAACATTCAATTTCAAAATAACGTAATTGTAAATTAATGTAACTAGACTGTAATATTATTGCACCTTTTATTATAGTGTCAATTTAAAAATTTAAATGGTTGCTGGCCATTTCAAGTGGTATATACAAAGATGATACAGCCAAAGTAAAGGAAAGGATCTTTTGATTTGGCAGTTTATCTGAATTCTGCAAGCTGAGATAAATTAATGTCGATTCACTTTTTGTTAAAGTTAACTAACTGGAACTCACAGGACCTCACAGAAGCATGAAGAAGCCAGACCAGGCTGGT
>JBBMFX010000101.1:11090277-11120747 GCA_037832545.1 Rhabdalestes septentrionalis
ACACACACACACACACACACACACACACACACACACACACACACACATATCCTTTGTGACTCTTTTACATGCTCCAGGGAACACATTTTAATTCAGACTCAACCTTTCCTGTTCTACCATTTTTCTCCACATCTATTGATTTATTCATCCTGACTGCTCCTAAACAGGTGCTTGTGTTATTGATTAAACTTACTTTGTCCAAGAAGTGTTTGCCACCTCTATTTGTTTTTGGTCTGTGCAAGGAGAGACACTCTTTGCGGATGCAATCTGATGCTATTAGTGTATTGCAAGATAGTATTAACAGACACAAATTCAATGAATACAACTCAGAAAATCCTCGACCAGACTAGTAGTATATCAGACTACTAGTAGTCCAAGCATAAAGACGGGATTCGTTACAAGATCTCAATCCAAACATGTAAAAGTTCATTTAAAATCAAGATATTTCTACAGGTTTCTAAAGACAGGTGATTCCTGTTGGTTGCCACCACAGTATGTTTCAAATGGTAATTGACAGAAAGAAGGAGAGAACACATGAATCATTCTGCTTTTATTGTAAGCCCACAAAAGAGCAAGCTCACAATATGCAATAATCTTTTTTGGCACAAGGGAATCCTCAAGACCTTTATGGCCTTCAGAGAAACATGTTGGAAACAGTATAGTTAAAATATTAACACCCCAAACATAAACTGGTCCAGGCTTTTTTCCTTTTTTAGTTTTTTACTAAAAATGAAAAACTCTTACATAACTGAAATGAATGCAGAATCAACAAGTCACATTGATGTATAATGACAGGGACCAATTACATATGTTTAATAAATACAGTGTTGGAGATGGGAACGCCTTTGGTAGTGGAACCTAGTGTAAGGATCTAAGTAACTTTAACAAGGACAAACTGTTGACAGGGACACCCAAGGGTCATTGATGTTTATGGGAAACAAAGCTTGGCCCAACTGATCTCATCCATCAGAATAGCTGCTGTAGCACAAATTGCTAAAAATCTTACTTCTAACTATGATATAATTGTATCAGAACAGTGCCAGTGGATATATGGTGCTTTGTAGCCACAGCCTGGTGAATGTTGTATCAAGGTTGAGAATTGTCCACTGTCAAAAGTACCTAAAACTGGCATTTGAGCATCAGAACTGGACCACTGAGAAAGGGAAGAACATCATGTTATATCATGTGGATGGCTGCGTTTATGTAGGTCACCTGTTGAAGAAATGGAACCAAGAATCATTTTGGGAAAAACATTAAGCTGACAAAGGCAACCTTAGGCCCTGGTATTCATGTGCATGCTACTCTGACAAGTACCTACCTAAACATTGGTGCCAGATAAAACAGCGCACCTTCAGAGGTCTTTTGGAGTCCAAGCTTAATGGGTCAGAGATGTTTTAGCGACACGAGGGTGCTCTGCACAATGTTAAACAGGTGGTTTTAATGATTGAGTAAATCATTATGGTTTGTTTCTAATTCTAATGCTTGATTTATTTACTATTATTATTATTTTACTAATGGAGTTGTCAGGGAAATGCCCACTAATACATCATATTAAGAGTACTGTAAGTCGGGCAGAGTTAGCCCAAAATGCAAAATTTCTTTTGTTGTCTCTGGCCAGGTGTTACGGTCAAACTTTAAATCAAAATGGAGCCTTTTGCCTTTGTTAGTCTTTGTCCCTAATTATACAAAGTACTATTCATCATTGTCCAGAAATTCTTGTTGTCCAGTAATCTATCAAAAAGTAATGACTTTTGCCCGCCTCCAAAATGTCTTCTGATTTTTGATTAAGTCATTGTGCACCATCGAGCGGGAAAAAATAATATCCCACCACCCCCACCATTTATCAAGTGAAAACACTACACTAGCTCCAAGACCCTCCCTAAAACAGTTTCCCTTGAAATAAAGCACAAGTTAACAATATCACGTGACAGTTAAAAAGAATTGCTCATAGGGAAACATACACTGGTTTGCTAGTTTATTATATACTCCTGTCTTGTTCAGTATCTAAATGAGATTCACCTTACATTATAGGTTCAATAGATGCATGTTGGTTGTTCTACCCCAGTCAGTCTTGGTCAGTTTCTGATTACAGAATCAGGTATTAATTAGATATTATTTGGGCTCGCTCAATAATATTGCCATGCTAAAGAAGCCCATTTCTTGTTGCACCACTTTGCTGTGTGCAGTCAGAAAACATGATCCATCGGTTGATGTACAATTTGACAGAGCTCGCGTTCAGGAGTAGATACTGAGCCCAGTTTTACGAGTTTTTGTGCAGCCATCCCGAAATACAATTTAATCAAAATACGTGCTCCAATCACGATGCAGGGCATTTTCCGTGCTAGGACAATTCTTCTCTTTTTCGTGCTAGGGCAACGCTTCACTACCCGGACAACCTAACCTTAACCTAATGTAAGAGTCACCAGTTAGCTCAGATACTGGTGATTTAATGCAGTGCCCGTGAAAATACAGAGGGTAGTATAGCATTGTCCTGGCACGTAAAAAAACGTTGATCATGATCGGAGTATGTATTTTGATTAAATTGTGTTTCGTGATGGCTGCACGGACACTCATGAGATCAGGTTGAGATACCTCCAACCACGTCCCCCCGGTCACACACTCAAGTTCAGGATTCGGGGAGCTGCGGACGGAGTTTGCGCACAGCATTATGAATTTTACTCGAATACAAATACAAATACAAATAATTTCCCCCTTTAACAAATACAGATGCAAATAGTGGCCGCTTTGCACACCCCTAATATGCCACAACCATGTCAGTGTAACTGCAGGGCTGATAATGGTCCACCATACAAGAATAATAATAAAACCTGGTCCATGTTCATAATTTTCTACTGATGTATCCAACCACTGTTAACAGCACAAAGGAATGCATGGAAAGTACCAATAAATTACAGATTTTTAAATGTATTATCTCCTAAGTTGGAAAATGAGATCTTTAACATTTATAACACTTGTGTGGTTTTCTTTAGAAAAAATATTTTACATTATTTTCTAGCCAATCATTTAGAATCACACAGGCTGTTTACTGTTTAGGAGTAGGACTGATAGGAGTAATGTTCTGCCTGGCTGTTCTGTATTGCTATTCAAAAAACAGTCCAGTCTGAAACACTGTTATAATGAGTGTTTGGGGCTAAAATGCTATAAGCTAAATAAGTGTTTTTCGTAAATGTTTTGGCTACATGACACCACAAAAACAATGAATTCAAGCTGTTTTTGTTTTCTCAGCTCAGTTTTCATATGAACAGTATTCAATGGAAAGTGAATGGTACATTTTGAAACAGTACATTTCTATTTTATTAACAGTGTCCACACGCTCCATCGAACTCCTACATATCAAAGAATGAAAATGTGTTTTTCTATGATATGTTCTTTAAAATGAATGTATGAATGTATGTGAAAAACAAAGTGTAAGTGTAAAACAGTAATGAAAACACAGATAATCATTCTTAGTTGTAGTGGTTCCATTTCACAACAGTAAAAATATACTGAACTGTACATGAACAAACATACATAACAAAGGCAACATGCAGCTGTTACAATGATAGCAAATGTCTTACTGTGTATACAAAATACAGTTGTTAAATGGGTGGTGGGCCATTCTCAGCACCGCAGTCGTACAGATATGGTAGGTGGAATGCCAGTGTGTGTGTGGCTCAGGTACAAGTGAGTCAGACACAGTTCTATTGTTTTGAAATGCATGTCAGTGAGAAAAAAAGCAATGTGCTGATAGTCCCACAACCTACAAGCACCACTATCAGTCTGGGGCTGGCCTAATCGGACAGCATGGGCAGTATAATCTATTTGACTGGCCGAGGGTTCATTACCATGATCGGTGCTGTAGCTTTCCCTAATATTATCCCACCTCATCTGTAAACAGCCTCATCCATCATACACATGCCCCCTGCTTATCCAAACAGATACAGAGTGTGTTCTAATAATTTGCTCATCTCAAAGAAAGGATGTGATGAAGATAATCTCGTTTTGATGTACAATGCCCCCCCCACACACTCCAAACAACCCCCCTCCACACTCTACTCTCAGAGGAGACAGTCATAATGATCTTGGTGTAAGTTTATTAATGGAACAGGCTGACATGACACCAGGCAGCAGGGTTATGGATTATAATGTGATCAGCTCATTCATCTGTTGAGTTACAATAAAGTAGGCAGCACAAATATTGTAATTCAGATCAGTGGTAAGAAACATGATGCTGCCTTACATTCAGACTGCTGTAATCTAAAGCTTACTATTATGCAGATTGAAAAAAGCTTGAAAGGGATGATGAGCCTCCAGCCTTCATTGGAAGGAGAGTGTGGGTGTGAGGGGATGTACGCGTGTGAGTATTTGTATGTGTGTAGGTGTGTGTGTGTCCCTCTGTGTCTGTGTCTGTTTGTATCGAAGCCTCCATATACTGCACAGACATCACAACCTTTACAGTCTGTTTGTGAATGTAGAGTTTATATTTATTTCCAATAATGAGTCTTTAAAACCACTTCACAAAAACTATGACTGTTTTTTCGCCAAAACCTCTATCCCCTGCACCTTGCAAATATCATTTTTATGTGTGGTGGTCTTATCCATTTCCCAATTCCCAAACCTTTACTGTCAATAATGAAAATATTACAAATCACATCTTTACATTGTAGAGCTATACCAGACCTCTGCTACACAGGATTCTTTATTAGGTGCTGTCACTTAAATTTCAATTGATTTCCAACTAATTTCTTCATGTCTTTAATTATTTTTGGAAATTATATTATTTACATTTATTTTTAATTGAAGTAAAGCTCCTTTAGTACTCCCAAGTGGCCAAAACTTCCTAAACATTCAGCAAAACCATAGCCATCCATGGATGGGATCGACCTAATGAAAATGCAATATTAGCTAACTGTAAGTTAGTGGTCTCCTCCAAGTGCACTGAAATGTTCAATGGTGATGCATTAGCAACAATTTAAAAGATAATGTGGTTGGCTTTGTGTGTCTCAAAGGAAGCATGTCTCATATCTATATCGGTCTATATCAGCATTGTGTGATAGGAGGAAGTTAGATATTGGGTGGAAATTGGTGTTGACTAAATGACTCAAACCCATTTACCACTTTCTAATGATTGACTTAAATGTCCAGTTTGTATTTGAAGTGACTTTGACACCTAATTTGTAAGAAAGATTAACAGATTTTGGACAAATTAAACTAATGTCCAATGTGTAAAAAAACATCAGTAACATTTCAAATTATGTTCTAGTTTTTTAGCGGTGATTTGCTGATTCTTAAAGAAATACATACTAAGCAACTTTTATGATGAGGAGAGACAAATACTGCGGTTAATTAAGAATGTGTATGTGTTAATATCCCTTCTGTCTCACTTATCAGAACTAAAATGATATTCAAGTCTGGCACTGTCACCACACAGGTGTAATATTCACATGGTAAGACATCGTATTCAGAATTGAACTGGTTGAAAAGGGCATTTCTAAAGGAAATCTATTTGACACAGCATAAATCAACATTAGTCTTAGGTGTTGTCTTTAGAAAGAAATTGATGTGATCTTTGTCTTCACAGTTCTTCACCTGGCTTCTCTGAATGGCACACAGTCACATTTGCAATGTAAATGACCACTCTCTGGGTATTGAATTGTTCAATTTCAGCCAAGAAGTAAAGGTAACAGATACTGAAAACACAAGCAGTGCCAAGAAGCTTTAACACAGCATCCACATAAATAGAACTGGATATTTAAATGCATGATGGCTACTAACAACAACTCTGACCTTGAGTGATGAGACAAGCATTGGTGAGTATGTTATTTGTAGGCCCTGAAAATAGAAAACAGCTTCTTATATACAGAAATATGTGCATTGTTTGACTATTTTAATAAAAGTACAAACTGTAATGTGTTTCATAAGTAGTATGCATGCCACCAGGGTTTATACAGATTGTTCATTATTCCAAAGGAAATCTGAAGTCTACTTTACAGGAAACAAACTGCAGTCAGTCTGCAATCAAAAACGTTTATATAAGGTGCTCTAGGACCATATGTACAAGAACCCAAATCTTAAAGAATATCAACTTATGTCACAAAGAGGCATTACTTATTTAACAAAATGCAATATAAGTATTAAGCACTGTTTCAAAAGAAGATTGAGTTATACATATATGGATTTCTGTGCATATTTTAAACATTTTTTTCTCTGTATGGGGCAGAATACATGAAAAAATGGGGAGTCATTACCCCTATAAGAAAACAGAGAATATTTTAAGCATGACTTGATTATACCCTAAAACATCTTCATAATAATATAGACCTGATAATATGAGGAACAATTGAACATTTCTTTTATAAATATGTATGCACCCAAGCCACAACATTATACAGGAAGGGGAGAAAAACAGGAGCCACAATGCTGAGCGATGAAGATGAAGCCCTGAAGAAAAGAATGTTCCCCCGCAGAAAATTGGTTTAATTAATAGCACATTTTACATAATGATTACAGTGTAATTGCACCGACTAGCAGAGTGTCATTAAATATATCCTTGCTCCTTTACAACACCCTCTGGCAAAAAATAATGAGTTACATTGGAAATCACTATGCAACAGGTTCATAAATAACATTTAAGCCCATACAAGGCAAGTACTTATAAATAATAAATATTTGCCTTTTGTAATTGAACAAAAAATGACTGCCTCTTCTTTTCCTGGGCATGCTGCTTTGTCCTGTTATGGCCAGGGAAAGGAGAATTTTCTCATTTTTTCTCCCCTTGTAAGTGGTGAATAATTTATTTCGTGGCTAATAGTCAACACTGTCAGTGCGGGGTGTTTAAAATATACCTGTGTCCAGATAAATGTCATGACGGCGGGGGAAGTGATTATTCCCTGCTTCCAGATATTTTGTTGGATGCAGGCCCTGTATACACTGCAATAAATCACCCTCTTCCAATTACCTGCCTCCATAAAACAAGCCTGTATTCAAATCAGGCCTAAACCTGAGCCCAGAGACCAAGCTCAATGCAGTTATATCTGTCAGGAGAAGGGGTTATTGAGAGTGTGCTGCCGCCTCCAGGGCTGTCTCATGTCAAGGTGTAGGGCAGGAAAAGGGTGAAGGGTTGGTGGTGATGGTGGGGGGCCTGGTGGCATGAGTTCCAGGGGGCATGTGGCAGTCGTGGTGTAGGGGGGTTAGAATATGGTATTTTAGATTTAAATACTTGTTTAAAGGTATAGGTTGACAAAACAGTAAAATTCTCCTCAATTTTGCACTTGCCCTATAGCAGACATATGTTCAAAATTAGTTTCTTTAATGTTGCACTGACAATATTAGATATTTTATCTAATGGCTTTAAAGTCAATAAAGGCATGCCTATATCATAACATGTGCATGTTTTTTGTCACTTTATGGTGTTATGTTTACAACAAAAGTAAAGATAAAATGCACTTGGCAGCTGTTACTGTGTGACACAAGACAATTTTGTCCATTTCTCATATAAATTCATAAACAAATAATCAATTCCATATTTTGTTACTCAGTGTCCTATCACGGGACGGGATATGTTGGAAGCAGGAAAGATAGACAATTGTACAGTATGAGAGACTTTCACAAGGGCAGAATTGTGATGGGCAGCTGTTACTGTGCTATGCCAGATAATTTTTTCCATTTGTCATATAAATTCAGAAACAAAATAATCAAATCCACTGATTACTGAGTGTCCTATCACGGGACAGGATATATATATGTTGGAAGCAGGAAAGATAGACAATTGTACATTATGAGAGACTTTGACAAGGGCAGAATTGTGATGGTTAGGAAGCTGGGTCAGATAATCTCCAAAATTGTTGTGTTACGTAGAAATCAGTGTTTACCAAAAGTGGCCTAAAGAAGCACAACTGGCCAACAGACTCATGGGTGCCCAAAACCCCAAGATGTACTTGAAAATCATAGTATAAAAATATATGCACAAAATGCATTGCAGCTTGTTGCATATTGGGCTGCTTAGCTGTAGACCAGACATGATGTCCACCATGGAAAGTGCCTATAATGGGCATGTGAGCATCAGAACTGGACCATGAAACAATGAACCTAGGTTGCTTTGTCTGAGAAGTCACGTTTTTGTTCCATCATGTAGACAGCTGGTGTGGCTGCATCTTTTAGCCAGGAGCGAGACTGCCATATGCAAGGCAAGCTGGCAGTGTGATGCTCTGTTCTATGTCCTGCTGGGAAACCCGGGGTCCTGGCATTTATGTGGGTGTAATTTTGACATTTAACACCTATCTAAACACTGTTGCTCAAAGAGTTGTTTGGACTACTTGGACCTATTTAATAATATGCAAGTAGTTTAATATTATGGCCAACTAGTGTATCAGCATGATTTTTAGCAAGTGGATGATGGTTAAGGCCTGCAGTTTGCTTTATGTGAATGTATGAGTAATACATTTGTGTTATTTTTTTGACACATTAACCTAATCATTAACTAACCTATAGCCAAACTAAAGTGTGCCAGCATATGTATGAATAAATATCATAAACAAACTATTTTTGATATTTGATATTTTACCAGTTCTCTAGTCAAGCACAGTGAAATATGTTTTACCACATATTCTTCAAAAATGTAATTATTAATGAATTTTAATGGAGCTTTCCCTATTAAGGATATTATTTCCCTTTTATAAAAGTCATAATGGACAATATTTGACCAGAAATGATGCAAAATACCTGCATAATGCAAATGTATATCAGTAATAGAAGTAATAAAGAGTGAATAGGAGTAAAAAAAAAAAAACTGTCTGTATTTATAAAAATGTATTCCAGTGTATAACTGTGGCAGTTGTGCACAACTATTTTTCATTTTAAGGAAAGCTACAGTTTTATCTCAACATGCCCTTTTTGGAGATCATTTTTACAGCAGGTGGTCCTTGCCCCTCGTATTTTACTCCTCATTGCTTATTAGCAGAGCAACACAGATCATTAACAGTGTCCTACTTAATCTGAAAACAGGGTTACATTGTACATTATTTCATTTGATTATGTTGATTTCCTGCCATTAAAAATGAAGATGTTTTAGTGTGTTAGCACACATTTCCCTTGTTGTCCCTTGATAGCTTAATTTAATTAGATATGGGGCACTGGAAGGGTGATGTTTTATACGATACATTTGCTATATGATGCACGTGTTCATGTGAATGAAGGTTAGATACTTGTAACATATTCCAACCAACCAGCCGCTCAGCCTCCAATTCCACACTCTCAGTGGTCCATACCTGGCACTCTGCATCGCGTGAATACTAACATCTCATTTACCATCTCATCACCAGCACTTTAAGAACTCTCACTACTCGGTTCCTTTGTGTACCATTGCATTTCTCCATGTAAATTCCTTCCACTATATTGTGCCTGGTTATCATACTGAAAGTTTTCCTGTGCTTTACTTGCATATCTTGCTATCCTCAGTTTCTTTTTTGCTCTACTTATTTTAGTTCCTTTTGGTGTTATTTCAATATTGTCTTTCTGTTTTCACTCAGTTCTGGTGGACACAGAATCCATGGACTTTTCTCTTTTGTACTTTTTATCTGTTATAAACCACTAAAATATTCATTTCCATTGTTACAGTACTCTTCCTAGGGCCTGTCTTTTCCTGACTTAACTTGGCGGGAAGATGTCATCGTCATGTGCAAATTCTCTGCAGGGCTCAATGAATGAAATGTTCTGCTGCCCCAGTCTGCTGGAGGAACACATGATGAACCATCCTGCATCCCCTCATACACATACACTCTCCCGGGCACATGCTGCCCTTGCCAGATTACATTTATGCA
This sequence comes from Rhabdalestes septentrionalis, assembly GCA_037832545.1. Classification (NCBI taxonomy): domain Eukaryota; kingdom Metazoa; phylum Chordata; class Actinopteri; order Characiformes; family Alestidae; genus Rhabdalestes; species Rhabdalestes septentrionalis. The sequence continues at coordinate 11,100,096 of JBBMFX010000101.1, forward strand.
GAGCGCATCAATAACAGGAGATACTAAAAGACCTTCTCAATGATCAGAGTTGTCACAGGCTCAGGCAAACCATTCCATGCGCCGACCACAATCACGCTGTAATCTGAAAATACATCAGCTACTGACATGCGCATTACACACACACACACCTCCATACCAATCCACATGGGCCGTAATCGGCACGCAGGCGCTCAACCCTTGCTTAAAATGTATAAATAATTTTCATTCAAACATATTAACAGTCAAAATACAGGAATCCATCACAATGCTGGATCGCAGGGGCTCCTTACAAAGCAATCAGGGCCATCTGATCGCATGTTCTTTGTCTTTCTCAGTGAGAAAAGAAGGCTCAGATCACTCGCGCACTGCTCTTTTGCATAATGGCCTTCTCCCTCTCTACTGCACTGCAAACGGACAGCGCTTTTAAACCTTCCCCGGCAATCCATTACATTTACCCAGCCAGAGCTCCTCGTTCTTTAATCTCATGCTTCCCTGGAAAAGAGAATCTGGATGGGGGTTTAAAGACCTTTTTATGAAGGCAAGCATGCAGGACTCCATCTATCTTTGCCAAGAGGCTCCGACACATTTATGTTCCATGGACAGGTTATGTCCCGCCATCTTAAAGAGCAAAAACTTGCCATTTTTACCTCATTGGCACAGAGGTGACTGGGAGAGAGGGGCCATCTGCCAAGGCCACACAGCAAACGCAAGGCTGGCCAACCACATGACCAGTCCTAACCGTCTATAACTTCACTCACCTTTCATTTCAGGAAAACTAACATCATTTTCAACATTCCAGTCTCTTTAAACAAGTATGAACACTTGTTTTGCTGCTACATGTACCCTGGTAAATAAAACCAGAAAAAGGTCCAGAAATAAACTAATAAATAAAAGACATATTCTTGTTATTCTAATACTAAGGCCAGAGGTAAAGAAACATGAAAGCTATTTGGATGGTGTGAATTAAATCTCTCTCTTTTTCTCTCTATTATACACACACCCTCTCTCTCTCTCTCTCTCTCTCTCTCTCTCTCTCTCTCTCTCTCTCTCTCTCTCTCTCTCTCTCACTCTTGCACGCTCTGTCTCCGCTTGGAAGCTACCCAAGCTTGACAGGACATGGGCTGCAGTTTTATGTCACCTCGTTTATCTGCAGTTTATATTTTCTATGACCGCATTGTCTCTTTCAAGAACCTTCAGAAATACGCTGGCAGTAAAAACAGCCACCTCTTGTCCGGCGTGTACCCCAAACATGCTAATGTTTTTCTAACTGCCTAGGTCATGGGCTGATGGATCTAACCGTTTTGGTTGCAGGTTCAAATTCTTGCTTTTAGTGAACCTATGCTATTTTTTCCATTTAGAGTTGTAGTGCAAATCACCATAATTTAGGGGAGCTGTGTGGTAAAATATCAGTGATGATGGAATATTGAGGATGAGTGACAAAAATGTTGCCAAGGATGCCTGCCGAGAGGGCAATAAAGGATACTGAGGCAAAGCAAGCTCACACTTCATAACGTTTCTTATTACAATCAGAAGCATTTTACATTCTATGTTTTGACGACTTCTGTGCTAAAACCAAAACTTTCATATTAGATTTGATGATTTATAGAATAATAACAGCCTTGCCTCATCCGAACTTCATTTTACTGGTAATGGCTTCATTCTTTTTTTTTATTTAATGTGGCTACGGCATCATGCTATAATTGCAATGGCCAACTTATCCATGATGCAATATACTCACAATACAACCGTGTCCCAGGAAATGCAAAAAGAACCATGAAAATACTTTCAGAGAGGAAACAAATACAAAACCTGAAGCAAGAAAATGTACAGCTAAAGGACAGAACATTATTGGCACAACACATCTTTTTGCCACAAAACACAATTCATGTTAACAGAAATAAAAATGTTCCTAAATAAAATGTAGGAAAAATGCACATTTCATCTATGGTCACTTACATATTTGGGCTTATAAGGTGGTGAAAAGGCTCTGTATAGCATTATTGCCTTTTGCATTGATACATATTGCTGTAAGGTCACACATTTAAATCCTAACATAGTTTGTGGCGGACATTTGAACATTTGATCATGAATAGCATAACACATTCCAAACGCAGTGTAGAATATTAAACCCATTATTTATAACTGTCTTATAATGCATATTTGGGTAAGGGCTAAATGTTGGAGCACATGCACATAGAGATGCAGTGTGGAAAATGGCTGACTCTAGGCCAACTGTGTGCATGCTGTGAAAGTGTTTATTAAATTGCAAATCAGGACAAGAGCAAATTGAAAAACCCATGCTCTTGTCATATCAGTTCAGTCCCTCTTGCACTCTTTTCTCTCTCTCTCTCTCTCTCTCTCTCTCTCTCTCTCTCTCTCTCTCTCTCTCTTTCTTTCTCTCCCGTTCTCTCTCTCTCCTGCCCTTCTAGTGTGTGAGGGCGGCTAGGAATTATAGCTCACTGAAGTGCAATGGCAAAACCTGCGAGATTCATAGACAGTGCGAATGATAAAGTCCGGTGTGGGAGAAGTGCTACCAGTGCAATAACAGCCTGAGAGGGTCACAATAAAGTTTAGTTTAATGACAAGAACAAATAACTCCAACATTTGGCTGGGGTGCTGAACCCTGCACAGGGGGAGATCACATCTGATATATCAGTGGGCAACTAGCCGTGACTACTGGCCAATTGTGCTGGCCTGCGTTCGCCGAGGTTCCCGGTGATACATGTGGCCGCCGTGGCAGGTGTCCATTTTATAGAGTTATTCAGTGGACAAGGCTGGATGCTCGCTCGGGTGGCCAAGCCCTGGATTATTGTTCTTTTGCAGCTGATGCATCCCAGACCCCCCCTGAGCCTGCCCTGGCCAGAACCTCTGACTCCCATACAACCACTGTTAGCATCCCTGTCGCTAAGACTCTGCACTACAGCAATAACAAACCTGTCCTGGGCTCAGGCCTGGACACACTCCCAGTGGCTGGGATGAATTTCTTTCGAATCCCTGTTGATATAAAAGCTGTATAATCAAACAAACAACCAAAGCACTCTCCTTTTACAAACACAGACATGAGTTTTTGTTTATATAGAAGTATTACAGAATTTCCCTTTTACTACTTATTATAATTATAATATTTATTCAAATTTTGGCTGTAAAATTATTAATTTCTCTAATAAAGCTGATATTTGGACCATATCGATAATTTTTGAATGTGCAAAGCTCGCTCCAAACAACCTATATTATGATAAAAAATCATATAGAAACAAAACTCTTAATATTTATAACACTTAAATCTTGCGAGTTGTGATGTAGGAAGGATCGGTCCAAGGATCTGGCTACATTGTCCCATCCCACAGATTAATAAAAAATGTGGTGAATTTGGAAGTCAGCTTTTTCCTTTGTCGCTCAACCATTCCTGAACAAGTTTTGCAGAATGGCAAGACGCATTATCCAGCAAAAAGAGCTTTATCCACCATTGCCATTAGGGAATACTATTTTGGGGCATGTACTTGGTCTCCAAAAATGTATAGGTTGTAGAGCTATAACAATACACTGAACCCACGATTTGGTTTGTTTCACAATTTTTGACTCACGATTCGGTTCGTATCGCGATTCATTTGCAGTGGAGGAGAGGAAAAGTTCTGAGGTGCCATTTTGTTTGGAGACACCTTATCTTTACCACAAAATTATAAACCAATGTTCACTTAAATGCCACTTCCTTTCCATTCATACTGAGAGTCGAGACGTCGAGTTGGAGGAGTCGACTCGTCTCTCTCGGTTCAATGCTCCGTTCAAACAAAAGAAACACTCCGCCCAGCTGCCCGCAGCCACAAAACTCGCTCAAAACCAGGTGCAGAGCTAGAATTTTTTACATGGGGTGGCCACTGCTATTTCAGGGGGGGCACACACACACGTAATGTACTCAAAGTTGAAATAATAACTAAGCGCGCGGCTCTTGATCATCTGAGAGGCGGACCACCAGAGACCGGAAACCGGGACGTCACCGAGACCCCCAGAGCGGTGCTCCGGCCAAATTCAGATTCAGGTTTTTTTGTCACATACAGTGTCATACACGGTACACTGTGAAATGTTACTGCAATGCCCAACCTTAAAAAACTGTAAAGAAAAAGAATAGACACCGCATCAGGAACCGCCGGTAGCAAATAACATTTTGGACACCCCTGTGGCTCCGCCACTGCTCAAAACAAAATAAAAACAATTACACAGAGACTCCAGTGCAGTTTTATCACAGCCCCGCCAGTTTATAGACACTTTTAAGCCCAGTGTCATCAATTCTGCAAACAAATGCTCCATATGTTTGTAAACTGGTGGGAGGGCTCTTTGAAACCCTTAGAACCTCAGCTATTGGTTAAAGAAAATAAATTGATGTGACAATCCTCCTACTACGCAGAAAAACGTATGTTTCTGGATGGGAACTGTATACGGGAAAGAGTTGGAAGGGGTTTCGCATTTACCCTCCTCACACCACAACACGGGTTCGTGAATGTGCGTGTCACAATTTCGGTTTTGTATTGTATATCGTTACAGCCCTAATATGTTAGTAGTATTTGTCAAAGTATCATCCACATAAATGCCAGAACCACATCAGAGCATCACACTGCCTCTGTTGGCTTGCCTTCTTCCCGTAGTGCATCCTGGTTCCCCAAGTTAGGGAGGCACATGCACTCCGCTGTCCACATGCTATAAAAGTAAAATGGAATTCATCATACTAAGTAACCATCTTCCATGTTCCAGTTCTGAAGTTCCCACGTTCACTGCAGGGGCTTTTATTGGTGGACAGGAGTCAGCATTGGCACTCTGACTGGTCTGAAACACTATTGTAGTAAGCATGAATTTTTTCAGCAATTTATGCAACAGTGGAATCCTGCTAGAAAAGACTAGCCTTTGCTCCTCATGCATATCGCTTAACCATGGGCACCCATGACCCTGTCATTGGTTCACTGGTTGCCCTTTCTTGGGCCACTTTTGGTGAGTACAAACCATTGCCCACTGGGAACACTCCACAAGACCTGTCGTTTTGGAAAAGTCCTGACTCAGCGTCTAGCTGCAAGAATTGGACACTTGTCAAAGTCACTCAGATCCTTGTTTTTGCCCTTTTTTTGCTTCCAATGTACCAGCACAGAATTGACAGTTCACTTGCTGTCTAATACATCCAACCTATTTACAGGTGCCACTATTTACTTTACTTGACACTGATGTTAATGTTTTGGCTGAATTATACCAGTAGTCCAGTCACCTTATGTCTCCAAAAAGCAACATAACAGTAGTAGGTAAACAAATATATAAATACAACCTTGTAAACTTGTAACTGTGTAAAGTTTATATATGTATATATTTGTGTGTATGTGTGAGAATGTGTCATCAGGACCTCTCTGCCGATATGTGATAAGTATGCATACATATGCAAGAACATTTATAACATACAGGATGCGACAGAAATAACTCCCACATTTCAGGGGCATTGAAAAAAATGCTATGAGGTATAAAAAAAAAAAATCCAAAATGTAAATATATATATATTTTTTACATTAAGTTTTAAAAATGATATTGTCCATATGGTGGCCTTGACAGCTGATATATATTTGAAGCCGTTCTTGGAAGTTTTCCATCACTGCCACTAGCATGTCAGGTGAAATTCCTTCAATTTCTTCTTGAATAGCCTCCGTTAGTCGGTCCAAGGACCGAGGATGATGTTTGAAAACCTCAGCCTTTCGGTACCCCCCTAGAAAAAAGTCACAGGGACTTGAACCCACAGCAAAATCATTTTCCAGCATGAAACACTTTCATTAGCATGTAAACCGAACCACATACAAAACACCCTCTATGTCTACAGATTCGCCATTTTTTGAAAAAAAAAAGCCTGCACTTAAAAGCTCACCCGACCATGGCATGGTGATAACTGAGAACTTTATTATGTACCGTACCTAACGGAACGGACCGCACCCCTCTATCTGCTTTGGGGACCCCACAGTGATTTTTCCTAAATGTGGGAGTAATATCTGCTGCACCCTGTAGAAAGGTTCTTCAGACAAACTATGGCATTGCTCACTTTTATGTGTATATCAGTCTCACATACCTTCAGAGGAATAAAGACTTCAGGAAACTAGTACATTTCGTTTGTATCACTGATGGAATATTCTTATTTATTTTATTTTGGTCAGACAAAATTGTATTAAAAACTTGATCTATAAATTTTTTAAATGTAGTTTGTATGATATTTAACATATTCTTAGTGAATAAACCGAGTTTTATGATTTAAGGCAAACATATTGCGTTGTATCAACACTGCACAGTATGAGAACAGTTACATAATATAATATACATAATATAATATAATATAATGTATGAATGCATATTTATCACATATAGACAGTGAGAGCCCAAGTACATAGACTGATAGACCTGCCTAATCTCTGCAGCTGCCCAGGGATCAGGCTGTTCTTTTCTTTGTAGAGACCAGCAGGAGTGTCCATTCAGTGCAGTATCAGAGATGTAACACCGGCTAATTCTCCCACACTTGAGCAAAAGGAAAATTTCCTCTATAAGTCCACTGACCTATAGAGCTAAAGCTTTAAGTGCAGTTGTGTTGCGCTGACACATTCAGTTTTATTAGGCTATAAAGAGAAGTAGTACTAACTGCTTGTGTTTGCTGTGTTGTATCTAAGTATACAAAATATCTCTTCAGCTAGATGCTGCACAACAGGCAAGCGTGGAACCTTCAACCATTGATTATTTGTCGCCACATTTTTAGTTTACACGGGCTTTGAAGATCTGTTTAGTCACTCTATTGTCCAATATGGCCTGCATGCAAATCCTTTTCAGGACTCATTGTCTGAGGAGAATAGGAGACACAAAAGGAAGACAAGTGTTGACAAATGATCCTCCCCCAAAGTAGGGTGTAATACTTTGAATCCAACAGCACAGTCTGACTGGAAACGTGAGCCAGCTTTCCAATAGGAACAGACAAAGATCATTATTTACAAAGGACGTTATATAGTGCTGTCATGACATTGTTAGCACTTTAGAATACATTTGCATATTGGGGTCTACTCATGTTTTTAAATGTAGCCGAGTGAAATAAAAAAGAATTCACTGCAATTCTGTTGCAACTTTTGCAGGCATAATTGGGCAGCATGCAAGGTTTGGTGGTTTTGCCAACTAATATGGCGTAAAATGGGTGCAATGTGGGCAGTTGATAACCTTGGCATGTAAGTGCAGATAAAATGTTATGCTAATTCTTGACAAGTTGGGGTAATGCAGTGCCTCAGGGGACTGTTTCTCAGAGCCTGTTTAGCGATCAGTGTTATAATTAAGGGTCGCTTTGACGCTGGCAATGTTCCAAAATCCCCACTTGACGTCTCCCCTCCCTCTGCAAGTGTCCTAGCTCACCCTCCCCTCGTTCCCCACCTCTCATCTCAAAGACCCTTGAGGCCACTTCAAGAGGCTGTTTATGGCGCTACCCTATTATTTCACAACAAAAGCCAGCAGGGCCACCCAAGCCTGAGCCATTTGTGATGAAAGCCCTGCCGTGGAGATCTGCTCTGTCTCTCCTGTGACGATAAAAAGCAACTTGAGTTTAAACAAAAAAAGTTACACCATATTTGCTCAGACTAACTATGATGAAAGGCAATGAAGACAAGGGCTTCTCATGTAGGTATCAATATAAATATTACTGGAAGGTCAATTAATATGTAAATTAACTCCTCCATTTAATTAGCTATTTAACTATTTTCTGAGGCATGGACATATTAAATCATGCTTAAAGACCCCTCTAACTAGCCTCTTGACAATAGTGCTAGGGAGTCACAGGATCATAAAGCACCGGCTTGACCTATAAAGAGCCCCGAGTCTGCTAATTCCATCCCAGGCTAATTTTATTACTTGCATAAAATAACCATAGTGCTGCTTTGTGGCTGTAAAGAGGATATGGGTGATAAAACTAGCTAGGGGAAGCATCTGAAAATCTCTCCTTTACTAGTGTCCTCATTTATTATTCTATTATTCTTTGCCAGGTACCGAGCCCATGTGAAAGACAAATGACCTTATTATATTAAATAATTTGTGAGGATATTAACAGTTAATCACACATAAACATCATTTAAAAGGTATTGATTTTGCCGCACTCTCAACAGCTTGTGAAATTTATGCTCAATAACAAGATAATAGATAATCAGTGAGATCAGGCCAGTCATGTAGGGGACAAGGTGAGCTGTATTACCTAAGGTGACCTCTGTTTGTGACCTCAAGCACACATCCTGCCAGTGGTTAAACAGGTTTGTTCTCATATATTTCCATTAAGAATCATTTAGACTTTCTTTCTTAAGTTATTTTAATTCATTTTGACATTCTGATTTTATTGACAAGCTAAACTATGTATTTATTATACACCAATTATGAGCAAAGAAACTGTGCCTAAACACATCCTCATGTGCTTGCGGGGGTCACGTGTTACCTACCTGCAACATAATTAGAGCATTCTCAAGACGCAGTTTTCCTTAATGGAATAGTTCGATATTTATGTGCTTTTCTTATTATAAATCACAAAATAACACTCCACAGGCAACAGAATGAGACAGGAAACACTATTCTGAATCCCTACTTTACTGCTAATGCAGTGACATGGAAATTTCCTACAGTTTTGCTATTATTTCTTGACCTGATAAAAAGAGCAGGCATGTCTTATAATGTCTCTAGCACTACTTTTCTGCTCCTTGCTCACTGCAGTGTTGCAGGCAGTAATGCAATTTTATGCCTCATCTCTTTACACTTTCTTGCTACACATGTAGAGGAACAACTCAGCATGATCAGAGTAGTATTCACCCACTATATAAAAAACAGGAATCAAAACAGGATTACAATACCTAATAAGTCTAAATTCACTTCATCTGAGTATCCCTAAATCAGGATTCTGCTCATAAGTAGAAGCAGAAAAAAATGGTTGGTCTATTGGTCTATTAATATAATACTAATACAATATTACTATTTATTATATTTATTCTTAGACATGACATTTCTGACACATTTTAAGGCGCAGACTAGATGTCAAGTAACTTTATCTCTCTCTTCTTGTGCAAGGAATTGATTTTTAATGTTGGCGTGTTATACTCTGGGGCCACATCTGCCGAGTGATAGCCTTACATCAAATGCAGGAAGTGTACAAAAAAAACCAGGATTACAAATCCTATTCAGTTTTCATTCGCTTGAATACTTTGTATTATGCCCGGTGGAAATCAATAAAATGTCATTTTTGGGGTAAAGTTTACAACAGAAACAAAACAAATACAAATACTGAAGCGCTTGCTGTCAGATGATGCACCTGTCAACATTATGGTAAATATGACATTTGGAAAACAGAAACTTATATCTTCCAGTAACATAATCTCCACGCTTCCTACCTTAAGTTAATTGTAGCTATCAGAAGAAAACACTTGAAATCACATGTTTGCTGGATGGAAGGACAGTTAGGTTCTCCTGACACTTACATTGCTGAAGCTTATTCATACAAGACAGAATATCCAAACACCTATTAGACTGAGGACTCCGAGACTCTGTCTTTAGGATGTTCCTGACAGTATGTGAGCACCACAGACAGCAGAACTGAAAAGAAGCACTGTGCTTGGGCTACATGATGAATAGAAGGGATACGTGTGAAAAGACCAAGACCTGGCTCACAGCAGAGCAACAGGAACACCACGTGCTGTTAAGAGCTAACAGGGACATATTAAACTTTTCTTCCAATTATGACTGCTTAAGATACTCGTGTTTTTCTAAATCCAATTCTGGAGAATTTTGAATGGAAAATTGCATAAAAGAATGGTCTTATTGTTTAGGGCCTGTGACATGAAAGTCCAGTCTGACCTGACACCACCCTGATTCAGGATTCCGCTTACATGTGGAAGTAAAGTACACAAACATGGTTGGTCTGTTAGACCATTGTTTTAGTATGAATACAATATTATAATTATTCTTTTTGTTTTTGAATAATTTGTCTTTATTTTTGACACATTTCTAGGAGCAGATTGGTTGTAAACTAAATTTATTTCGCTCATTTTATGCAGACAAATGCCGTCTTTGATTTTAGCATTTCAGAGGCCAGGTCTGCATTGATGATCTTACATCACACGAATTACTAGTAAAGGATTAGATTCATGCTGGATTTTTTCAAACAAATAATCAAATTGTACATCACTTTGCAGGACCTCCTCAATTCATGAATTGGGCGTTTCAGTCCTCAAGTATACATAGAAATGGAAAGTTTATATTTCTATTGAAAATAAATATTCCACAGAAAAAATTTTGTTTTCTGTGGTTGCAGTTTTATTTTCTATTTTCTATGTGTTTGGTAAAACATCATATATTGTCACAGAAACGCAATCTGAAACACATTAATGAGTTTCAGTGCTGCGGCTTCTCCAGCGCCCTCTGTTGGAGGGCGGGGCTTTCCCTTATTCACAAAGGCGCGTCGGAGTGAAACACTATTTTTGCAATAGTGAATTCGAAGACTGCCTCTAAAAACGTCTGATCATTATTTCAGTGATTTTGATAATACCATAAAATCCTACAGGCTATTCAGTGTGTCGAGCCATAACATCTATTCATCTGACTTGATTAGGAAGACCTCCAGCTGTTTTCTGGCTGGACCCCTTGAGTCTTGGACCTGGACAGTAGAGGACGATGCCAAGTGTATCAACATGAACATCAAGTTCATTCATTTTGAGAAACACATGAAGACTAATTCAGCAAACTGAGGAAAGCAGAAGTGCTCCAGACTTAAATCTGCTGGTTGGGATGTGGTCCATACAGAACAGCATGAGTCTGCTGGTGGGAAGTTTTTTTTTTCTTCACTGCAATACATTTGTGGCAGGTAGAGATCCAGACATGCAGATCTATCTTGTGTCCCTTTGGGGCTGGGGCTGAATGTTGAAAATGAGACTTCAAGTATTAATCTCAAATTGGAGAGATGTTAAAAGTAGTGCCTGTACTTCATTTCCATAGTGGCTTGATTACATCTTGTTCAGTGTCTGTACATTTAATATTATTCTCAGAAACATACCGGAGTAGACTTTAAGGTTGTTTGTAGGGGTGTCTATGCTCTTACAGGTGCTAGAAATGGTAATTTTGTTCAATAGATAAATAAATAGGTCTGTAGTTATGTATTTGTATAATGGAGATGTTCGAGGTCCATACCACAAATTTTACAGAACAACGAAATAATGTAAAAATACTATACAAATGATTACATAATTTTCTAAATTACTACATAGAAAAAAGTCATACAGGGTGTTCTGATAAAAAAAAAAGGTTAATTGCAGAGCGACTCACAGGTAGTGACAGGCATCAGGGGTCAGAATTTGCAAGTTGAACCAGCGAACCAATACATGTTTTTTAAATGTGTATATGTAGACTTAGTAATGGTTACTACAGTGCCCTGCATGTATGGCAGCTGATTTTAATATTTGAATTAGAAAATACTTTTTAGGCAAAAGTTTTAACACAGAGCTTTTGTAAAGCCCTGTCTTTTACATTAGGCAGCATATACCTGACCACATCACATAACAACTCTCTGTGATGTACCATTTAGCAGTAACTGATTTGAGAACTTTAAAGAACTCTCAATTGTTGCATCTTAAAATTCAGTGATTCTGAAATATAGCCTGATATTTATTTTGCAGGGTGCTAACAGAAGGTACACTGCACATTTCCTGTTAAAGGATTACAATATTTTGACACAGCAGAAAATATAACTTCTTTCTCCATGTAACTATGTAAGTGCATATGATCGCAATTATCACATGTACAGTATTAATAGCTGGAGCAGGTGAAATTTTTTTTTTTAAATTTATTTAAAGCAGACCTGCTGCCACATCTCTAATGTAATGTACTCTATGTGGTTTAATGGATTTTGAATTACTTTTCAATAAAAGCAGGCTGATGTTATTTATCAATGTTTTTTATACCTACTCGGTGTGAGACATTACCCCTTTACACACAGTGAAGTGTATGTGCAGCCAGACCTTTACCTGAAACGTATGTGTGTGTGTGTGTCGTGTGTGAATAGACCCACACTTTTAAACTGACACTGGCTGGGCTGATTGATTATGACAGCACTATCTTTTATTAGCCCTATGGCTCTTATTAAAATTCTATCTTACAGGGAAAAAGCTGAAGCTTTGGCTGGATTAATACAGCAGATTTATTATTTTAGCACACACATAGGTCTGGGTAATCAGGGAAGGCACTGTGTTTTTGACAGTTACGTTGAATAAGGTGCGGCTTTTCATTTAACTGTGCTGCCAACTCTCTTAAATATCTAACTGGGAGGGGGTAAACTACATAAGTCAGTCAGAATGAGAATGGAATTTATTTTCCATTTAAATTTGCATAGATTAGGAATTTGCCTCCATGTTTGGCACACAATATACAACCCTTCAGTTCACAATCAATATATTTCTCACAATGATAATACAATACTAATCTTAAAGAGCCTGTCTAATTTCTTCCCCCACCCTTTTTAAATAATGCTATTCGTTAAATTTGATACAGTTGAAATATGCTTTTAATGGCCAATTCCGAAAGTCATGAAAAGCAAAACTTTTGCATATATGGTCCTGTTTAAGCTATGAATTAACATTTAATCTCCACTGAAGCAGTTAACTACTGGAATAGATTTAGAAAAATAAAGGTTTAATAACTGTCATCCTGCATGGTGCTAAATATTACATTTAGGATTAGAAAACCATGTCCAGTATTCCCAGCTCATCTAAACAGATACAGTCTTTGCAAAATGTGTCAAATGAAAAATGTTTGAGAAAACAATCTGAGTGTAAAAATAATCTGTAGATAATATATACATAACACATAAAAATCTTATAATCCATTGCCCTGAGCAGTTTTAGTACTCCTGGTCACAGCCATGAGTTCGATTAGGTGTGCTAAAGCAGAGAACACCTGAATTGTGTAGAAAGGCAGGCCCTCCAAACTGCAGTTGAAATCCCCTGCAATAAAGAGCACAGAAAGGTTTTTAAGGGAGCTGACCGTGGTTATTTTTTTGCATCGTATTTTTGGTGACTATAATTCGTGAGTGTGCCATAAGAGATTTCTTGAGAAATATATTGTTTAGATTGATAAGTGGCTGATTCTAAAAAAACTGAATTACACATGTTTGAAATGAACATTCATAAACCCATGCCTTATAATGCACTAACATGCATTACATTGTAGCAAATGATAATGGCTTGTGTTTTAAGCGCCTGAATGAAAAAAAAAAGCAAGGACAACAACAAAAACAAAGAACAAATTGAAGTGCCAACATGTCTGCATGCAGCATAATTGCAAAAATGAAGAAGTAATATTTACTTTTAGTCATGAAAACCTGTGGAGTGAATTAATGGAGACCCAACGGAAAAAGCAATTATATTCTCCTCTCTGTGCTCGAGAGCTAGGCTTCCCTGTGCACTGAACGGAAACTGCGCTAAATGAATATGGGATTCACAGGCTTTATTACAAGATGACCATAAAACGTGCTTTAATGAATTCATTCCAATCACTGTCTACAGTAGCGGAATAGTGGCTGCTTTTATTACGTCCTTCACAATCTGCATATTTAAAAAATATTAGTAGGTAATCAAGCACTTATATTTTGTGCATGTTTGTATCAGCTTTATAGAGATGTCCCATTAGTCCCCAAACAGTAAGCAAAAAGTAAGCGATGGCTTTTATGGCCATCTCTAATTAATAGGAGAAAAACAATTAAATGTAGGGAGGATTATTAGATGACATTTTCTGGCCTCTGTGAGTCAGTAATACTTCAAAACATGTGTTTTAATGCGTGCTGGCTGGCTCATGATGAGAATCAAGTTCATTTGCAATAATATAGATTTGCATAGATTAGGACTATAGGCTGTTTTGCATTGGTGAGGAAAATCCTCTCCATTGATTTCGAATCATGCTTGTTTTCCACACGCTGTCGCCCAATCGGATTTCGCTATCCACTGTTTTCTGATTTCAGGGTCAGCCAGGCTGCTAAAACTGTCGCTGGCAATTTGATGGCACCTCAGGCGGCTGGGGAAACGTGCAGGCTCTTTCTCTGACTATCGCCAGAGCCCAGGAATCAATTCCCTCTGTTTACAGACCATTTCACAGCCCTTTACCTGCAACATCACTTGTGTCAGGCCCATAAATACCCCTGGATATATAATGGTTGGATTAGCATAATGGTTGGAGCCACTCCTTTTGCCAGCACAAAAGGAAATGTCAACACGTCCCCCTCTCTGTGAAAGCAATTAGGGGGCCATTACGCGGCCTCACTGGAAACATCATCAAGGTTAAAGACAACCCCAACACCCCTCTGACCACTTTTTTATTCCAGCCTCTAACAGATGAGCCATGGAGGCTGAAGTGTTAGTAAACAGAAGGCAGGAGTGCGCTCTTTAAGCTCATCCCTAATCAGCTCGAGCACTCAGCGCGGGAATAAACGAGCTGCGTTTGGCTGCCTTTCCTTTACTATTTCTCACACTTTGAGAACACATAGCTATAGCTATTGCACCAAAACAAAAACCTGAAACCCTTTTCAATTAACAGATATCAGTACACTTTTAAGTCTTTTAATGGTAATGCACTATGCACTGCTTGTTGATTAAAGAAGAATTCCAGTTTAAAACTAGTTTTTAATGTCAATTAGTTTTATTCAACCCTCACTTTCAACCACTTAACACTCAGTTGCTCCAGGGGGACAGTGTCTGTAACTAACGATAGTAAATCACTCTGCATAAGAGCGTCAGACACATTACCACTTTAAAACAGCATTTTGGTGTGCCCTCACTACAATACATAGCATACAGTATAAAAAATATTATTACATTACATTAAAAAACAAATCTAAGTATCTACCCCAAAGCAGTTAGTGTTTTACAAATTACACTTCCACCTTCCAGATTATGTGTTAGAAAAAGCTTTTATTTATCTTTATAATTATTCTTCAGTGAAAGCATCACTGTAAAAAGACAAGTAGGTGAATACAGCAGGTTGAATGACTACCAGAATGCCTTTTTAACTGATTCATTATTTTTTAAAACATGAGAACATGTACAAATGCTGTTCCCTGTGCTTACAGCTATAAGTCTGCTGATTATTATCTAGTCTGGTATTTGTAATCATGTTGCTTAATTCATTATGTAAAAAAAAGAAGAACATGCATGCCTGCTTCATCAGAGGTAACAGAAATGCTTGTATAAATGTGAACCAGACACAGAGTGCACATTTTTCATGTTAGATAATGATTTATTAGAGGTACAGCAATGCTGCTTAATTAGTTATGTTAAAAAGCGTATTTAAATGGCAAATACAGCAGGTGCCACTGGAAGACAGTATGCATGTTATGCAAATGCAATTAACACATTTATGATGATTCAATTATTGCTCTGTTATGCAACAAAGTGTTGTTCTCAGCCGTGCCTTTCATTATCTTTTAGTGATTTACAGAAAATTATTACTATTACAATATCATTGTTGATGCCGCTTGGTGAGGCAGTTTTTGACAAATATCACATTCAAAGCTGCATCATTATGCATCAGCCTTAAAGCCTTTCGGAGGACGAAGCAGACGCAATAGAGCAAGGGAGTGCGAAATAAAAGTTTACTTTCTTTGTTGCTTTCTTTTTTCACAGAACAGTTTACACATCACACCAAAGGGGAGTTAAGAATCAAAAGGCCTTGTAAGTATTGCTATAAAACTGCTAAGGCAAGCAAGGCCAATGAACAATAGTTCATGACCACCTATCATTCGCTGGGTGGTCAGTTTTGGCCATTGGAGTTAACATCAACACCATAAGGGTCATGGCCTTGAGGGGAAAAAAAGACACCCCTGTTATAATGAACCTCAGTTAAAATGAGAATAGCACACGTGCTGTACCTCAGCTTCAGCCTTTATTTACATTTCATTTACCTTTCGCTCAATGTGATGATGAAAATGTCATATTTAGTTTGACAAAAAATGCAAACATTAAATTCAAGCAATCTATTACATTCACAGACATAAATAATTACAGTTATGATCTGTGTCTAGGCTGTGAGCTCCACAGAAAGCCATCTATATGCAGTGCAGAAATTACTCATGATTAGTCAAATTAGGTGTGTTTATGTGGGACTTTGTGTGTGGCCAAGGGGAGTGATACTCTCAACATCTTTAATGCTAAGACAGCTATGGTTTTTGCTCCACACCTCCAGTCTACCCACACAATGATAAGTCACCAAGCTGTGCAGTATTGATTGGGGTCCTAGAGACTTATCTAAAGAGGAGGCGGGGGAGAGTGATTGTGTTTTACAGAGAACATTATCAGTCCCTCAGTGGCATTAGAGTCCTCTCCTTCTCTTATATACACACACAGACCAAGTCCAGTGCAGTGTCCCAGCTCAAAGAGAGCTTAAGGTCTGATGGTAACATGCTACACTGACCATATTGCAAACACAGCCTTTCTTCTTAGTGTGCAGTGAGAAACCATAACATGAAATGCCATTACATGTGAAACAGGTCCAACTACTGTACGGGTGTTGAGCACAAAAGCATGTGACAAACCACAATACTCACTAACTCTTTCATATGGTTATTTATCATAAAATGAAGAAGAAAAAAGTGAAAAATAATATTTTTTCTTAGGTTTGAAAAAGCTTAAATGTCATAATCAAGATTTATGATAAAGTAAGACAAGACTATGAAATACTCAAATTTAAAATTCAGAAGATGCATCAAGGAGAGTAATAAAGAATTGAAATGTTTGGTTTTTATATATGGTTTAGACATGTATACTTGAACCACCTTGCTCTAAACACACTGTTCGTCATGTTGAACTTGTCCCACTCAAACCACCACAAGCTACAAGCTAAAGCATTAAGTGGCACTGTTACGCATGACATGTCTTGAGTGGTGCCATCCGATTGTCTGAGAAACACCCACATCTGCTTTTGTGATTTGTGATAAATGAATAATAGAAATACAGCAAAAACTAAACGTATTTACTTTCCTTGGTACCTGTGTTTGTGCTTAAGCAAGCCTTTCAGTAAGGGATAGCGCAAACCTCATAAACCAGCTTGGGTCATCCACTGGACAGCATACCAGGCAAATTAAGAATATTTTTTTCGATAATCTTGAATGAAACAACATTCAGGTAAATCTGTCCAATTTTGAATTTTATTTGATATTGCCACAGTTTCATGACTCTATCCGTACTGCAAAATGCTTCTAATTTTTGTAGTTTAATAAAGGACTGGCCTTCATTAAACTATATGTAACACAATGTTTGTTGCTTCAAGTTTTTATATTCCATTTTTAGAACAAAAAACATTACATCACTCCCTCTCATTCTGTTGCTGAAATACAATACAACATAATGCAACTGAATTGTGTAAATAATTACACGTGGGGGATGATTACAATAAACAATAAAGCAGCAAACCACGCAATATAGTTAACAGTAATATATGGTTGTCTAGCAACACTCAAACACTTAATCCATGAACGGCACAATGACTTTCAGTAAGAATGTGTATGTGTGCGCGTGTGCTTTAAGGTGCTTTTTATAATAGCTTTAAACAGTCAACTTTCTATTATATAGCATGAATTTTTTTGTCTCAACTGTGTGAAACAAATGTATCTGCCTTGCTTAACTGCACACACGCGAGTGTGTTTTTAATCTTGGTCACCTGTTCAATGTCTTTTATCTGTGTGGATGAAATAGGGTAGGATGACTTTGTCAGAAAGTCGCATGGATCCTTGTCTGGGCATGGGCAGCCAAAAGCACCACGATGGATAAATCTGTCCATTAGAAGAATTTAAATAACTTTTACAGTTTCACCGCGCTCTATTTGTTAGGCTAGAGATTGATGCCCAGCCCTGAGAGAGGGTTATGGGTTTAGGATGTGTCCTGTCTGAAGATTAAATCTAGATCAGCCTGGGGAGAGACCTGCTTGACTGCCATAATCCACAATTGCAGATGATCTTATCAGTTAAAAAATCGCCTGGAGTCAACGGCCATGCTGAACGAGACTTTTTTTTTTTTTACTATTTCTTCTACTCTTTCTTCAAGGCTCCCCTTCTTTCCTCACCCCTCTCTCTCACCCCCACCCCTGTACTTTACTCTTTTTCTACACATGTAGTGTGTAAAACCGTAAGCTGTACTATGTACAACCGATCCATGTCATTGCTAATGATATTCTACATGAGCTCCCTCCTATCAGCCAGCTGCAATCTGAGGCGAGCTGTGGCCTAACGAGAAATTAAACATTTCTTCATGTGGCTGCCGCCACTTTAATTGATTGATGCTAAAAGTTTAGCAAATAAAAAAGCTAGCGGGCGATCCGAGGCAGACTGGTGTGGGCCCTCAGAGGGAAGCGGGCCGGATTGAAAGTGGCAGCTCGTATTTTCGGCTTCAGCCGCCTCTGTCATCATGGGGCTCTGTGTGTGTGTGTGTGTGTGTGTGTGTGTCTGCCTCTTCACACGCGAGCCAAGCTGAAAGACACATGTACTGCGAATCAGAGAATCAATAGAACACTTAATGAACAATTAGGGGAACAGCTGTAGACCTGTCAAAGACCCATCTGTACGTGGCTGAGAGCAGGGAGGGGAGAGAGGGGTGAGGGAGTGAAGAGCTTTCTGTGGTGTGGACGGAGTGCTAAACACCAAGTCCATCATTTACACCCCCAGCACATTCACACACATACACACCACACACAAGCCATAACAATGGCCTTACAAGCAGGCCAAACAGCTCTTACACACAAAGATAGGGAAAACATACATATTCATGCAAAACCACATACATGCATAGGCTACTTTATAGAGCCTTCCATGAACGGCCCTGCCTCAACTCACATGAAATGGCTTTATGGTAGAAATATGGAAATGGCTGATGCCATTCATCAAGGCCCACGTCACATGAATGAATCGATAAATTTGCCAAAACTATGGCGTTTAATTAAAACGGCTGGCCAGACCCAGGCAGTTTGTTTTTGGCGTGCAGCTGTGGCCATTGCCACTTATGGCTCAAATGAATACATAAGTGCGGACATTAGTCCTCGGGCTACTAAATCACAGTCACCTCGTAGAAGGGGGCTGGACCACCTCGCGGCATGCACACACCCTTCTGCCACAATTTAAAATTAATATCTCTCCCCCATTCCGCAGCGCGAATTTTAACGTATTCATGACACATAGAGAGATATTCTCCAATGCTGACACACGCTTCAAATGATGGGCCTGAAGTCATCCTTCGTGTCGACTTGTCATAGAAGTGTCGACCTTACATGTCAATCATGTGGAAAAATAGTCAACAGCAGTAAACACACACAGACACACACACGCACACACTGCTGTTAAAACGACACAACCTTCGGCTGCCTCGTCAGACATTATTACGTATGGATTACTGAACTATGACTGACAGATATTATGGTTAACTAAGCACAAGTATCTGTACAGGGGGATAGGCAGAGGCTTATAATTGACCTTGGACACCCTCAGTCGTGCTTTATTAAAACTTCATTTAAAGAAGACCAAACCTTGGCGGGGTAGGTAGTCACGGCCATAATGGATTAGCTGGGAATCCATTATGCATCGCACACGAGAAAAAGTAGGGCCGAGGACCTGCTTAAAAATATATTTTTAGTACAGAAAATTAATGCGCTCACCCAGGCCACTGAATCATTTTAAATGGCCTTTTTTAGTATATGGGTATACGTGTTAAGAAGCCCTATATTTCAGCCGCGTGTGGACTAATGGCTCGTTAATGAAGAAATGCTTTTTGGAGCTTTGTGCTCTGTGGTAGTGAGGTGCTATTTTGGGCATATTTTTTAATAAAGTGACCATATTTTGCATTACAGTAATCCTGTCTTTATTAAATGCACCTTCCTATATAGACAATGTATAATGTTATGAAAAAAATTAATTCTGGGTTTTTTTTTTCATCTTTTGAAAACAGCGGCTGCTCTTATAATGTGGGGACTTTCTGAAATGAATGAACAAAATTACTTTAAATAAAAGCTTGCTACTTTGAAGTGCATTAAGGTTATGATGGCTTTGTCCATTACAATTTGCAATCAGAGATCAGATTTGTTACAACAGCAATAATATCCACACCAAAACAAGGGCTTAGAAACCAAGTACCGTAATTAATAATGATGTGAATAATTTATCACTGACATTTCACTTTGTATTAAAAAGGGCTGATTGTAACATCAGGTGGGCTGATGTTACAATCACTGTTAATTCACGGTTGCAATTACAGACAAATCCCCATTAATTAGCTGCAGATTTACAGTGGCCCAGTTCATTATAAAATGTGCAGGGCTGGAGCACACCGAGACTCTCAGGCCTGGTGAGTTTCTGGAGGAAACAGCAATGGGTGTACTTCCCATACCCCCACAATTGCCCTGATACCCACCAAAGCAAGCAAGCAGCAGGGCCACCCCTTCGTTTCAGTTTTTTATGCGTGTAAAGCAACACTGGCTGACATTAGGAGTATTTCAGAGACAGCTGTGCTGTGAGGTGTCTCCTCAAATTGGAGTGAGTGTTCAGAGTGTATTTTTGGGGGGGGGGGGGGGGGGGGGGGGGGGGGGGGGGGGGGGGGGGGGGGGGGGGGGGAGATGGGG
>JBBMFX010000101.1:11124178-11140702 GCA_037832545.1 Rhabdalestes septentrionalis
CAACAACCCCAAAACACCCCCCCCCCCCCGGAGAGCATGACACATTAATCAAATATTCATACAGGCAGCATCATAAATACAGACAAAGTTCCCTCAAAGCCACAGTGCCCTGAAGCACAAACGGCCTTTCATGTAACACTCACAGAATGGTCGGCATCTCGCTGCATTCTTCTGCCCTAACGCTGCTTTCCTCTCTCCTCTGTGCGCGGTTTCCTAAAAACAGCGCAGAATGAATTTACTGATCATAGACTTGAGTGCTGCAAAACACTGTGAATTGATGGCCTTATTGTACTCGGCCACTGCTGTCTTCACAGCACGCAGCGGTATAAACAGGCAGTTGATTCTTCTGCCTTGGCTTTCAGAAGGGCAGCCTGTTCCCCCAAACAGGGCCATCATCGAAGGCCATGCCCTTTTTAATACAAGAATTTGTATTTAACATGAAAATAGCACAAGCATTGCTCAAACAGAACAGAAACAGAAGAATTAACCATGGCAACATTGAATCTGACACAAGGAAATTTTCTTTTCCTCTGAAGGGCGCACATTCACCAATTGTCTCTCTCCTTTTAGTTTTTTCCCGCTCTTCAGACTCTGGGGGTGTGGGTGTGGTTTATACTTGTCTGGAGATTTAGACAATTATTCCACCTTATAGTTTATTCTAAGCAAAATATTTCATAAATAACATATACAGGAAATAAAGTAAAAACATTAATGTATGTCTATTTGAAGTCTTTAATTTATTATACATAATCGTGGAGACCAACATTTTACAAGAAAACTCATGATCAATATGAAAACTGATTTTGGCAAAACAAGAACGTCCTTCCATTCAAGTGTAGCTTGTGAAATCTTTCGCCCTCCTTAAAAAAAAAAAAAAGAAGAACACTAGTACAACAGCTGTATGGAGTATCAAATACTTGGGCAAGACACCCGTAATGTACCAAAATGTCTACACAAAGTCCTTCAATATAAGAATTTGACTTTTTATGCAGACCATGTTTATGAAAAGATGCGAACCAAAAATTCCTTCAAGGACTAAAGTATAACAAAAGTAGAGAACTCTAATTAAAAACGCCTATGGGCAAGATGAAATGGCCAGCATGACTTCACTTACATTTGATCAATTCTTATGCAATGGCACCGATCTGCTGTGATTTGTGTCCTGCGTAAAGCTCTATAACAGTGAATTCATCCCTTCTAAAGACTGTCAGTTTTAGCAGCATTTTAATTTGAAAACAATCATTAATCAAACACCCTTATGCCATTGTAACTGTGTAGTATCAATAGTTAATAGCCTTAGACATTCTCCCTATTCCATGCATGTGTGTGTATAAATGTGCTAAGTTTTCAGTGTATCTTTACAGTACATTTTGGAAGCTCTCAGAGATTGTGAATCTTTTACAATAGAGTTACATAATGCAAGCTTCCAGGAGGCACTAGTGCATGTTTTAGACAGTGGTGTAGATTTTACAAGCCTATAAATACACTGTGTTCTACTTCTCTTCAAAGCCCAAATTGCTCTATGCTGGAAGCCTGCCCAACAACAGATCACCCTTAATTAATCCTTAAACTGGAGTGGGGTGCCTCACTTACAAAACCCAGAAGACTATTATTTTTAAAAACTTGTGAGGAAAAGAATAAATATTTGGTACCAATCATTGTATTATTAATACTCGTCATTACATTTTCTCAAAAATGATCCTTTTAATTGTAAATACTGGATATATGCTACACATGACTATTCAATAGCATTAAAGTAATACCCTGAAGAATTTCCCCCCCTTGATCAAGTGTAAGCATCTGTGCAAGAATGAGTAACTTTACAGTGCTATATTGACATCATGGCCCATATTCAAAATCTCTGATTGCTGTTTAGGAGGGTGTTGCCTTCTAGCTCTTAGAGACATTTGTCAGAAAAAAAAAACAAAAAAAAACAAAAACAAAAACAAAAACAAAAACAAAACACAAGTATGTGTTTCAGTACGCTTAGGTACATGCCCAACAAGCAGAGTGTGTCCTGGTATTACTGGGACATGTAAATGTAAAGTTTGTTTGAAAGAAACACCATATCCAAAACAGCACTTCTACTCCATAAATACAGGTCCCAGGTCAGGGCTCCATGCTCACAGCAGCACAAAGTCCCCCACAGTAGCCCCAGGTTTTCGTTTGTCTCTGATGAAGGGCCACTCTCTCTTCTCCACAGGGCCTGTTAGTTCATAATCTCGCCCATGCCCTTTCATAAACGTGAATGCAGGGTACTTCTCTTTCAACGACGGCTGTAGTACCTACCACATATTAAACACAAAGAAGAAAATAGAAAACACATTGTTGGTAAAGCAAAGTAACTTTGAGAGTACTGTTTGTCATTTTACAGATTTCAATATTTTACACATTAATCTGTAAAATAAAATAACCCACAATCAGATCATGACCTCAAGCACGTCATTTTACACAGCTAAATGGTGCCACCTGCTGGCAGGCTCTAAACCTACCGCAGTGATTTCTAATTCAAGAAAGGTCTGACTTTTCGGAATATAACATATTTCATATAATCATATAACAACAGAAATGACTTCTGGTCCAATTTTAATTTAAAACATAAAAAACTTTTTAAAAAGAATTCTACACAAGTACTGATTTATGCTCACCTTTGAGAGTTCATTGCTGATTCTTTCATAATCTTGAACACTTTTTGAGTAGAAACCTATAGTGCAGCTGGGGTCCATTTTGATAAAAGGCATCTTTTTCGGGGACGGACAATGATATGACTACAAAGAACAATATCTGTTAGAGGGTTTTATGTAATAGTTATAAAGCTCACATAAATTTTTTACATGCCAATGTGAACCAGACAAAACAAGTAAGACTTTCTTTATTTTACAAATGGTCCAATCTATTACTTCCTTTGACAGAAATGCTAAAAGAATGGATCAATATTTCTGTCTGTACAAACATACTACTGCATACCAACAATAAGTTATCGTACTGAAATAAAAAGATATAATACTACTGTATGGTACAGCTGATATATTTATATAAATAATAGTACATATTTTAGACTATGCTTCCCTTTTTGAGGAAGATATGTCTTAGATGTCAGACAGAGGGGTAAATCGAATCTTTGTTCAGTAATTGAGTGCAGGGGGCTGCTTTAAGATTCATACCCCTAAGTACTAACAGAAACTATTAAATTCAAATCACTAGGCAGTGGTCAGCTTTTTTTAATTCCACATTACCTGCAGAGGAAAATCGCTTGTGCTGACATCCACAAAAGACTGACAGTAATGAGGGTCCATGTAAATCAAGCTGTCATCTGCAAGGACAAAACAAAAGACAAGTTATTCAAAAAAACACCCCGATTATTATAATGCATATCCTTCCTCAATTTCTATGCAGAGCAGTTCAAAGTCATCCACTGACTCTCTTAGCTTCCTAACAATTGTGAGCTCAAGTATGCAGGACTTTATTTATTTATTTTTTTGCTTAGTCCTTCCCGATCTGGAATAGATTAAACCCTGCATAATGAAATTTGGATGTACAAGCACATTCTTTACACTGGAAAGGCGAGTGTCATTTAATTTTGGTGCGGGAAAATTACTTTTACAAACACGCAATTATATTCCATAATTTGCATATGACAAATGCCAGCGGCAGGTTGGACCTGGCAGGGAGAATATATTGCTTGTCGTTTAGACATCATCGCCAGCTGTATTTCAAATTGCTAAAATGTAAATGGGTAAATATTGACTACCAGCATGTACAACTGAAGGTTCCTACTGGCTGCTGAAGGTGATGGAGAGTGGGCCGCTTCATGTAGCGCAGACATTTATGCATGCTACTTATGGAAATCTATTATAACTCCTACTTGGGATGCTCATACGTGATGAATGGGGCACCGTTTGGATGGGTCAGAGAAAATAAAATAAGCACTGTTTCACTGGTGGGGCTTGTGTCTTTGTGGAATGCATTAACTTACTTGTTCTCTTTTTGAACCTTTGGAAAATTATGCAAAATGAGCTCAGAGTAAGAGACTCACCTTGAAAACCAACAAAATAGTAGGCCTGTTTTGGTTTCCCTCCAATGATGCCGATACAGTACTCTAGGCTTAAGATGCCCTAGGACAAGTAAATTACAGAATATTAATTCAAAAATATAGCATGTCAATGCTTGAAAGAAAATGTACATTCAAAGGTAGAATTCCACTCCCATGTGGCTTTTGACAGAAAAGCCCAAAGTCAAATGTGGAGATATTCAACATATATTGATTCAACTATATTGTTATTTTTACATAAAAAAAGCAACAGCTTAATTTAACCATTACATGCTCACAGACATGTAAAGTGATTTTTGTATACAACAAAAAACTGTAAAAACAACACAAAAAACTAACTTGCTTAAATATGAACTATTATTTGAAATAATTGACTGCACCTTGTTAACTAGACTCACCTTGACAAAGTTAAAGTAGTCAGGATTAATCTTCTCTCCACCAAGTCTAATGGGGATGAGGATGATGACGGCCCTGTTGTCAGCCACAAGCCCCTCAGGACCTCCACACTTGTCTATCCGAGCTGAGTGGCTCTCAATAACATCAGCACTGTACACTACAGTTAATCAATAACACAGATGTCACAGAAAGGTCATTTACCTGTCTCTCACTGTTATTTGGTTCAAGCATATAAGAATGTCTGATTGCATTTCTTTTAGTCTTCCCTTTATTCAAGAACATTTATTAAATAGGACATATTATACCTAATATAGGGTCTATCAGCTATGTTCTTTGCACAAAATCACCCTCACACAATGAGATCTCACCAGCTCTATTAAGACCCTTTCAAAATAAGCCGTTAAAGGGCTCTGTCGCCTTTATGCAAATAAGCTTCTGGCCATGCCCCGCCTATCCCAAGCTTACACTGCACTTTTACCACACCTGAAAATGGCAGAATACAGAGCCGATGCCCAGCCTTATATGTTCAACCCTGAGTCGGACCCAGAGAAAGATGAACACAACACTTCATGTGTGACTTGCCTTTACTCATAGCATTCGGCATCCTATGCATGCTTGTAAAACCAGCAGAAATTAATGGCCGATCCTCAACTAATCTGGTGGACGAGGGCTCAACAGATATGGGGTGGTTCTATGCAAATTTCCTCATCCTGACATCAGAATATAGGAATCGTACAAATGGCTCATAGAAGCATGATTCCTCACACTAAAAATTTTCCTCACAGAAAATGGATGGAATTTTTTTTCCATGCTTGGAGTGTTTATGGGAGCATTAGAGACCCAAATGGATTTACCAAAGGATGCAAATATGTAGTTTTGCATAACATGCCTTCTTTAACACACATTACATCTTAGAAGTGCTTCGGTAAAACCAAACTGAGAAACAGCCAAATAAGGTTGTACACATGTCATTTATGGGCTAAGAATGCATGCAAATGGTGTGAATATATACAGAAGCATACTGAGGACACTAAACTGTGCATTACAAGGTAAAGCTTTGTGGCAGAAAGCCTATCAACAGAAGGCTAATCCAGGAGAGGGCTGAATAATTAAGAAATTCTCAAACGCATTTTTCGTACCTGTGCAGTCCTGTGCCACATAAACATTTATGCCTTTCAGTCCTGGGTCTGTGGCCTCATTCAAAGCTTTTCTGCAATGCCACAATGAGGAAACACAAGAAGGTTAATTAATTTTATACTATAAATACTATAATTAGCAACATACATTTCACATTCACTATTCACTCAGCTGAATATCTTGCATATATAAGGTTGAGTGCACCTATGATCGTAGTTCAAAGCAAAAACAAATGTACATCTTGTAAAGCAATGTCAGAATGTCAATTACTGTTTGTACTACTATCAGTTAACACTATATTGCAATAGAAAATTTAACTTGGAACAGACATTCAAAAAACATACTAACCTGAGTATGTGTGCCACTACTGCAGGACCATACCAGTCCCCTGCTCTTTTTCCTGAGGTCATGCCCAGACGGATCAACCTGTGGACTCCCAGCTGCGCAGATGGAGTATCGCCAAACCAGGAGACAATGGTGTGATGGTACACCTCTTTCAAGTGGGAATCAGCCTCTTCTGCACCACCCTGGCAGAGGGGTTGCGGCACCCTTGGTCTGTCTCCCTGCAATGAAGCTTCTAATGAAGCAACCAGTCTTCGTGCGGCACTGCTGGTTCGTGTTTCTGTGTCCAGAGGCTCCAAGGTCAATGCCTCAGGCCATGTCCAGTCTGAGAACGAACAGAGAATGAAAGAACAATTCACTACATTTTTCTAAGAAGATTTGTAGCTATCAAAGCAAACACAAGCAGATATGCAAACAGTTGGTTTCCCCAAAGCTGTAGACACCTTTCACCACTCACCTGGGCACATTTTGATAAAAATACCATAAGGTCACCTTTAATATTTTTCAGAATATAGTGCATCCACCTGTTGCCTTTGCCACATTCATGCTCCTTGTAAATACCTCTGATGTCACACTTAGAAAATGGCAGCATTTTCAGCTTTGTACAAAAGTTAGTGTTAGGGTGCAATTTTTCCATATATCCTGTTTTCGGAATTGGCTTTTTGAACAGTAAACCATTTATTTAGACCCACACAGTATTCTCGCTGCAGGAGGATGGACAGAAACAGAAGTCTTATTTTCTCTACATCTTTGATAGTTTTAAACTCCAGTTTAGGAAAATGATGCTTTTTCACTTACTTTCATTTTGACTATCCTCTTCTCTATGAAAGTGGATTATTTTCTTTTTAATTTCCTCAGAAATATCCTTCAGTCCATTTAGATACACACAAGAAAGTGGCAGTAGGTTGCGCAAATAAACGAGAGGATATATTAAATATTTACAGATTTGTGGTAATTATGAGTTTTGGAGGCTTTTGGCCAATCTTTTGTTATAATATTTAATGTCACTGTACATAAAATCTGTATTTTAACAAAGAAGACCAATCTTTACTTCTAAAGTATTTCTGCAGCTTATACACAATATAAAGGGCATTGTAATTCTAATGATGAAAAAGAATACAAAAAAATGGATGTAGTAGCAAGCGTTTCCATTTTTCCCCCACTATTAAAAATTAATAACTTGTACTTAATAGCTATTTTGGCTAGAAATTATTTTGTGTAAATGTTTTTTTTATTGTATCAATATTCAGAGCATTTGAAGACCATGAATAACAGAGAGATCAGGAAAAATTAATGTGCCCTCGATCCAAACCTATTTGATTATGTGTACATTTATTAGGTAATCTTTGCTTAGTTAATTAGCCTATTAAAGTAGCTTGAAATGTCCATATGATTGTGAGGAACAATAGAAATGTCTTTCAGAAGTCCTCAAATAAAGTTGCCTTAAATCACACTTCGCTATTTTGCAGACACATTTTAGCCTGACTTTTAATGAGAAGGGCTAATACTTAAAGAGCAGATCAATTACAAGATTCAGTGTGGCCAGTATTTCACTTTTAATGCATTTCACCCTTACAAACATAGTGGGTACCCAAAATGACAGTGGTAGGAGTGGCAAGGGTCATAAAGGGTGGCTCACTGGACTCTGAAGCATTAAGGAAATGACCTTGCTAAGTGTCAGATCATGTAATTGATCAATAAATATCATTTACTGTCTGTCAGTAAGAAATTTTTGTAACGACATATTTCAAATTAGCTATTGTCACCAACTGACGCTTAAACATTGTTTTCCAAATGTAGGTAATTAAGTAAAACTTGAGAGCACCTGTACATTTTATTAAAGGTAGATATCCTCTTGTCTCAGGGAAACCCATTTACCATTTGAAACAGAAATATTGGGTCCAGTGCCTTTAGGTATCTTATGGATGTTCAGACCCATACTGAATTTCTGCATGAACGGTGAACAAAGACACAGACAACAAACTTGTCGTTACTGTGTTTTTTACTAAAACTAATTACCTGTTTTACACTGTAAGAGTTTCATCACGAGCCAAATATCTAAATTAGTCAACTGAAATATGTAACCTACATACATTTATATATATAGTTTGATCAATTAATTACAGAAAAAATAAGGGGTTTAAAATGTACACTGATTAATCGCATGCCATGGTGAGCTTTGACCATGTCCTGTTCTGGCCACAGGTGTTCTGCAAAATAGATGAGAACATGCTGTCTGGCTCAGTGAATCTACAATTAATGCAATCAGAATTTTTTGTATCATCGGAGTACATCAAGTCTAAAATATCCCCACAATGCAAAGCAATTATGGGCTAACCCGGTAGTCTGAGCCAGTACAGCCTAATCCCAGTGCCAGTGGCCAGACACACTCGACCAGGCAAGTGTACCTGTGACTGACTGACTAACTAGCTCCATGACAAAATGGTCTCTGTAATTAAGTTCATTCTGTAACTTACCGTGTTGGAGAAATAGTGTGAAGGGGTGTTATTCTATAGTTGCTTCTAGGTTATAATTATGCATTGTATGCATGGGTGCCGGAACCATTATATAAGGGAAAGATGTCCCACCCACTTTTAAAGAATCATTTGTTTCGTCCGTCCAAAAAATCACCCAGCAATTTGCATGAGTGAAACATGCAAGGCGTTGAGTCCCAAGCATTTACAAAAAAAAATGTGAGCGATTAATTTAAATTAATTAATCTAAATGTCCTGAATACCCTTTTATTACCTAATATTTTCACTACTTTGATTTGAATACTAGGAACTGACCTCTGCCCAAGAAATGAAGCAGGATTGCCTGGGCCAGCATCATCTGGCCTGCCCTGAGAGTGCAGCCCCATCCACAATCTGAAGTGATAGCTGAGTCTGGGAGAGGGGCAAACTCTTCCCGATAGGTTAGCCACACTCGAGAAGCAAAGTCCTTCCGAAAGTCATCGACACTGCCCATGACGGCATCATGTCCAAACTCCTCGTTGGCGCATCTTTCTGCAGGGCTTTCTTCATCTGTTAACAGTAGCAGTATCACAGCATAGTGCCTCAAAACATTTTAAAGCATGGTGCTGGGTAGAGTGTATTTTTGTGTTTATGCTGGGATTCTTTTACCTTCTGCCTTAAAGTGATAACATTTTCCAAGCAGGAAAACTGGAGAATTGCGGCTGAAGGAAGTCTTAGTTTTTAAAACCCAACCTATGAGGAAAAACTAACATTGTAATTTGCTTAGCTCTTCACCTGTGCCTTATCATCCAATGCAACCCATAAGTCTAATGAAAAGCCTCCAGACCTTGCTGGCAAAATAGAACTTACTGTACTTCACATTGTTCCAAGCTGACATGAACTTTGACTTTAGCTTCTCCACCTCGTCGGCCCCTTTAGTCTCCATTTCATCAGGCATGGAAACGTAGAACCCATCACAGCACACTCAGAGGGAAAAGGGCCTGGAATGCTATGAAAATATACAACAGGTCTCAGTGTTAATGACCAGCATATTAAGGAAGGTAGATGCTGCATGATCTAACGGTGACTGGCACACAGCATAGGCAATTTTAGTAAGTATATGTTACATTTAGATTTTACAGAAGTGTACTTAATATAACAAAAATTACAACATTATTTCATATGTGGTATGTACAGATCTACATTCAGCTTCTCCCAATTAGGGGTTACCACAGAAGATCAACTGTTTCCATTTCCTTCTATCCTCTGTCACACCAACTGAGATCATGTCCTCCCTCACCACATCCACAAACCTCCTACTAGGCCCTTCTCTTGTATTCTTCCCTGCAGCTCCATCCTCAGCAGCCTTCTTCCAACATACAGCCTGTCTCTCCTTAGCACATGTGCAAACCAATGCAGTCTCGTCTCTCTGACTTTCCTCCAAAAGGTCCAATTCGAGCTGTCCCTCTAATAAACTAATTCGTGATCCTGTCCATCCTATTATTTTTTATGCAAATCTGAATCTGATTTTTAATTCTGCCACATTTCGTCAGTGCCAGTGTGGTATAAGATTACCATACAAAACGACTGTCTACACGGTGCTATATTTAGCCATTTACTAAATATATTTTAAAGATCCGAACACAACTTAACACAGATGAGAGGAAGATAGAGAGATACAGAGAGGCTGGAAGCACCGTAGTTTACATGGCTTTACATCGTAGTTTACATGGCGAATAAAAACCCCGTATCGGTAATCCGATTTATATAATTATCCGATGCAATACGATGTCGACTATTGTGGCAATAAACCTTTTTCAATATCGTCACATTTGGCACGTTTTAGCCTCAGTGTAAAATAAAATACTCCTTTATTTCTTAAACCAGTTCAACCCACGTTAGCTGTTTAAATTTGCGTTGTGTGGTCATCAAATCTCTCCAAAATCTCAAAAACCAACTGGAGAAATTAGCCAAAGCTGCAAGGCTGGCACTAAGAGAAGCCGCTATGCTAGTTTGCTAGCTGAACGTAAAAACATCAGATAAACCTCCAGAAATGTGATAGATAAGAGGTTAACAGAGAAACTCAGGTGTAATATTTATACGCTATATGATGTCAACAAGCGACTGTACCTTCTCAAACACTTTGCAAAATTTAGGAACTCACTTTGCCAGCACATCAGTTTTGTTTACATTTTGAGGAAGAAGCTCACAGTGTAGGTGTTGTCGCGAAATCTCGCGACACTCTGTGTGGGCGAGATCTGAGACCGTGAAGTTTTTGGGCAACGCCCACGTTCTAAAATATTGATATTAAGTATGCTGATAAATGTCCTAAATACCCTAGACAGATCTGTCACACAATTTCATTAAAAAAGAAAAATTGGGTGAAAGGTTTACAGAAACAGCATCTTTATCTAAGATGGTTAATGTAAATATGTTACTTGTAAAGCAGATTGAACTAACTGATTGTTAAAGTAAACTTATTGTTCGGGCCCAGATATACTATTCTTCAAACACTATTCCAAACATTTCTATTTTTTCCAGATCTTTGTACATGGCATTTTGAGATGGATATACTGAATTTATTTGAATATATTTTCCAAGTCAAATATCCTTATTAGTCATTACAAATAAATAGATAAATAAACAAGTAGGTAAATAAATGAACAAGTTTAATATATATAATATCATGTAATGATTATACGAAGAAGAAAGATAACTGAACAATGCTACTTGTATACGCATGCAGGCCCTCCCGACCAGAACCTGGAAGAATCAACGTTTTTGCAATAATTAAACAAAATCTTTTGCTTTGATTCAGTGAGCCACTCCTGTGTTGCTTTGGTGTTGAGATCATTGTCTTGCTAAAAAGTACATTTGTTTTAGCAGGCTATCTTGCAGTCTCTCCCTGCACTGTGCACCATCCTACCCTCCTTCAGATTTGACAAGATAGACTGTCAGAAAAGCATCTCCATAACATGATTCCCTTCATTTATGTTTCATCTAAACACAAAACCTCACCCCACATTTTAGAATATTAGCTGCATCACACTAAAGTTTCTGACAAACTCCAGACATTAACTAATTTTTTTATTCTTCACAGGTCAGATGTGTGCTAAATTCTTGATATCATTGTACTTCCTCACACAGCTACTGAACTCTGTATCTCAACCACTAGCTGTGGCTGCTTGCAGAGTCCCCTTCTTGCTCTGTTTGACACCTGTGCTGAAGACACTTGGATAGGCTCTGGGTTCCCGCAGCTCTAACAAGAAATAAGTGGTAACAGAAAAGGAATGAACGACTAATGCAGCAGTACAATGCAATACCCAAACCACTTACAGCCATCTTTAAAATAAAATTGTGGGAGTGGTGTGTGGGAATGGTATTCAAGGGTGCCTCAATGGTGCCACTACCAGTCCTGGGATTTGAAACCATAACTTTATGATCTCAGGGGCAACTCCCTAAACACTAGGTCACCAAATGTCCCCAAGTATAAAAACAGTAGTAGTATTGTTATCACTATTATTATAATTTTTCTTCTTCTTCTTCTTCTTCTTCTTCTTCTTCTTCTTCTTCTTCTTCTTCTTATTATTATTATTATTATTATTATTATTATTATTATTATAATTATTATTAGTATTATTATTATTGTTATTATTGTTATTATTATTATCAGCAATGGTACTGGTAGTAATGATAGCAATATTATTAATAGTAGTATCTGGTATGTCTTGTCATAACGGATGCACTTCACAGCTCCTCCAGCTGGATGGTTTCCTGCTCCATTGTTGTGGAGTGTGTGCAGGATGTGAATCAACAGCTTCAGTCTCAGCCCCCTGTCTGCCGTGTGTCAGTCACTCTGGATCTCAGGAACAGGGATATGAACTGAAATGTTTGTTGTGAGACCGATGAACCCCTGTGTGATCCTCTAACAGTGCGTGTTCCTTGAGAGAGCAGGATTCCCGGTGCGTGTGCTCCCGGTGCTGTACGGTAATCAGAGGGCGCTGCGCTGCGCTCCTCCCGGGGGAGAGTGTCTGGACCGCCCGCCTGGGACCTGGAGCTCTCAGCACACACGGTCATGGCGGAGCGACGAGCCTTCGCCCAAAAAATAAGCAGGTAAGGCTGTTTTGCTGGGGTTTTGGCAGCTGTCTTGCTGGGGTTTTGGCAGCTGTCCGCACTCACTGGGATTTTGTTAAACGACGTGGATGGCTAGGTTGGATAAACCATTCCCAAAGAAGGCCTAGAGAAAGAGAGACTCAGCTACTGTTAGCGAGTTAGCCTAGCTCTGTTGGAAAGCTTGCAATCAAAGATGCCTCAGTGACCCACCCTGCTCCACAAGCTCAGTGATGTCTTTGTGGTCTCTGTCAGCGTCGTAGTGGCTCTTGAAGTCAAGATCAGTCTAATTTAACACTCCCATAAATGTCCAATGATGCGAGGGTTTCGGATGGGCCATGATATTTCAATGGAAAAGCTTTGATTTGCAAGGAGGCGACGCTTGCTTGACATACTGACACATTGAGGAGGGTCTCAGATCTTTAACTGGTCCCTCTCATTACTGTCCCAAACCAAGACTCTTTCTCTCAACCTTCAGCAGTGTTTGTGTGAAACTAGGTTAACGCTAACGGTATTAGATGGATTTTAATAAGGGGCTGGGGCACAAGCTGCTTGCCACAACGCTGCTTTATGTTCACGTAGGCAATGAACTGGGTCATTGGAGAAAATCCAGTATGGAGGTTTGAGGAGTCAGCCCACCCCACATCTACACCAGCTTAACATACCATTATGTCTTCTAATAGCAAGAGCTCTTACTGACAGCTGACGGATTACCTGACTCATACTTCTTTTCATATTTTATCATAAAATGTGTTTATTTTCCCCCATACGGGCCTCCAATTTACTATAGTATTCCGGACGTGGTTTTGCTGTAGAGATTTTCCTGTTGTGCTCACGTTGTTAGGTGATCCGCGTAGTTCTTTATAAGATTGGCCTTTTTTATAGAATAATTGTAGGCCCTCAAACTTGGCACTCTCTTTGACCCAAAGATGGAATATCTTTACTGTGAAACTGTTATGCACCAGAGAGCAACCCAAAAATTGTGCATAAAAATCATGGTTATAGTTGCGCAGGGCTTGTTACACTGTTGGCTGTTTTAACACCGATTCTGTAATTACTGGAGGAAAATAATTAGAAAGCAAATTTTGAAAGCCTGGTATTGATGAAGTGTTGAAGTATTAAGAAATCCCATATAATAACACACATTTCTCAGATAAAGGGTAAATTGTGGAGAAGGGTAACATTGCAAAATTAATAATATGTATCAAGTTTTTTTATGTTTAAGTAACTGGAATGTACACAATTTTTATTTTAAAACAACACACAGTTGGTCAGTCTTCTCTAAATACTGACAATATGCTTGGATAATCAAAACAGGTCAAAATATACTGCCCAGTTCAACTGCCCTGCAGGTAGATTTTTATATAATTTTAGGTGGTTGGCCTATTATGACCCCTGGTTTAGGATATCTTGCTTTGTGAAGTAGTTCTCACCTTCTTGTTTTATTTACCAGATGATCTGGCATCCCTCTGTCTTGTTTTCCTTTCACTGGTGTGTGGTAAAGTCATTAGTTTAAATGAGTTAGGGTGTATGGTATGGATGAACTTAGTTAACTATATACTACATGCTGTATTTGCTAACCTAACTAATGTTCTGTAATTCAGACTGATATTTGATCATTGACTAGGGATGGGTACCGAATCGTACCCGGTGCCTAATTATAAAAGCCTGAGGTATCGATAAGCTCTGACTGTAACGGTCCTACTGTCAGTACTACCTCGGAATTATGGAATGAGGATGGTGGAGAGAGCCAAATGATCCAAAGTGCAGTTCCACTTCACCTGTGTGGACCCGGACAATGCTTGTTACAACAAGTGAAGCTAGAGTTTTGCTCATAAAGGTGGAAACGAGAAATGTATCGAAACATCTAGCCAAAGTGCATTAAGTGCAGATATGCAAAGTTTTCAACTGCGTAGCTACTACTTCATTATCCGTCTCCTCAGGTTTGTATGCTATGTTAAAATAACGACAAACATCATATAAGGGCTCTAAATCAGTGTTAATAATTTAACAAACACACATTCAGTTACATGTAGGCTGCATATTGGCTAAATATTTATGCATTCGCCTAAATTAATATTAAACATTAAAATGACTTGTGCTGCTATAGTACTGCATTTACAAATAGATAAATAATAATAAACTAAGAAATTATGAAGCAAAGCTTACCCAAAAATTTATTTGTAGTAAGTCCCAACTTTTTTAGATTTGGGTTAGAGTTAGGGTTAAAGTGTTTTTAATCTGTTCTCAATTAGTTTAGTTTTTTCATTAAAAAACACAACAAATAGTACCGATTAGAGTACCGTTAAAGTACCGAATCGATAAGCGGTTTCGATAGAAGCAGTACTACTGTTAAAACCTTGACGATACCCATCCCTATACTTGACGGAGCATACAGTACAGGCCAAAAGTTTGGACACACCTTCTCATTCAATGTGTTTTCTTTATTTTCATGACCATTTACATTGGTAGATTCTTACTGAAGGCACCAAAACTATGAATGAACACATGTGGAGTTCTGTACTTAACAAAAAAAACGTGAAATAACTGAAAACATGTCTTATATTCTAGTTTCTGAAAAAATAGCCACCCTTTGCTCTGATTTCTTCTTTGCACACATATATTTACTGCTAAACACCTCTGGGAACTCCTTCAAGACTGTTGGAAAACCATAGAGAGAATGCCAAGAGTGTGCAAAGCAGTTATCAGAGCAAAGGGTGGCTTTTTTGAAGAAACTAGAATATAAAATATGTTTTAGTTATTTCACCTTTTTTTGTTAAGTACATAACCAAACTGTGTCCAAACTTTTGGCCTGTACTGTAAATGTGTTCATATGATTTTCATATATTCAGGTTTAGTTCAGTATAAACTGTACTAAACAGTTCTAACAGACATAAAAAATTGTTTAGACTCAGAATGAAACAAAAAATATCCCTGCTTACACAGATGAGTGTTTTTGAAAAAGAGCTTTTTTTAAATTCATGTTTGTTCCTTTTTGGATTGTCCTAATGACACAACAGTTTCTGAGACAACTGTCCAGAGTATTAAGTATGTACAGAGGGCTGCAGTCTCTCTGTGAACAACAAGCACTTGAACTAATCACTCCTTTCATGGAATGCCTAATCTAAATAAAGGACTGTCCAGAGTCAACAGGGACACTTGGGGGTGGGGGTGGGGGGGTGGTGATGTTGTTATGTTCCGCACGTGTTGTACTTTTTGAACTTCCATTATCTCTGATGTTTTCTGAGTGGCGTAGATGCCCGTGAGACCCATTAAACCACACTTCCCTGACTTTACAATCAGTTATTTCCATCCATATCATTTGTTTTTTGTTTGCAGTCACCCAAGGCTGCTGTTATGAGAGGATTTCTAGGTTGGGACTGGACAGTGTGTTACTTGTTGTGTCAAAATATTCTTTTCTCAGCATGACTGAACATTCAAAGGAGTAGTGTGGGAGAGTTTTCTTAAAATAAAGAATGCAGTAGATCTCTTTCAGCATAGGCAAGTCTGACTTTCAATGGAAGCTAAATGTTGCCTTTGATCACCAGCAAAGAAAACATCCTAGTTTTGGTTCTGAAGCAGCAGAACAGTCAGTACATGGGAGTTTTTTGACAAACCAAACTGTACATGCAGAACATGCACATATATTTCATACGGTGAGTGATTTCTGAGAATTAGCTTAAGTTAACTTTACAATGTTACATTGCCAACACATGTCACTGGAATCTTCTACTGTAATGTTTGTTTTTGGAAGTATTTAGCAGGTTAATGTTGCTGCTGTGGAAAAATGGTAAACTATTTTAAAACTCATCCTGAAAATGTAGCTTTTTATAGCAAAATGAAAATAATATCAGAGCAACAAAACATTGGTAAAATTTTACACCAAATAAGTAATACTGCAACAATAAGAAACAAATACCAAAGATCAAATTAACAAAGCCATATAATAATGTACCAATGTGCACAAAAGTACAATATTAAAATGTGTCAAAGGGCAAACACAAAATAAAGCAGGACAGAACTGAATGCAGCAAG
>JBBMFX010000101.1:11171812-11182396 GCA_037832545.1 Rhabdalestes septentrionalis
TTTGATGCGCCCCTAGTGAGCATTGAACATTGTATATTAGTATGCCTCCCATGAAAGCTATGTTTTTTACTGTGAAGGTTGAGGCGGATTGGTGCCTGCTCAGTGGATCTATGCGGTTCGGAAGTCCCGGGTGTCAAAAATAATGGGACAGATTGGTGAAGGTTAACGTGTAAGTTTTTCCGGTTCTGGGTGGAAGTGTTCATATTAGTATGCCTCCCATTAAAGCTGTTTTTCCCACGGCTGAGCTGCAGGAAGGTATGCACCATTAGACCCGGAGTGCATTGAAAAGCTTCTCCGGTTCTGGTTGGAGGAGAACTCCGTGCTCTGGCTCGTTGGAAAGGTCATTTTGAGTTTTTAGTGTGTGCTGAATAAATGAACAAAAATAAATAACAAAATATGATTATTAACATTAAATATATGGTGTCAATATTATTTCCAACTGAAAAATGCTCTCCAGGAGTCTGCAGCTAGACGCTCTTGGTTTTGCAGGGATCGATGTCACATGTAAAATGTTTTTTAGTTTTCTACTTTCGAATATTCGAATCTCAAAATGAAAACTCGAATGCCATCCCGCCGAAAGAATACTCGAATATTTGAATATTCGAGTCCAGCCCTAGTAATTATCTGGATCAGTTTAAGAGACTTGATCTGCTCCAGTGAGAAAAGTGTCAGTCCTCTCCTCAACTCATTTTTCTTCTTTTTTCTACGACAAATGATAAGCTAACCCCTTTAAATTAAAGTTCTTTCTTAAATTAAATTTGCTTACAACATACAGCCAAACTAAACACTGTTTGCCCCTAATTGTTTGCTTGTGAATCTCAATGTTGAAAGGTAAGTGTAATATGCGCTGTAGTTTTATGAAACGATTTAACAATAACCTTGATTACCTTTATGACTTTTATGCCTCAACATATAAAGTGGCAACAGGACACAACACCTTGTTCTCCAGTGACTCTTATAATGAAGCAGGTATTTCGCTCATGCCTGCTCACAGGACTGTGTCTGAAGGCCCGTTAGTCTTAGCAGTCTTGCTAAGTTTTAGATGCGAACCCTGATTATTGATGCGCACCAACATTGCATCGTTCCCTCGGTTACTCTTGGGCCAGGATCGTTCTAAAAATCTAAAATGTTATATTTCACAAAACTAATAATTTCTTGAAACAAACACTTAATTACATTGTCTCAATGCATTCCTAATACGATGTGTGGGCTGGGTCCGGAATGACTGGGGCAGTTCTGCCCGGATACAGGCTCAGGACTTACTGCTCTAGAACATTGAATCATCTCAAACGGTAGTCACCTCACTCTTCCTGGAGATCTATTTTCCTGCTGTGTTTATCTTGTGCCATTTTTTTTACTCACTTTGATATCGGTTTTGCCTTCTGTTCTGTTTTTTCCTCTTTGGCTGCTCATTTTGAAGCTTAATAAATGAATTTTTCTTTTGACTTTCATTCACTGGTAAAATGAAAAAAGTGATTGGTGATTAACCTGACTTTTAAACCTAGTGTTTTTCACTACCGTAAATTCCGGACTATAAACCGCTACTTTTTTCCCTAATTTTAAACCCTGCGGCTAATAATGCGGTGGGGCAAGTACATGTTTTATTTTTTCATGACACCAAAAACAGTTTGCCTTTTTGGAGAGGCACATATTTTATAGGCTCATTTTGACTTTATATGTTTTATGCGCATCTGTGACAAGTGTTTAGGCAGCTCAAACTAATGACTTTTCCTGGTAGGCTGCAGTATATATATAAAGTGTATTTTTACTGGTCGTTAAGAGATGGAATGTTGTTCCTGCACTGTTCAGTAAAAAAGCATAAGCAACATAACTTGTGTGTTACTGATACGTATTTACACTTAAAGGTAGCCATGTTAGACACTGTTAGAAAAATAAAACCATATGCAATATGTATTTGTTTGTTAACGTAACGTTTAAAAGTTTAAAAAAAATATGAGACACATGTGGCTCATATTTCGGTGCGGTTTGTACAAGTACTAAATTGATTTTTTTTCTCAAATTAAAGCATGCAGCTTTTAATCAAGTGCGCTCTGTAGACCGGAATTTACGGTAATTGGGTTTCAAAAATCAGTATTATGTAAAAGCTAGTCTAACAGTTCCTAAGAGGCTTAATTTAATCATTGTTTGTGCAATCCAAACTTGGTGTTGCAGAAGCTAAAGTTTACGAACAAAGGTTTGCTTGTTGTGATGGACAGCATCTGTTTGTTTGCTTGTTGTGATGGACGTCCTCTTGAACTCACTGAGTAAAGAACAAATTGTGATAAACCTGATCTATGGTTTGCACAAAGTCTCAGCTCCGCTGCTTGTGAGCTGGAGCTGTAGATTAGAAAGAGCGTGAGATACACGATGGAAAAAAGGAGATCACTGATAGATAAAGGGAAAATGGGAAAAAGTAAGTGCATGAGAGAGGCGCGCTCTCTGGATGGTGTGTGACCCTGCTGCTCCCGGGAGGATGAGCTTCACGTCATTGTGGTGTACGCGGCATGTCACCCCAGCTATGCCTTTCTTTGTGCTTTGCTCTGAAATTGCTTACAGTTCACAAAACCACAGGATCTATTTCGAGCCAGTGCTGACCGATGTCCAGAACCTTTTCCGTATTCATTTTAGAATGGAAGTTTCATTATATAATTTTAATAGTTGGTACGTGTTAAGGCAATGAGTACTTCACGTTTGATCATAGTTCTGTGTTATGTGTCTACAGTCAGATGGAGCACATTGTATTACGTATACTGTTGTTTAAGTTTGAAATAACTAAATTTGCAGATTTCAGTAATGAAAAGGCTATTTTGTTGCTTTATTCTAATAAACTAGTCCTTTAGAAGGGTTTGTAAGGAGCTTAAAAATGACTGAGAAGGATTTAAGCAATCCAAAGGCAGTTCCAAATGTCTTTACAAATAAATAATGACCGTAAATAGATCATTATACTATATTATTTATATTTTAAGGACTTCTTGTTGCTCTTAAAATGCATCTCCTTATGAAATAAAATACTGTAAACACTATATTATGTGTTTGTGTGATGAGTTGTGTTGTTTACAGGGACATAACAGAATTCAGTTAAAAGTTTAGTACAGATATTTTCATAATAAAGCTAAGTCTAGTTTGTAATACTATAATGTACATTGTGTACATTTTTATAGATAAATTAAAAATTGTTTTGACAAGTCATTACACGTTTTTGGTAATTATGTACTTTTTTCAAGAAAGGAACCTCCCCCCCCTCCCCCCAAACATTTAAAATAATACTGGAACAGTCTAATTGTAATATCAATGTTTCCCCCCATAACTAAAGAGAAATGACACATATGCTGTAACACCCTGACTCCTTTTACCTGGTCGATCCTTCTGATTTAATTTATGAAGGAACTGATAATGGTATCACCTGTGACATTCACAGTTGTGAAGTAAGAATTTATTTATGGCATTTTATGTACTGTCGACAACAGCTAGGAGCAGTTTCAGAAATGAGAGTCGTATGTTATGAGCATTGGCTGTCAAATGGGCAAAAAATTCAGTGAGCTGGTTTAACCACTTATCACCTCTTTCTCACATAGACTTACAAGAACAATATACAACAAATTGTGTTGTTAGAAATATCTATGCTATTCAGGTTGTTGGATTGGATAAAAGTCTACTCCTCTCTTTCCTCATGTGTCTGTTAGGAACCTGCTGTATGTGAACCCACAGAGCCTGAACTTCGCCAATCGTCAAGGCTCTGCCCGCAACATCACAGTGAAAGTGCAGTTTATGAATGGGGAGGATCCCAGCAATGCTCTGCCGGTGAGTGGTTTAGGCACTCGAGAGTGTTTTACAGACCATACATGCAAAAGCTTTTGTGTGAATTGTTGATTGAGTTGCATGGTTATATTATCTGTAGAAACTCATCTTGGATTCATACGCACGACCTTCTATATGCCAGAAGCTTTCTAGTGGACAGGATGCTCATATGACACAGTAAAACCATTAGAGAATACTTGTTGGATTTGCAAAATTTCCACAATGTGATTGTTAATGATCAAAATTACATATTGTGCAGCCTTTGCTCTTATCCCCATTTGTACTGTCTCTGTTAGCACTTTATTTACTGTAGTGGTGTTTGAAAACCCCTGTTTAGTTTCAATGCAGTCTGAAATATATATAATATTGAACTTTTGATACTAAACCTTTTTTCTTCCTCCCTGTTTCTTCAGGTGATTTTTGGTAAATCCAGTTGTGCAGAGTTTTCGAAAGAAGCATACACTGCTGTCGTTTATCATAACCGGTGAGTTCAGTTCCATGACAGACGTTCCATTCTCTGCTATCACGGTTACATCCACTAGCATCTAGTTCATAGTAGCTTGCACATTTTGTTCTGAGCAAGTATGTATCTCATCTCTGTTAAATTGTCGACTGGATCACCAGCGGAGAAAGTGTTCTTAAACTTCCACCTCAGCTAGTGTTGAAGTCTTTGTAACTACTGGAACTTAGTAAGTAAATGTTGCAAACTCCACCACACATTTTGAAGGGGCTGCAGTTTCTGTATTTACTTTTTTCCTCAGACACACACTCCTATTAGACAAAGTGTAAAGTGGACTATGCATGTGAGAAAGTTTAACACTTGGGCAATTTCGTTTAGTGACACATTAACTAAACTAGAATGTAGGGTTAGGGGCAGCTTTAACTCTGTTTTGGGTCATAAAGTAAAAATTGCCTCACAACAAAAAGCCACATTTGGCACAAATTTACATAGGACAAATAAGCTCGGAGAGGAGAACTACCATGTCTTATTTAGTCTTGTTTTCTCACGTGCTGTGTGTGTGTGTGTGTGTTTGTCTGTGTGTCTGTGTGTCTGTTCTGTACTTGTCAGATCCCCAGATTTCCATGATGAGGTTAAAATTAAGCTGCCAGCTTCTCTGACTGACCATCACCACATCCTCTTCACCTTCTACCACGTCAGCTGCCAACAGAAACAGAACACTCCTTTAGAAACGCCAGTTGGATACACGGTATGCACGTCTGGACACACACCTGTCTGAAAGCTTACTTTACACTCAGGCATATAATCAGAAGTCTTTGACACCCTGCTGTTTTATCCTTTATCCCTGGTAGTGGATTCCTATGCTTCAGAATGGACGTCTGCGAACGGGCCACTTTTGCTTACCGGTGTCTCTGGAAAAACCACCCCAGTCTTACTCTGTTCTATCTCCTGATGTAAGACCCAGATGCTCAAATACAAAGGGATTCCATATGAAACGACTCTTAGTTCATTAAGTGTATAAGTCTTCCTTCTTGTTTCACTGATAAATGATGAATTCTTGTGCTTCATTTGATTAATGATTCATAGAACTGGAATCTGAGCAGAGTGATGCAGTTGCTGAGTTTACAATGTAGTAGCACTATGTAACAATTAACAAGAATTTTTGGTACCTTCATGCATTTTTGTAGGTTCCGCTTCCAGGCATGAAGTGGG
This sequence comes from Rhabdalestes septentrionalis, assembly GCA_037832545.1. NCBI lineage: Eukaryota > Metazoa > Chordata > Actinopteri > Characiformes > Alestidae > Rhabdalestes > Rhabdalestes septentrionalis. The sequence continues at coordinate 11,177,283 of JBBMFX010000101.1, forward strand.
TTGATAACCACAGAGGCGTGTTCAATGTTGAAGTTGTAACCGTTTCCACGATTCACACACAGGTGGCTTACCTCTAGTAATCTCATCTCTAAAAGGGAGATATGTAAACATCTTGCATTTCTGTTTCTATACAGTTTGCCATTGCAGGAAAATAGCTTTGTTGTTTCTTGCCTTCCCCCAACCCTCAGGACCAGTATCTGGATAAGTTCTTTGCGCTGGTGCACGCTCTAGATGAGCACATGTTTCCAGTGCGAATTGGAGACATGCGGATCATGGAGAACAATTTGGAAGCGGAGTTAAAAGCAAGCATCGCAGCACTGAGTTCTTCCCAGCTGGAGCCGGTGGTGCGCTTCCTTCACCTGCTGCTGGACAAACTGGTTCTGCTGGTGGTGCGGCCGCCAGTCATTGCAGGACAAATTGGTACCAGCTTATTTGCCTTTTTTAACTGCCCCATTTACCCATATCAGTAGTAGGGCATTAACAGAAAAGTCGATTATTCGACTTCAGAGGCACAAGTCGACACCACCTGAGAGAGGTCAAGTAGTTGTGTGTTTACGTCGCTGTGCGCACTTTGTGTAAGTAAGGCACTCTATTCCTCTGATTGGTTGACGCTGACATGCGTTCATTGAGCTATTATAGTCGCTTTAAAGTAGGACAGTACTGTTGGCTGAACACGAGCCCACAACATGTAGAGACACAGCAGCAGAGGAGACACACACATCTCATGTGTAGAGGTACTTCATTCTAGACCCACAAACAGCATCTGAAACGGCACCGCTAGCTATAATCACAAACGCTAGCACTGCTGAGAGTGGTCCAGTCCAGAGGACGCCGAGTGGCGCAGCGGCTTAAACTGTTCCCACTTTCTGTTGTACACTTAAATTTACCAGAAAACTCAAGGCATCAGCCTTTATTTTGTTTTGTATATTCATTTCGTTAATGTCAGTCTTGGACACCTGTGATCCTCCGCTGCGTCTGTGTGACCTCATCACGACTCGTCAACTCAATTTTAATTTTGTTGACGGATAAGTCGACCTGAAAATCTGACAGCATTAATGCCCTAACGATTAGTGATTCCATTTAACCTTAACAACTGAAGTCTGTATATTATCAATGCCTCATGGCTTTAGACATCTTGCCTGGCAGTATAAAATCTGCTCTTCGTTTTCTTCTTCTGTGTTTTTCATCGTAGTAAACCTTGGTCAGGCTTCATTTGAGGTGATGGCATCCATAGTGAACCGACTGCATAAGTATCTGGACACCAGTCAAGACATGCATGGCCGCAACAGTCTCCTTTCATCTTATATCTATTATGTCTTCCGCCTCCCCAACATGGACCCAAACTCACCTTCTCCAGGTATGCCTTCTGGTCTTATATGATGTAGCCCACATGTGGTCATTTAAGTGTTGTTATAAGCATTAACCTTTGTTACGGTGAGAAAGCACTAACCTTCTCTGTGCTACCTTGTGTCCATGGCACCAGGCCCGGGAGGTTTGGGTGGGTCAGTGCATTATGCCACTATGGCCCGTTCTGCGGTCAGACCTGCCAGCCTCAATCTCAACCGCTCCCGTAGCCTCAGCAACAGTAACCCCGACATCTCTGGCACTCCCACCTCCCCTGACGATGAAGTACGCTCTATTATTGGCAGTAAGGTAGGAATCCTCACGTTTGGATCCGGCATCATGAGAATGTTTTATTTTTTAAAGCTAGACCACTTGTTAATAAGTACCTTTACACTGCATTTGCACTCCTGTTGAATCTTTTTCTCAAGCATTTTATATTCAGGTGCCGTCAGCGAATGCACTCTAGTACATAATACATTATATAATACAATTTATATGTGCATCTGCTTACATATCACGTCAACTTGTCAACAAGATTCATGTTACAGTGATTTAGAAATTTCATTTGGGTGTAGCATCACAGTCCATAGCTCAGTCTAGTGGCATTTTTTTAGCTTCCCTAGCAGACTTTATTAATAAGCATATTTGAAATGCTGTGACTCCTCTTAAATCCTGGATCGTAATGAATCACTCCATGGAGGATCATTACAGAAGACCGTAGACTCTCTTAGAGCTAACTGAACTGGCAGCATTTCTCAACACTGTTATATTTCAACCCTATAGCTCACTTATAGGGCAAACATCAGTTGGAACATCTTATCTATATAACCCCTGTAACATGAACAAATAAAACAACAAGGAAACATGGCTTTGCAGGAAATCGGACCCAGGGTGAATCATTGCCGTGTAGCAAGTCTTTCGCATACACCACAGCAGTCTTTACGTAATCAGAATCTCACATAGAAAACATCATCAATTTGTCTATGGTCAGCTAATGGGATTACATAATTTGTGCAGTGGCAAGCCATTCGATTTTAATAGGCTCATATTACATTCAAGTAAGGCTAACATTTAGAAATACAAGGCAATGATATGCTAAAGGCTCATTTCATTTTCTGTAATGTGTAATTGATGCTTACCCTGTTTGGCATGATGGTGTTTACTAAATGTAGTACATCATACCAGATATAATCATCTGAATGTGTGAAGAAGAAAGCTTTTGTATTCAGTTCATTTTAGGTCATTAAGATTAGTTTGTGTGTGAAAAGTATTTGAGATGCATACTTTGATTTGAGTTTAACTAAGTATTGCTGCTTGTGACTTTTGGGATTTTGCTTGTGCATTTTGTGATTAAACCCAAGACCTAAACAATGTTCTCGATCGTGTCACACTAAATCTCTGATCCTGTATATTAAAGTCAGCAGTAATTTCTAACATTCTATCTTGCCTTGTTTTCCCATGTTGAATGTTTGAAATGATTACTTGTTTTGAGCTAAATAACTTTTATCCCCTTTTGCTTACCCGTGGCATTGACCTGTAACTTTTGACTTGTCGCTGTTCCCTTGCTTGCTTGCTCCGCTCCTACCTGTGACCTTGTGACCCTGTGACCCTTCGCTTCCCTCCTACTTGACTCGCAGGGCTTAGATCGCTCCAACTCCTGGGTGCACACCATGGGCTGCAAGAGCGCCCCCTGGGGGACCAGCCCAGGCTCAGCATCTGATACTATGCAGGTCATTAACAAAAATCCAACCCCTTGGGAAAAAAAACCAAAACACCTCACAAACCAGCCCAGCACCATTAGAAGCTGCAGTACCCACAACCCCTGTTTTTAGATCTTGTGTCCACACTCAGCAACACCTGATCCCTTGATTCACAGTTTCCATTAAGGTCTGTGGCCCAACTAAACCCTCAACCACTAGCCTGGTACACAGCATTCTGAATCATGTGAGCTTTCTCATTGTTGGACTGGAATCAATCTGGCATTGGGCTTAGAATTAGTGTTGATCCTAAAAAAATGTGTTTGTGAAGAAAGTATGCTCTTAGAAATGTGTTTTATTACATAACATTTTTGTATTATGACCATTTTAATACATTTTGGGGCAGACCAAAAAACACAGCATTTTTTTGATGAGCCTGTGCAGTTAGAATAGAAACACAACATATCCCTCACATGTCTATCCAGCTACAATATTTCTATATTTAAAAATGTTAATGCTGGGCAACGATTAATTCGCATGACTTTCTGTGATTAATTACGAGTATTTGCATTGTTATAGTCAAAATGTAATAAGTAAAGTGTATTTTGAAAGTACTGCTATATGAACAAAAGTGCAAGAACATTTGGTTTGCAAACACTTTAAACAAATATGAAAACAAAGCTATTGTAATGGTTAGGCGTCTTAATACTTTTATCCATAAAATATGGACAAATGTATTGGGACGCCGGACCCACGCAAAACCAAGAGCTGTGTGGTCTGCGCACCCATGAGCCCCAAAAAGCAACAAACGTGTGTGTGTGTGTGGTGTGTGTGTGTGTGTGTATATATGTGTGTGTGTGTGTGTGTGTGTGTGTGTGTTTATATACATATATATATATATATATATATACACACACACACACACACACACACACATACACAATATCTTCTGCGAACACAGTCAGTCCAGAATTTCCCCGTTGGACTGTTGAAGCTCTTCCCCTGTGGAGTGTTTAAGCCCCTTAATATTTATTACTGTAAATTTAATGAATTTATTACTGTGTTTACCCTGCTCAGGGCGGATATGGATTTACATTTGGGTTTAATTGGGTTTAAGTAGTATAAAAAACAAATATTACTCACTCCCTATTTTGGCTTTTTTGTAGCTCATTATAGCATGGAAAAAACCATCCAAATGTGGTGAGGCCAGACTGAATCTTTGGAACAAAACAGAATGAAAGCTTGCACATTTCAGAATGGGTGTACCACAGCAGGTTAATTTCATGTTTGATGAATGTTTGAGGTTTAGAAGGTAAGACTCAGCCATGTAACTTATGACATGTAACTTATAACATGTTCAAATCTATTAGCAACTTTTAATTATTACATTCATGTGAGATGGGCTGAAACAGGATTGCTCTTATAAAGGGTGTCCTGGTTTACCAAGGTATTGAAAGTAATTCACTCTGAATTTGTGACTGAGAGAATGGATTATGGAAATTGTCATTAATCATCTAAATTACAGTACCTCCCCATGTAAGCAGCTGTTGAGTGAAACCAGGTGAATCATCAGAATGGTTGGTTAGTTGTTGATATATAGGCTGATTAGATTTAAAAGAATTCTTAACAGTACAGGGAACGCCAGCTGAATTAGTGTTTTTGGGATCATTTGGACGGACCCTATCTCTGAAAGTGGTTGAGAGGTTACATAATTTCCCTGCCATCTAGCCATATGTTTTCCATTCTTATTTCATTTCTTCTGCTGAATCCGCATCTCTTCTCCTCTCCATTGTTTACCACTCTGAGCACTGCATGGCCACCAAATTACTAAACCCAGTCTCATTCACTCACCTCAGCATGCCATGTGATTCCGCATGTAAATGTGCGTATGAGAGTGTGTGTGTATGAGAGTGTGTGTGTATGAGAGTGTGTGTGTATGAGAGTGTGTGTGTGTATGAGAGTGTGTGTGTGTATGAGAGTGTGTGTGTGTATGAGAGTGTGTGTGTATGAGAGTGTGGGTGTGTATGAGAGTGTGGGTGTGTATGAGAGTGTGGGTGTGTATGAGAGTGTGTG
>JBBMFX010000101.1:11191394-11226694 GCA_037832545.1 Rhabdalestes septentrionalis
TTTTCGTGGTGTGTGTGTGCGTGCGCGAGCGAGTTGTCTCGTGGTGTGTGTCTGCGTGTGCGTGTTGTTTGTGCGTGCGCGAGTTGTGTGTGTGTGCGCGTGCGGGAGAGAGTTGTCTTGTGCTGTGCGTCTGCGTGCGCGTGTGTGTGTGTGTGCGCGAGAGAGTTGTTTCGTGCTGTGTGTCTGCGTGCGTGCGTGCGTGCGTGCGTGCGTGCGTGCGTGCGTGCGTGTGTGTGTGTGTGTGTGCGGGAGTTTATCCATACTTCTGTCTTTTATATTTAGGCGATAAAGTACCGGGTTCCCATCCCTAGTCCTCCCGCATTGTCGTCATCAATTGTGATCGGTTCCTAAGATCGGCGAGTTTAACGAGTCCCGATCGATCGATCGGAGCATCACTAATTATCTACCAAGTAGTGACAATGATTATGAAAAAATAAACATCACAATATTCAGTAATATCAGTTATATTCAGTAATATAATCATTGGAAAGTAATGAAATTGTTTGTTAATTGATTGTTGCATTTATACAGAGATTACAGTAGGTAAAAGTGATGTCATGAAAAATGACTTTGCTAGATAAGGAGAGTCTTATCTATGCTTGAATGGTGAATTCATTTAAAATGTGGGGGAAATGCGGCAAATGGAATCTCTGGTTGTTCTCCAAAGAAGCTAACTTAATAATGTTGCCAAATGATCTAAAAATAATCAGACTGATTAAAAGTAACCCAAAATAGTACAGATGTGACAGCTAGTTGTCTGAAATAGCTTGTTAGTATGTTCACAAAAGCTTTGAAGCTGTCTACTTTCTAGATTATGGATGTGGGACAGAATAAAGACTGTGTGTGGAGTGAGATGTTCACCTTTAACACTTTAGTTTCAATTGTATACAATATTTCAATATTTTTTATAGATTTTCAAGAGAGTTTATTCTCAGCCGCAAGTTCACAGAGGGTTGAAAAAGCGTTCTCTGAAGTAAAAAGCATACAAAGCAAATAGTGTAATAAAAAAAGAAAGATAGATAAAGTGCAGAGTCTTCTGCAACATTATATTGTTGCATCCAAGTAAAAATTGCAAAGTACAAAAACAGACAGATAGTGCAAATAAATGTGTATTCTGAAGTAGTTTACAGCTTTGTAGCAGCATAGATAAGTTTCTCTGCGATTCAGTACTGCTCTAGCTCCTGGAGGTCTCAATACAAGCTATATAACTCCTCTCCAAGGAGCTCTGAACAAAGCCATCTCTGAACGTGGTGGTGTTAGTGATCAGTATGAAAAGAAACGTTCATAAGTGCTTTTTATAAAGCTTGTGGTTGCATTTAGTTGTGGCCAGACCCTTCCGGCCTAAATTCCTAGATTCCCGATGTACAGTCAGTGTAGTATATGCATCACTGACATCCAGGCAAGGCTATTGTTAACTGCTGTGAGTCCAGAGAAAGCCTATATTCAGAGTGTGCCACCATGTGCATAACTGCACCTTTCCTTCAAGCTGTGCTTCGTTATGCAGTATAAGCCTCCAGGATTTTTCCCATTGTTAACCCTGGCCTACCCATGCCTGCTTTTTAACAACGGTCCCTCTGCTGGAGATGTGTGGTTGGGTGCTGCCCCCCCCTCTTCCCTCTCTGTTCACTTTGGATATGAGGACCGTTATGGTGATGAAATATGTTTTGAATGAGCGCTATGCTGTGCAGGTTTAAGGAACCCCTTCTGCGCAATGGGAGAAGCCAGGATCCCTTAATAGTTAGGTTTGTAGACTCAATAGATTAATTTTTGCATAAATTCCTTATAAACCCTATGACCACCTGAAGCCCACTGTGCATCAGCTACACTGGAAGGGAACACAGAACATCTCAAAGGACAGAGCTTGATTATCTCTAAACATAAATAGAAAATTTTAATGACACGGTGCACTCAGTTCAGCAAATAAACGAAAGATGAACAGAATTGCATTGGTGGCTGCTGTATGCTGTGTGCAGCGTAGGTTGGAAAATAAAGCCACTTTACCACACCTGTTCGCTTACCTCAACAAAAGTTGAACAAACAAAGCATTTTTACTGCAAAGCAAAGGGAAAAAGATGTGTACCAGCATGAATTACTTTTACATATTTATTTAGCTATTCAAAACCTGTGTGATGATTTTCGAACACAGCTTACATTAACAGTGTAGCTGTGGAATGGGAGAACTGTAAAAAAAAAATTCTTCAGTATAGTATCACTTTAATTAGTACAGTGGGCTTGAATCTTATTGGATCTGTATGCAGAGGGTGTCTCTCTCTGCGTACACTGACTTGAATGCTTGTGCAGAGAATGCTGTAGCATTCAAGGGATCCCTTCACCTTTTCACCCACGGCTTCCAGCAATTCTAAAAATGAACTTCTACTTTGGCAGGACAAGGGCTGAGCTGGAGCACGAGGCCCTCATAGATGGCAATCTGGCAACTGAGGCCAACTTGATCATCTTAGACACTCTGGAAATCATAGTGCAGGTAGATTACAGTTCAATTAAAAACCTTTTTTTTGACTTGGGCGATTATCATATGCTAGAATTAAAGTTTCCATTCATTTCTTATATCCTATATAGACCGTTTCTGTGACGGAGTCGAAGGAAAGCATTCTGGGAGGGGTCCTCAAGGTCCTCCTGCACAGTATGGCATGCAACCAGAGCGCCCTCTACCTGCAGCACTGCTTTGCGACGCAGAGAGCCCTTGTCTCAAAGGTGAGAACAAATATGTGTGTCAGACCACATTCGAGTAGGGATGTAAAAAATGTGCTAATGGCTTAATCTGAACATGTTAGTTCAGCTAAACTGGTTTTAGAACAAAATAAATAAATGTGATCATTTTTTATAATACGTGAGTATTTTTTGGCTTACTCAAAAGTATATTCAGATGTAGAAGTTTAAAAGATTAGAAATGTAAAAATGTAAATATCAGTTTGAATTATAACAGGACAGCTCAGTACAACTGTAGCAAAACCTGACACTTTATGGGTCAGGGAATCATTTCCTGACATTCCTGACAAAAATAGAATCAAATATTTACAGTTCTTGTTTCGTTTTGGAGTTTTCGATAATCAGCGTGCTTATTAATGTCAATTTAATACCAGGAACAATGAGAGATTTGTGTGTATGAAAGTGTTTTTGTGTGCCTTGTATAGTTCCCAGAGTTGCTGTTTGAGGAGGAGACAGAGCAGTGTGCTGATCTGTGTCTGCGCCTGCTGAGGAATTGCAGTAGTAGCATCAGCACAATCAGAGCGCATGCCAGCGCCTCCCTTTACCTGCTGATGAGACAGAACTTTGAGATCGGAAATGTGAGTGTATCGTGTCCTGATGCCGTTTATTTTGATGTTCCAATGGAAACACGTTCACATGCATTTTTAACTATGTTTAGATTAAACTCATTTCTGCTCTAAATTTGGTCGAAAATGTTGAGTATCTCTCTCTTAGAATGGAAGAGCACATAGGACTCTTTTCACTGAGCCAGGGGTTTGATATTTTTGTCCTACACAGAATTTTGCCCGGGTGAAGATGCAGGTGACCATGTCCCTGTCATCTCTGGTGGGGACCTCTCAGAACTTTAATGAAGATTTCCTACGGCGCTCTCTTAAAACCATCCTTACCTATGCTGAAGAGGATCTGGAGCTTCGAGAGACCACCTTTCCTGACCAGGTCAGATTGAAGCTCCTGATGCCTCCGTCCTGAAATGGACATTTAAGAGACCCTTCTGAAATGATTTGTTTTGTGTGTGTGTGTGTGTGTGTCTCAGGTTCAGGACCTTGTGTTCAATCTACACATGATTTTGTCAGACACAGTAAAGATGAAGGAGCATCAAGAGGATCCAGAGATGCTCATTGATCTTATGTACAGGTACAGAGGGGGTTTACTCTATCATGTACTGAGTTTATATTTTATTTTATCATCTGCATCTTTCTTGAGGCCTCTCTTTACACTGTAGAATTGCGAAGGGTTATCAGACGTCTCCAGACCTGCGGCTGACATGGCTGCAGAACATGGCAGGGAAGCACTCTGAGAGGAATAATCATGCAGAAGCAGCCCAGTGCCTGGTGCACAGCGCCGCCCTAGTGGCCGAGTACCTCAGTATGCTGGAGGACCGGAAATATCTGCCAGTGGGATGTGTCACTTTCCAGGTACTGCAACTCCTTCCCATCCAACACAGGCAGGCTCTATCTGCCTGTTTTCTTCCAGCTAATAGATATCTGGGTTTCCCCTCTTCTGCCTTTAGAACATCTCTTCCAATGTCCTGGAGGAGTCGGCGGTGTCGGATGATGTAGTATCTCCAGATGAGGAAGGCATCTGCTCGGGGAAGTACTTTACTGAAGCTGGCCTGGTGGGGCTACTGGAGCAGGCTGCAGCCTCCTTCTCCATGGTGAGAAAAACAGTGTTACCCACTTATAACATGAGGATTTTTTACTTTTTGTAATTAAATTAGATCTGATATACAGATAATCAAGGCCAGCTTTACTAGTTAACTGGAGACACTCTCTCTAGACACCTTGGCTGCACATATTTGTATCTTTTTTGCATTGACCAATAACAGATGTATGGCAATGCAACATATGGCATTATATACACTTTTGTCCATTGTTATATATGTGTACCAGAGTTGTACTGTATATCCATAATCATGCATCAGAAGAAAAAAATGGGCTTCATTTTGTCATATTTAAGATTGAGGAAATTAGCTCAGAATGACACTTTGTCGCTTCCATCTTTAAAAAAGAACAGCAACCTGATCCATTTTTGTTAATGAGCATTAAGGTGAGTGAGCTTCCTGCAATAAACAGTACAGTGGAGGCATATCGAAATGTCCTTTTGGCCCTGCACTGGGGATCATGTTGGGTGAATGTTTTTTCTCTCACCGTCACTGTAGGCCGGCATGTACGAAGCGGTGAATGAAGTCTACAAAGTGCTAATTCCCATTCATGAAGCCAATAGAGATGCTAAGAAGCTGGCCACCATTCATGGTAAACTGCAAGAAGCCTTTGGCAAAATTGTGCATCAGGTAAATATTTTCAGACTATTTGACATTCTGTAGCAGTGCTAGAACTTCGTGGAGTGCTGGGCCACTGCACTCACTGGCTGTTAAAGTCTAAGGCAAAAGGACCTTGCATTCAAATACTAAAAAGCACCAATTTCAACAAAACCACTGTCAGATTTAAAACAATTTCCTGCTTTTTGTACACTTGCAGTGCCATACACAGTACAGCATGTGAATGTGTTTGAATTTTCAGACTATTTAATCCACTGAATGACTCAGTGTTAGAATTATAGTACACACAGAGCATTTAAATTTCACCGAAGTAAAAAGAAAAAGTACACTCAAATGACTGGGTCCTTCTTTTCCACCAGTGCACACCAACACATACTTGTCCTATTCAACATCAACCCCACTGTAACTGTGCTTTGCATATGGGTGGACTTGTACCTGAAGTACATTCCATGGGAAGACAGCCGTCCAGTGGACCATGCATGTAGAACAGCTGCTCAGAGGGAGGGTGAATGTTCTGCATGGGGAAGTCTAAATACACGATTCTTTTGGCTTCCCATAGTGGTGGGCTATGAGGGAACCATGCTGAGCTTTTAAGGTGTGACTGTGTGTGTGTGTTGATTTGTCCTATATTCTTTCTGTCACACAGAGCACTGGCTGGGAGGTAGGTGGTGAACCTCATGGTTAAATGCTTGGCCCACATGTGCAAGCTGTGGGTCATTTATCCTGGCTCTCTCTGCTGTGAATTTGATCCATTAACCTTTTTTATGGACGTTTTATGGCTCCATCCATCCCTCCATCTCTCCGTCCATGGGACTGCTGCCGATGGTGTGCGGGCAGCAACCTCCCCCCACTCTCTATCTCACTCTCTCTCTTGCTCTCTCTCTCTCACTCTCTTACCCATTCTTCCTCTCTCTCACTCCCTTTCTCTCCTGAAAAGAAACAGTGTTAACATTGCTGGTTTTGGCAGGCCATGCATGGGAGCCACTGTGTGACACTAATGATGAGTTGTCTATGAATGCATCACTTTTGTCTCACCTTCCTTTATCACTCCGTCCACTTCTCTCTCTTTCATCAGCACGGGAATCAGCGTGATCTCTGTCATCGCAAAGCACAGGGTTCGATTTATGACTGACAGTCTAAACCAGTGGTTCTCAAACTGGTCCTCGGGACCTCCAGATAGTCCACTTAACCCCTAACCCTATTCTTATGTGATATGATTTGGGTTAGTGCAAAAATGTTGACCAACTGGGGATCCATGAGGACCAGTTTGGTAACCACTGATTTAAACAAGACCCACAGAACTGTACTGAACTGTTAAGAATTGTCAGTGTTGGCTTTTTTTTCTTACTGTGGGAGAATGTCATTACAGAAATGGTAGAGGCATGAAAGTGTGCCAGTATAAAATGAATACTGGTATGGCAACATCTCATGTGGTTATGGATTTTATTTTTCTGATGAGCCAAAAAACGCTGATTCATATACAGCCCCGCTCCCTAGACAGGCCAGGTCATGTTTGTAAATGAGAATTAGTTCTCAAACATTTTACCTGGATAAATAAAGGTTAAATAAAAATAAATAAATAAAACAGTTTAAACTTCAGCTTCAGTTTAGATAATATAACATGTAACACAAGATTTAAACATTTAGTATTTATTGATTATGCTCTGGTACAAATTTCTTTTGTATTTTGTGTAGATGTTTAATACTACTAATAAAAATGTCAGTATCATCTAAATTGTGAAAAATAACCACAACATTACAATTTGGCTCTTTAAAACATGTTGCTTCACTGACCTTCATCCTTAATTTAGAATTAAATCGACCCCTGAATATTGAATTGTGTTTGTGTGTGTGTGTGTGTGTGTCATGATAAATTCTCATTGTTTATTGCATGATCAAGACCTCCCTTTGCAGTATGGCACGATACTGTCCCGTCCTGTAACTGCATGTAATCTGGCCAAGGCTAAGACTGGCGAAGGCTGAAACTCGATCCATTTTCACACTTGGTCCTGCCTCCCTGCCTGCTTATCTCCTCCCTCCCTCCCTCCCTTCCTTTTTTCCTTACTGCATGTGTCTGGTTTTGGGGTATTTTATGTGTTATTTCTCTGTTCGTTCAGTAAAAATTGCCTTGTGGTGTCCAGTAGTGTTACGGTTTGTTCTGTTTTTGTGTTTGTTTTTGTTTGTGCTTCGGAGAGGTTCCTGGTTCCCTGATTAAAATGTATATTCTGTTCTCTCCTTTTTTCTTTTCCCTGGTTGCTGACCCCTCCTCTTCCCACTTTAATTATTGTGTCTTGTGGTAAGTTTCTAGTTTTAGGGTTTATTTCTGTTGCTTTAACAATGCAAAACACTGACTGTGATGACACAGAGAGGGGCTGAGCCATCTCAGACAGTTCACCATGCCTTTGTAGCCAGAATGAGTTGCCCATTTAACCCAGATTGCAGAGGATTGTCAACATATTTTTCAGCAGTAGCCTGTGCCCTGCTGGGTGAAGCAAGGTTAGCTCAATATGGGGAGCTGACCTTATGACTGGCCTGCTTTGGCTCAGCCTGGAGTTGCATATGATTGGCACATGTCTTGTCTCCCCCTCCCAGTCCTCACTGCATCTGCACACTGTCACTCAGCTCTGTGTCCCTGCACTCTTTATGCTTACTGTCCCCCTGACTCTTATTTGGCAAAGCCAGTGCCTGAGACTGGCTGAACTTCTGTAATCTGTAGGTTCTTCAGGCCAGCTTGTGTCCTACACAGACTCACTGCAGCTTACGGTTTTTGCATTTTTGACTCTAATCTATTGTCTCCATGTTGCTACTCATGTTCTGTTCACTCCATATTCATCACTGTTTAAAGACAAGGTCTCATTGATCTTACCCCTCTCATATCTGTCTGTCGTTCTTTTATCTCGGCTTCTTCTGAGAGAAAATCTGCTCCATTCAGAAAACATTTAGCCTAGCTGATTTCACATAAAGGATCTGCTTACCGTACAAAGGGAGGTGTGGAAATATATGCCAGTATGCCAATGTGTGGGTGATTCAGACACAACTAATAATGGATTTTAATTTTAATGAATCATTAAAGTAGTTGACAGTCTATACTTTTCACCTCTGAAATGTCCAGTAGTACATTATACAAAAGGATATACAGTATTGATTGATCTTTCACGTGTTAAATATTTTGACCTGCCTCACTATGTGCATCTGTTTCTGCTCAGCTTACTGCTGTGCCTCTCCAGTCTGTCTCGGTGTCACAGTAAATGTTTACTTGTGTTCATTCACCTGACTGTTTGCTTTTACAGTCTGATAGCTTGGTGCCACGTTAACACAAACTTTTTTTTTTCTTTTACCCTAAACATGATTTGGGTTACTAGTTATTTTAAGAGGAATACACTTTGACTTGTAGCTGTGTGTTTGGATTGGTGTCAATTTGTTTCTAATAGAAGAATGTATTTTATTGCAGGACGGAAAGCGAATGTTTGGTACTTACTTCAGAGTCGGGTTTTATGGTTCTAAATTTGGAGACTTGGATGAGCAAGAATTTGTATACAAAGAGCCTGCCATCACCAAGCTGGCCGAAATCTCACATCGGCTTGAGGTACAGATCTATTTTTTGGGACAGTTGACTGGTTGTTTTACCTTTTTTGCATTTTCCAGTGAGTGTCTCTCCCTCACACACTGTGTGTTATCTTCCTCAGGGTTTCTATGGAGAGAGATTCGGTGAGGAGCAAGTGGAGGTCATTAAGGACTCTAATCCTGTTGACAAATGTAAACTGGACCCAAACAAGGTAGTTCGTTTTATTTGTATGTGTATGTGACCTCTGTGGCTGAAGAAGCAATAGAGTAAGATCGGTGTGAAACATTTGTATGGTATTCTGTGCCAGGCGTTCATTCAGATCACGTATGTGGAGCCTTATTTTGACACATATGAGATGAAGGACCGCATCACATACTTTGACAAAAACTACAACCTGCGGCGCTTTGTGTACTGTACTCCCTTCACACTGGATGGCCGAGCCCATGGAGACCTGCATGAGCAGTACAAGCGCAAAACCATTCTCACCACCAGCCACGCCTTCCCCTACATCAAAACCCGCATAAACATCATCCACAAGGAGGAGGTAACCCGGCACAGCTTTGTAAAATTAAGTTGCTTTTTGTGTAAATATTTGCATGGAGACTGTTTTGTATGCTAGTTCCATTAATGGAAGTTCAGTTAAGCCCTCAGAATGTATTTGTAGTGAATTGATCTCTCAAAGCATTCAAAAATACAAATATTTGCCCTCTGTTGTCCTCAGATCATCTCCATGCCCATTGAGGTGGCCATTGAGGACATGCAGAAGAAGACACAGGAACTGGCCTTTGCCACCCACCAGGACCCAGCTGATGCCAAGATGCTACAAATGGTGCTGCAGGGGTCTGTGGGCACCACAGTAAACCAGGTAATCATATATTGTAATGATTAAAAGTCAGAATGCAATATTTTGCCATTTAGTCTGGGTGTCAGTCAGTTAAAAGACCTTAGAGTAGTGACACTACCACCAACTACCATTGATCGTAATGCTTTCGTAAGTTAACTCCTCAGTGTAATTGAGGCTGTATTGTTATATTGTTATTCTCAACAGGGTCCACTAGAGGTTGCCCAGGTGTTCCTGTCTGAGATTCCAAGTGATCCTAAACTCTACAGACACCATAATAAACTAAGGCTTTGCTTTAAAGACTTCACTAAACGGTAAAAAGACTCTTGCACAAATAAAATAATCCCAGTGGCGTAACAGCTAATTTACACATATTCTTCTTTCAATACATAAGGTGTGAGGATGCCTTACGCAAAAACAAAAGCTTGATAGGCCCTGACCAGAAAGAGTATCAGCGGGAGCTGGAGAGGAACTACCACAGGCTGAAGGAGGCTCTTCACCCCCTTATTAACCGCAAGATTCCCCAGCTCTACAAACCTGTGCTACAGGTCAACTCTCACAGGTCAGAGAATAAACAGTAATGTGGGGACTAATTTTCAGTACCTGGTATTCTGTTTATAAGCAGGTGAAAACATCAGAAGACCAAGGATTTGAAAATCCTAACTGGTGCTGAAAATGTGATAGACCCCACATATTCATAAATTTCTTTTTATTTTGTCTTTGCTCAGTCGGAGTCATGAAAGGTCCCACATTACAGGATCTGTTTTGAAAGGAACTGCATAGTTAACAATTATGCTCATATCATGTTCTTAATGAGGGGTAAATGCCAGTTTTCTGACATGAAATGTATTGTTGTTGCAGCTCTTGTTACAACTTTGTAGTCCATCTAGCTTTCGAATTTTGCTGCCATGTTTAGAACTTCCCCTCACACTTAGTTTATTTCAGCTCTGAATAATTCATATTTACGGCTCACTGTAAGGACAATCCTGACTGGACTGGTTGTAGATCAGAGGAGTAAATACTAGATTAATCACACCCCAGCCCACGGGATAATCAGGGAAGATTTAAGGCGCATGGGTAAAACTCAAGGCCCTTGGGACAACAATTGGTTATAACTGTTGTGTTATCTGGGCTGTTGCGGCCGGGTAGGGAGGGGGCACAGCAGTGTAGTATCTCTACAGTGTGCGGTTTCATGATGAACAGTTCATATCAAAGGGAGAAAAAAAATCTGAGCTGCTGAATTTGCATGTCAGTAATAAGACCATTCCTACAGTATATACTGCATGTCTGATAACACTTTTCTTGCCACTTTGACAAGCAGCAAAAGGACAGCTTGACAAGGTAGAAAATTCGAATGGGCTTTGGATGATATTCTAAAACGTACCTGAAAACGAATTGTTCAAGATTGTGTGCTCATTGCCTTCTTTTCCCACCCATAGAGACTCCTTTAGCAGAATGAGCCTTCGCAAGCTTGACATGTGAAGAACCGGAACAACTAAACCAACATTTTATTTATTTGTTTGTAAATATTAAAATCTCAGAAAATCAGTGTTTTGTTTTTTGCCAGAAAGGAAAAGCTTAAGTGTGATGTTGGTATGTCATTCCAATTTTGTAAGCGTTTACAGAAATGGCCTGTTACAGTCATTCGGATTGAAAGTGGATCTTGCGGCATGTGTCAACTGTATTAAATATCCTGTGTGCACTTTTTTTTAATTAGCGTCCTAATCCATTTTACCACACATGGTACGACTCTGAAAGTTTACTATTTAATCCGAATGAAAAACACGCAAAAAAAAAAGTACCACTATTTATCTTTTTTTGTTACATTTGTTTAAAGTTACTGAAATGTTTTAAACATTCTTGAATAATTTTATGTAGCTTTTGTTTACCTTAAATATTTTACTAAATAAATATTTTAATGCACAGTGGCTTTATTTTCTTACAGAAATGTCACAACTGGGTATTTCAATATGCTGGTTTTTAATGAGGGTATATGCATTTACAAAACGGGGCAAAATATAGAAATGTTGAAATATTTACAGATATTCCTCCCCTCATATTTAATCTTACAGCCTTTACTGTAGTCCCATATTACTGCTGTAGCCAAACAATGTCCATTTTTATTGCTTATAGGCAGTTACAATGGCTTTTGTTTTACACCAGTTACTACAGAAGAGAACAGGGCCTTGGACTATAGAGCCATCTTACTGAGTAAGTCTGGTACCTGTATTTGTGAAACCACCACTGGAGTCTTTTGCTATTATACTTCTCCTAATTCACTAACTTTATTTATCCCCACCATTTAGTCTGCTTAATCTAAATGTATTCTTTAAAAATAGCTTATTCCAAAGGTTCTTATTTCAAATCCTTCCAAATGAATCAGCTTTCAGGCATAAAGCCCAGCTCTTCTCACACCATGTAAAGGACAAGAGAGGAAAGCTTCTTTCACTGGAATGAGGTACAGTAACAAAGAACTACAAAAATAAGTTCAGCATTTCCTGCAGTTATTCATGGACAATTACACTCTAGCCCAAACAGTGCAAGATAAACTTGTTTCAGGCATTGTGTTCAAAAATATTGCCAATCAGCACAAGAACCCAAAGCTGGTATAAAAAATAGGTCCTTGCTTTACCACTGTCATTTTAAGTTACTATGGACACCAGTTTAACTACCTTTTACAGAATTTCAGGGATTCATTGAAATTATTTTTAGAGTATCCTTAAAAATATCCAAATACATATATATTTATATATATATAAAAAAAAGTGTAAGAGCAAACTACTTGTCTCTTGTTACACTGTTTAAAAAAAGGCTTGCAGTACAGAAATAATAATTGCACTGCAGTAAGTGCCAAGGTGCGTTTTACGAGGACCATATTAAAGATGATCCTTAATTCATGTACACTGAGGGATATGAAGATGACAGTAGAAAACAACAAAAGATGGTAGAAATGAACATTGATGTGGAAGAATTATATATGCAGGTACAAATGCCACATAATAGAAATGCCAGGCTGATTCATATCCATTGAGCCTTAACCTCTTCTGTACCAAAGTCAATCAAGAACAGAAAGTGGATTTGTCAAGAATTCTATGGGAAAATCATTAATTAATTTCTCCTGTGACCTTCTTGTAAAAAAGGAGATATGGTGTGGATGTGGAACAGGATTCCGGAGAGCAGGCTCTAAGGAAGTCCTCTTCATCAAAGAGTCTCACTTCAGAGTCATCAAACAAAAGCCACTTCCCCTCAAAGTCCAGAAGGTTCTGCAGAGCCAAGTCAGAGCTCACCTGAGACTCTTCTTTAACAGCCTCTCGTTCCTCCTCCTTCTCTTTCTTAACCACTCCATTCTGCACAGGGGTAATGGCAGAACTGCCCATATTCACAGTTTTCTCGGAACTTGCATGCTTGCTGCCAAGTTCGTAGCTTGAGATACTCCTCTGGCCCCCCAAAAGACCAACACCCTCTGAGGACCTCTTCCCACATTTGCTAGTAGAGTTTGTCACACTAGATCCATTGGTCATGTTTTTCATTTTGCCTCTCAGACTGAATGATACCTCCCCATCATCATAGTCGGGTGGGTTAGGCTCATCTTTCTTCAGAGGTTTTCTTTCTCCATCCTCCTCTTTCTCCCCCTCCATCTGGAACTGAGTTTTGAGGACCGTGTGGTGGAGATCCATCATGCGGATGTAGGTGGTGTAATGACCACTGCTTATGGTGACTCCACTGTGCATGACCACAGCAAAGAGCTTGTAGTGGTGCCCCTGATCAGTGGCCGAGTGTTTGGTGCACCACTCCTCCAGTGAAAGCTTGAGAGGAGTGTGAAGAGGAGTGTTCACCTTGGACAGTCCAGCATATGGGTCCAACCTGCAGCCCCCCCCAAAAAAGAACATTTTTACCAATAGATCAATTGCTTCAGAAGCGAGTAATTAAATGTCATGGAGGAACCTAACAATTTATTTAAATTATCCAGGCATTTTTCAGAAATTAATATACAGGGCATCCAGTCGTATATGCTAAAGGGTCAGTTAGGTTGCCGTTTTTCATTCCAACAAAGCTGCGCACACATTTATGTCAAGTCTGAGAATAACTAATTTAGCTAGGTAAGCTCCTGCTTAGTTGTCATGAAAATCACCAACTGGACACCCTTGCTCTAAGGCCACATTACTAATGTACAGTAATAAAAATTAAGAAACGCACTCTGAGCCACTGGCTGAGAAACACTTCAGGTGAATTGTGACAACTTCAGGGGTCTTGTCAAACAATAGACTCCTCTCTGCTTCTGTGTAATGATGACAGGTCTCACAGAAGTATTTATCCTGCCCGACAATCCGCTCAACAGATGCAAACTGAGAAATGGCCCATTTAAGTGTATTCTGCTCAGGCTTGGGATCTGGGGAAACTTAAAAAAGGGAGAGAAACAAAAAAAAATAAGGTGGGATCCACCCTTATAGGATATATAGCTACATGTTCAGCTAAATCAAACCTTAAAGTAATACTTTACATATTTCTCTGAACTCTGAATGCAAGCGCTGAATTCACTCACTCTCTGAACTGGTGTCTGAACAGTTGCTCTCCTCCTCTTGAACCGGAACACTTATGTCCTGAAAGTCCTCTCTCCTCTCCGTATAGCATTCACATTCCAGACAGCGTGTCTGCAGGACAAGCTGACCCTGGAAGAGTCGTTTCAGCATATTCAAGCCCTGCAGTTCTATAAAACAAAAAAATTATATGCGATTTAAATAACACTGCTTACAAATATCTCCTTTACTAACACATGCAAAAGCTCAACACTTGAAACTGACATTTCTATACAGATCTATACATGCAACAACAACTTCCTGAATATTAAGAAAATGTAAAATTATCCAACTCAAAACGATCTGCTGACTTAAGAATTTAAAAAGAGGCAAACCTGCCACAGAAACTTTACTGTGTAAAATACCTTCTCTTTTTGCTCCAGTCTGTTCAGGATTTTCTGTGGGCTTTTCCGCTTCAGGAACGGCCTTTTCTTGGTCATCATCACAAATTTTCAAAGTGTCCCCTTTGCTCTCTGGCCTGTCCCCAACATGCGAGCTGATACGGCCCATGCTGCGAAATTTGGAGAAAATACTAGGCTGCTTCCCTGAAGATTTCAACCAGCTCAGCTTTGCTCGCTTCTTCCTTTTATTTACCTCTTTTGGGGTTCCATCACTCTTCTCCTCCTCAGTTTTGATGCTTCCCTCTTTCACATGTTCCTTCTTCTCTCTCTGATCACTAACAGAAGTTCCTTCACCTGAAGACTTTCTCTTTGAGCGAGTGAATGGTTTGTTTTCCTCTTCATTTTTGGGTTTGCTCTGTGACTTGGGCTTTTTCTTGGCATTACCCGCTTCTGTGTCACTCTTTCTTTTCCCGCTCAGCTGGCCATCGGCACCCTCCTCTTCCTCTTGAGCAGCTGTGAATTCATTCCCTGTCCTGTTTTTCATGGTACAGTTATTCTGTCCTGATGTTTTGCTAGAATCATCTTGGTTAATTCTCAGTTCTTTTTTAATGGTGTCAGAAGCCTCCTGGATGTATGCAAGAATACATTGTAATACCTCTTGTGCATCATGCTGCAAATATCCCTCATACATGGGATTCAGCTGCCTGCAATTTGCACAAAAAGGCACATTGTGTTGATCCATGATTAGTGCACTTGTTGGGAGCGGACAATTTAAACTAAGTTGGGAAATATCATGTTATGTCCAGTCTTGACTATGCATTTACTAATTTTACAGTACATCAATATACATAACAATTTTGCTATAAAGCACATATTTTATAAATCAAACTATTTTAGAAATAAACATACCTGAGTGTGTTGAGAACTTTGCGTGGTGGGGTAGCCAAATCTCCATCACTATATTTCTCAGGATTAAACAAGAAGCTGGACTGCAGCTGCTCTATAGTCGAGATCAGGCTGTGAAAACTGCTCAGTAATTCCATAGGACCAGATGTGGAATCATCAGAGGACTCTCCGTGCTGAGTGGTAGAACACATCACAATGAATGTGACAGTTCGAACACAAATTTCAAATCATATACAAATGCTACACATCAAATCCCTTAAAACACCTACCAACCTTCCAGGCTGCCCCACTGCACGTTCTAGTACTACTGCTCAGTGCTTAAAAACTGCAAATGTTAACAAACCTCTTCTTTTTTGGTACCATCTTCCTTCTGTTTGTCTTTCAAATTGGACAAAAAGTACAGAGACTTAATAGCTTCTTTAAATCCTGGGCAGTAATACAAGACCTGCAATGTAAGATGAACATAGGTTAATGTAATGAATGTGTAACTGAAAGAAGATCAAATAAAAAATTCCAAACATACCTGAAGAATGCTGTTCAGGTAGCAAGTATTTCCCAAATTGTTAAAGCCCACAAAAGGGACAAGACTCTCCCGTTTCCCAGAGGGAAGTGATGAAGGACAAGGCCCTGGAACAACCTGGTCACAACTTATAAAAAAACAAAACATCGCATTAATACAAGCTTGCCATCGGCGTGACATTAGACCGAGTTCTCGACAAGGTAACACACCTTGTGGCTTCTTCTGGCTCTGGCTCTTCAGCGCTCGCCTCCTCTGCTTGAGGTTCCGAGAAGTCTAGAGCTCGCTTGGTTTCTTTCTTCTGGAAGAACTTGAGGGAAAGGCGGCTCTTTTTGCTGGGGCTTCCCAGAGCAGCCGCCACTCCTTCGCCCTGCAAGCCGGGCATTCTGCTTCCCCCGCTTCGAAGAAACTACAGGCAAATCAGGCTGAAATTTGAATCTGTAGAGGGAAAAACAGCAGGCCAGATTTTAACTACATAGAAACCACAGTCAAATCGGACTGATATGAATTTGGGGGGAAACAAGACTACATAAACTACGGAGAAATCAGGCAAAATGATGATTCTCTGGAGAAAGCAAAATAATACTGTAACAGCTTGTTAGCCAAGTTAGCCTAGCAACATTCTGTCTATACAGTTATTTACGAAATACCCTATTTATTTACTTACGAAATAAGTGGCAAATTGCAACAGAAATAAACAAGCAATATCACCTACCAGCATTGGGTTTTATAAGACACTTAAGAAATCTTTGCAAAGCAGCGTGTGGGCTAAGCTAACACATCCACTTAGGTAGTCACCATGACATGTATGTTTTAGACATAATTGAGGAAATTTCACAAATAATTGTTTACTTATATAAAGAAGGAGAATAAACAGGTCACACATGGAAAGCGTGTGCCTGTTACTCAATAAACTAAACCTAAACACTGAAGCCAGAAAATGAAGCTAAACTAGCTAACAGCTGCACGCGACGCCTGTTTACCTCAGCCTCCAGATTTTCAAAAGAAAGTTAAAAAAAAAAAGACATTTAACTGTAATATGGGTGCTTTACCTGGAGACTTTCATGCACCGTCTGTTACATTTTCGAGCAGTTTCAGCAGAAAGTAGTGTAAACAGATGTAGAAACAGGATTTAGTTGACACTCGTTCTCACTGAAAGGCAGAAGTTTGGCGGTTTTTCCAGCATCAGCTCCTCCTGCTCCCCCTTAGAGCCTGCTGAGAAAACTATACTAATTTAATATACAGCGTCCAACACTAAAATGTAACATAAACTGCACAGTTTTACAAATCAATAGAAATGGTTATATCACTGCCACGAACCATCATTCCGCTAATATTACATTCAAACACGAAAAACCGCACAGGCAGCTTGTGAGACGACCCCTTTCTCACGTGTTCGGTTCAACCCACTCCTCACTCGCACCAGAAATCAGGGCTCAAGCTCAAACACACAAAGTGGACAAAAGTATTAGGACACTTGACCATTGCACAAACAGGGATTTGAATGACATTTTATTCAAATATCCAGACTTTAATATAGAGCTGACCCCTTCTTGCAGCTATAATAGCTTTCAATCTTCTTTTTAAAAGGGTTTCCACCCTTTTTCACCCTGTTTCTGTGGGAATTTATTAATTTGCTCAATCATTCTGAAGAGCATTTATGAGGTGCATGATGACGGGTTTCAGGTCAGGACTCTGTGCGGGCCAGTCAAGTTCCTCCATACTGAACACATCCAACCATGTATTTATGGACCCTGCTTTGTGCACTGGGGCACAGTCATGGAATAGAAAATGGCCTTCCTCAAACTGTGTCCACAAAGCATGGTGTTGTGCCAAATATATTGGTCTGATGAAGATTTAAGATTGCCATTCACTTGAAGCAAGGGGCTTAGTCTAAAGTCTGTAAAACATGTTTTTTCCCAGTTTGTCCCTAGTAGTGTACCTCATGACTCCTTCCACTCTGCACTATGGAGATCATCAAATAGTGGCATCTGCTCTCAAACAGCGTACAGTATGTCTTAAAAAAGCCATTTAAGATTTTGCACAGACCCCAGCTGAACGTATGGATACTCCTTGATAAAATTATATATCTATGTTCTATTTGATGTGCATTATATTCAAGTGGCAAGTTTTTTTGTGTGTTAGGGTGCATTGGATTTTTTTCACTCAGACAGGAGAGTGTTTAGCTGAATTGTGGATCAGTTTACTTTACTAATGGAGGATATATTACTAGAGTAAAAACAGAAGCTCCTTTACAGTTACGTGGGAAAACTTGACCATTGTTTTTGGTTCACTATTATTGTTTTTGTTGTTGCTGTTGCTATCATTATTAAAAAAACTGTTAGCTCAGGTATTACAATGAAATGATATTCCCCACAAACACCTCTGAGCCGTGTAACAAACAACTACATTTCATATTTTACACACTACATTCCTGAATGTACTTCTACTATTTTTGTTAAATATCATTTAGTGAGGTAGTATGGCATTGATCTTCATGTTTATGCACAAATATTATTCTGCCCATCAGCTTTTTAAACAGATGAAAAGACTCTTATATTGGGTAAACACATGAAGCAAATATGCTGTTATATCAATACACTATTTTACACAATGCTTCATGGAAATGATGTGGATCTGTGGTAAATGGACACACTTGGGAGTCTAGGACCCTCTTAAGACACATTAGACCAGCGTTTCTCAAACTATGGGCCGTGGATCAGCGCCGGTC
The DNA here is from genome assembly GCA_037832545.1 of Rhabdalestes septentrionalis. Taxonomy (NCBI): domain Eukaryota; kingdom Metazoa; phylum Chordata; class Actinopteri; order Characiformes; family Alestidae; genus Rhabdalestes; species Rhabdalestes septentrionalis. The sequence goes on from JBBMFX010000101.1 coordinate 11,209,878, forward strand.
CGTGAGAGCGTTCCTGCTGGTCCGCGGAGCCTTGGTTCTGCACCAATCAGATCCAACTCTGATCTCAGAGCTGCAGTCACTGTACACCCCGCCCGGCCCCCTCGACTTCACGGCCCGCCCCTTGTTTCAGCTTTCTTGAATGTTCAGCATTCTGCTCTTTGTTTCATATAAGATAAAATAAAAAGATAAGAAAGAACTTTATTTATCCCAAATGAAATTCTTTTGTCATATACATTCTCAATACAACAAGAGGAACGGGAGTAAATAAATATATACAATAAGAGTACAAAAGAATAAAACAATAGAAAAGTGCAAATACAATATCAGATAAACTAACAAAGCAACAATATAACTATGGCATCTGTAATAAAATAACACTTTTAGTGCAAGTAGTTAAGAAAGTGACATAGTGTATGGTCCAGGTGTTCTGAAAAGTGACAGTGTTTGTACGATGAGTAAAAAGAGAGTTAGCAGCATGTGATTGGGGATGACACAGACATTCAAAAACATACAGGTGAGTAGGTAAGAGTGGATGATTAATATTGCCAAAACCGAGTGAGAAACCAATTGACATTAGTACTAATCCTCCTACTGAATGAGGAAGAGTTGTACAGTCTTATGGCCACAGGTAGGAAGGATTTCCTTTGGCGTACAGTTCTGCATTTTGAGGCAATGAGTCTTTTGCTGCGTGTGCTGTGATGGCCTGTGATGGAGGCATGCATGGGGTGAGAGGTGTTGTCCATGATACTGAGGAGTTTTTTCAGCATTCTCCTCTCAGACACCTCTGTCAGCATCTCCTGTCTGACACCCAGGACCGAACCGGCCTTTTTTATCAGCCTGTTTTTAGCCAGTTGGCATCAGTTGTCCTCACCGCACTGCCCCAGCACACCACTGCAAAGAACACAGCAGTGAAGAACATCATCAGCATTTTCCTACACACATTGAAAGACCTAAGCCTACGCAGTAAGAAGAGCCAGCTCTGCCCTTTCTTGAAGACAGTGTCTGTGTTCTTAGACCAGTCCAACTTCCTGTCAATTTGTACCCCCAAGTACCTGTAGTCCTCAACTACCTCCACGTCTGTCCCTATGACAGTGACAGGGGTGGTAGGAGCAGCCAGCTTCCTAAAGTCCACAGCCAGCTCCTTTGTCTTGGTGATGTTTAACTGTAGGTGGTTCTTTTCACACCTCTCAAAAAAGCTGTCCACCACACTCCTGTATTCATCCTCATTTCCGTCCCTGATACAGGCCACAATGGCAGTGTCATCAGAGAATTTCTGCAGGTCACATGAACTAGACCTGTACCTGAAGTCGGACGTGTAGAGGGTGGAGAGGTGGAAAGGTGATGGGACAGTCCCCTGCAGCGCCCCCGTGCTGCTCAGGATGCAATATGAGCGGCAGCTCTTCAGCCGGACATGCTGTGGACGATTTGTTAAATAGTCCGTAATCCAAGCTACAAGTGCATTTCAATGAGCTTATTTCCCAGCAGTGATGGTCTGATTGTATTAAAAGCACTGGAGAAGTAAAAAATGACCCTCACAGTGTTCCCAACAATGTCCAGATGCGAATAGGCCTGGTCCAGCAGGTAGATGATGGTGTCCTCCACGCCGATACGGGGTCGGTAGGCCAACTGTAGGGGGTCCTGCCAAGGCTCCACCAGCAGACGCAGATGTCTCAGGATAAGTTTCTCTAGCGTCTTCATGACCTGTGAAGTCAGAGCCACTGGTCTGTAGTCATTGGGGGTTGATGAGTTTTTCTGTTTGGGGACAGGGACCAGACAGGATGTCTTCCAGAGTGACGGGACCTTCTGCAGTCTCAGACTCATGTTGGATGAGATCTAGAACTCCAGACAGCTGGAAAGCACCCGAGGACCCTTGGACTGACACCATCCAGGCCAGCAGCTTTACTGGGATGGAGTCTACCCAGTTCTCTTCTGATGTCATCTGCTGAGAGGGACAAAGGGAGACAGGCTGAGGGGCCAGTGGAGGTGGAGGAGAATGGAGAAGGTGGGAAGAGCTGGGTGTGGGCACAGGAGTGGCATTTCACAAAGACACACGTGTTAAGAGAGCTATAAATAAATCATGGAGTGTTCAAAGCAAGCCAGTCTGGATTTTTTCTTTCAGACGCACCCCCCAAATAGTGCTCTTCCTCTCCACGTATCTGTGCGAGACTGCTTTTTCTGAACAGGCAGCAGAGCTCAGATTCTCTGCCCGAACCCAAGCCGGGCCCGCCGGTTGGGTCAGGCCGATATTTTCAGCCACTATCCTCAGGCCAGGCCGGGCCGTGATAAAGCATTAAATCGCCAGGTATTACAAATTGTTAAAATAAAACCAATACTAACAGTAAAATTATCAGTAGTTGTAGTGGTGTAATAGTAATACAAATAATAATAATAACAACAATAGTAATACTATCTGTCTATAGTAATAATATCAACATATCTATCCTTCAATCTATCTATGTGGATATACGTGGAGTGGGGTCCCTGCAGCCCCAAAGCCTGACATTACTGGTCCCTAGAAACTAGAAACGCGGCATTAGCCTACAAAGTAGACACTGTTACACATGCTCCAGAGATTCCAGGTCTCTAATAATTGTATAACACACTAAATATAAAAATATGACATAGTTAAACAAAAATGCAGTTAAACATTGAATCTGCTGTAGTATTTGACTGGTCAATTTAGGCCCCAAATTGATGCAACTGATGGACCAAATACAAAGGAGAAGCTGAACGACGGGTCCGATTATTTATCCAAAAGCACATAAAGGAAGAAACTGATTGATAATGGTACACATACAAGAGGATAAAGACACTGTTATGTAATGTGAATTATCATGTGTCACGTGGTAAATAGGGAAATATTTTTCTGACCAGCAGAGGGACTTCACATCCTCAGAAACAGAAAAGCAGACGCTCACTGATAAAAAGACAGATAAGACACGAATGAGCCAGAATCAAAGAAAAAAAAAATGAAAACAAGACCGTTCAAAAACGAAGAAAAGTGCATGTTACTCTCACTGCTGTGGATGTTGTTTGTTGACCACCGCACCATATCCTGCAATAAGAACCCAAATAGATATGTGTGGGTGTGTCTGTGTGTGTGCGCGCGTGTATCTGTAGATATTTATTACAATAAATGCTAAGGGTTCAAGATTGATGCAGGAACGATACACATGCAGCAATTCGTGTCAGTATTACATTGATCACAACGTACGTTACTTTCACAAAGCAGACCGTGAAAATTCCTATAAGTGTTTTAGATCGTTTTTTTTTCACTGGCTAAAACGCCATGTGAATTTTTGTCGTTAATTGGGTGTGGAAGGGTTGTACGCATGCGCCTGAGCAGAAACATTGGCATGTAGATTTGTGTGTGTTGCAGGAGGAAACACAATCCCGCTGCTCATCTTCATCAGGCACTGTATGCTCTGTAGAAGGTAAGGCAGTGCTAACTGGTCTGCACAGAACCCCTGGGATGGAGCACTCAAGTGAGGAAATGCAGAGAAACAGACCAGTGCACCCCAAGAATGAGAGGCATGTCCTGGAATCTGTCAACCCCCACCGTGCTGCTTCTGCAGTCATGGCTTCTACTCTCCCATAGCTGCCGTTATTAATGGTACTAAAGAAGCATTAGGTCACGTTTTTTGATTGACTTTTGCTGCACTGATGCATCTAAGCAGGAAATGCTTATACATGTGTAAGAACATATAGCCATCCAGACCGTATTATATATGCACATATGAAATGGAGCCCTTCAGAAATCCCCTCACTCTATGTAGTGAAGGTTTTTTAATCCTGCATTAGGAAGGCTTGTGCTGGTACCGAGGGTGGTGGTCGGCTGCTGAGGCAGTGTATGTGCACGTGTAAGTATGTATATGTAACTCTCTGGCTGCCATTGGGTGAACTCCAGGAGAAGGGGTGTGTTCAGTCACACAGTATAGACCCTGTGTTCTGGGAGCACTCTGCCACCCCCCTTCATATTCCTCAGTAACAACTGTATTGCAGCTCCAGATGCTTCATGTGTGAGGGAGAGAGAGGAGGGACACGTCTGCTGCTGTTCCTTTTGGCAGGTTTTTTTTTCTGGGTCTGCCTCGCCTCTGCAGTGAATGTGTAAAGGAAGAGCCCCTCAGAGACAGAGCTAACTGAGGTAAGATTATGCATTATGCATTCTTTGCCTGTCATCTCCACACTGCTATGTTGTTGCTTGTAGTAACGTCTGGGAATGATTTCCTGTCCCGTTTTTTTTCATACGGCAGCAAATGCATATGAGGATGGCTGTGCCATCTGACACTAAACACGCTAGACCATCATACACATTTAGAATTCAGCCATCATTTAAATCCTCCTCCTCTCCATCACCCTGCCTTGCTCACTATTTTCCTAATCTCGTCTTACCTACATATTTCATCTCGTCTTGTGCCTGGCTGTACCATGTTTCAGCAGGACCCCCCTGCTGGGCTGTGGTAATGTCCACCAGCTGGCTGTTCCTGTCGAGAGCCAGCCCGTGAAAGGAGCGGTGTGTGTGATCAGGCTGTAGTGCGGCACCAGGTTGATTATGCCAGTCTGCTTCCTCTTCTCATTCTGACACTCTGCTGATGGAGAGTCCCTTCTGGATCTGGAGCGTTACGGAGAGGAAACGAGTGAGCTGAGATTACACCACTCTCCTGAGGCTGGAGGAAGCTGTAAAGAGGGCTTCCTGTGGGAGCCTTGTCCGCCAGTTGCTTGGTGGCAAATGCAGCTTATTAGGAGCCAGTAGAATTGTTTTTCACTCTTAAAATGTGTGAAAATGACCTAGACTGCTGACCCCAAAACAGCACCATTGGGCTGCAATTAAATGAGATTTTTCTAAACATATACATAAATCAATCTTTTAGATGGATAAAATCAATCGGAGTGTTTTGATGTGAAAAGGTGTATTGATTGAAGAGGTGGATTTCTGTATAATGGTGCTGATGGTACCAGTTTCAATGTCCATAACATAAACATGGCTATTTATTTAATATCCCAAATTATCAGATTATTTGTGTGTTGTCTGAATTTGTATGTTAGGTTTATAACCCTATTTTGTCATATCTTAAGTTAGCTTTGTTTATTTCATTATGTAGAGAATTTGAAAAAGCAGTGGAATTCCACTTCTACCCTCACTTCAAAGAAAAACCAGCCACATTGGGCATTTTAACCTATAAAACTGTAAGTGGCCCACACTAAATAAACAATATAACTGAGTAAGCTTGCATTTTAAAAAGTATTCCTGAAAGTGTTTTCAGAAATGCGTCATATCTTCTGGTCCAGTAGATTTTAAGGGGTGCGCAGTTGTAAGGCATGTGATCCAAGGGGCCACCCAGGGGTTCTGATGTTATCCACATGATGACTAACCTCTCTGTGCAGCTTGTACTGGGCTTTCCAACACAGCACTGTTATCCTGGACATACCAAGAATATTCTCCTTCCCTTTGAAGGAAACTGTTTAATGCTTTTAGCCCCATGTGAGTCTTCCCTTGTATTTCTGGAGTACCTCTAAAAACTCATGAACCTGGAATCTCTTTTGTTATCTCTGTAGTTATTCTTTGCATTTATATCAAATTGTACATAAGTATACAATTTAGCAGACTTATTTGCACATTCTGCCATGGATTTGCAGAGATTTGTTGTCATCAGTGATTACACTAAAAAAGTAAAATGTTATTTTGATAAAGACTGATAACTGTTTGTTCAAACATGTACTTACTCCTTGTAGTTGCAACTTGGCTGAAGGCATCTTTTGACATGTTGATGTTCTGTTCAGCAATGCCGCTTGAATACACAGATGATGAACCTGTATATTCACTTTTCTAGTCCTTAATATTGGTGTGCATGGTCTACATGACCCTAATTCAGTGATTCTCAGTCCTGGAGTTCACCTGTCTCACATATTTAAGGTATTTTCTCTCCGCACAGTTTATTAGTATATTAGTACTCCTGGAACTGAATTGACATTGCTGGGAATACACTCAAATGTGCAGGAAATCGGGTAATCTGCAGCCAGTGTTTGGAACCTGTGCAATAAGCTTTTATAGAAGCTTTGTGTTGACTAGTATTTTCATTATAGTGGATTTAGACATGAGTATCCTTCCCTTTTGTTGAAAGCCTTAGCGCTGTGAGAGGAAAGACCGGATGGGTCTGTGCTCCTGTAAGATATCATGTGGATTTCATTGTTATTGTAGCGACAATAACGGCATTCCCTGTTACCCTAGCACAGTGGATCGCTGTATTGGGTCTTCAGTGGAAACACTGACATTATAGAAAAACTGTAGATGACCAAAGATTGGCACAATTTGTTCATCCATTGTTAATTACATTGGAGATGTTAGGATGTGAACAAGGGGAGTTTTATATTCCCTTGTCTTGGAATCGAAACGAAAGTCTTGACCCTAGTTGGTGGCAGTGCTGTGGGCGTTAAGGCACTTACTGACTAAGGGGGGTCTCTGTTATAGCAGGGAATGTGACGTCTCACAGGGGGTCATGCGAGGGTCTGTGGGGGCGATCCCTTGTCTTTTGTTTCCTGTTGAAGAACATTTCTCAGCATACAGAGATGGGAACAATAGATGATGTCATTTGGGGAACCGGGGCCAGTCTTTAAATTTGTTCTTCATATGAGCAATTAAGGAAACAACAAGACAAGCTGTTGGAGCACATTGGATACACTTCAAAATGCCTAGACAGTGAGAGGACAAAAAAAGAGAAGATCAAAAGAAGTGTGTCCACTATTGGTTTCTCCTTCAGTGGCGTTTGATTGGTGTGAGCTAACAAAATGTTAGCTCAGGTTTGTAACTCTTGTGTTGACAGGGCTTGTCGTGTCAAGTGTTTCGGTATGCAGGGATGGGGAGCACTTCACGGATTCCCACTGACAGCAAACAAAGAAACTTCTTCATTAGATGTTTAGGCTGGCCATCATGAAACGCAGTTTATGGTACAGTTTATGATTTAGAGATTCCAGAAATGGAGATAACTGGCACCCTGGAGACTAAACACTGCACTGGTGATGGACTGCTGTGTTTGTTTGGTTGCATTGCTAAAGCACATGTCTTATTTGCATACCATCTGGGAATGCTGTGGTTTTCATTTTTAGGGTTTTTTGCACTAAAATACCCGCAGAGTGACTGGGAAACCACTCAGTTCTACTTTGTCAGGAACAGCTGTGAGTATGAGAAAAATATCTCATCACATGAAGACATTTTCATGTATCACATTATGGCCTAGTGGATAGGGCGTTCGCCCTGCAATCCGAAAGTCTTGTGTTCAAATCCCAAGACTGCCTATGGAGTACCTTTGAGCATGATCCCATCCCCACACACTGCTCCCCAGGGCACTGTGTCCATGGCTACGCGCCACTACATGTGGCGAGTGGGTTAAATGTAGAGGAAGGATTTTGTGCTGTTTACACTATAAAAAATATCAAATAAAGTACAGAATCACTACTTTGTTTTGTTTTTCTAGATTGATGACGTAAGAAGCATTGCACAGATATAACCATAGTGCCAGTGTTTCAACGAAACATTTCCAGGTAGCGTTAGCGTTGCCATAACATATACTTGGAATCTTCCAACAATAGCGTCAAAAGTCGTTTAGGAGTAAACCTCTTTTAAATCTAAACAAATACCAATATCATCAACAGTATTCCCAGGAAAGCTTGTCATACTTTCCTTTGACCACTAGCTTGGTCTTGTCCGAAACAGGGTGTTTTCAGCTTGGGATGGTGAAGGCTGAGGCTATCATCTGCTTCGTTCGAGCTCCTGAAGCTATACACACAAGCCAATGTGAGCATCATTTAGGTGACGGGGTGGATGGACAGCCGCCCTATGATCCGTGGAGTTCTCCTGGCCGTTGATGGCTAGGGCATCTCCAGGGCTCAAGCTTATGATCCACCAAAGACATGATAATGGTCGCATGATAGATGGTTGCACCATATGGTCCCCCGTGTCACTGTAATTTGTAGTCATATCCGTGACTCATATGTTATCCTTTAATTTTAGCAGGCCTGCTTATGTTCTGACACTGATAAAACCTGTAGAACATAAGGTGCTCACTTGTACTTTACTCAGACAACCTCACACTTGAATTTCAGATTAGTTTACTTACTGTCCTATAAAACTTTCATGGCTCGGTCATCACTAGGAGCAGAGGATGCTACTTTGTCAGAGTAGCTATTTGTATACAAAGTATGTTCTGAATGATACCATTAGAACCAGTAGTTACACAGAGCAGAAAAAATGGGCTAAGTGTAATAAATGGAGGAGTAACTAAGGTGTCTGAGGTGAGCGGGAGGTTAGTGAGTGTTTCAGCTCGCTTGAAGTGAAGGAATGCAGATAAGCTATGCAGCATATCAGTGGATCAACTGCTATATCAGTATATCATGCACTGACTGAGAATGCGTGTTTGGGTGTCCGTGGGTGTGCGTGCAAGCACCGATGCATGGCTGCTTGTCTTTTGGTTGTATGTGCACTTCAGCTCATGTTAAGCATTTGCACACATACCAACACACATTCAGGAGGGTCTGCGGGACAAGTAACGGCTGTGTGTAGTTCAAAGATCTCATGAGACTTTGAGGTTCAAGTACCACTTCACTGTAAGACGTTCTCCATGTTGCAGTCACAAGAATGAGAGAACCTGCATGTGATGTGATACAGGTGATGCAGACACTCTGCTGTTTGTTGTCCCTTGTGCCAGCTCAAATTTTTCTTTGCGTAAGCAGTATTTATGCGCTTCCTTGCCACGGCAGCACAGTGGAATGCAATGTGTGTGTGGAGGGAGGTGGAGAGAGGGGACTGCTGATGGTAAGAGAGCATAATATAAAGAAAAAGAGTATGGATACACTAATTTCCAATTAACTTACATCCAAATTGAGTCAATTTTATTGTGTCTGTGTGTACCTTTTATTAGCCAAAGTAGCAACATTAATTACTTTATTTGATATGGCAAAGTTATGTTAAATTCTTAAATAGAAATGTTTTTGGAGGCAGTAAAAGGTAATTGGATATTTAGCATGGTAGAAAATGTGTAATTATGCTACAATATATTGGTAAAAATTTAGCTGCAGTATTAAAATGCAACTTGAGTGAGCTTACCTGATTCACATGAATTATGTAATCATTTGTCTGTTGTTTTTAGAGAAAAAAAAAATCAAAAATCAGTCCTGACTGACCACACAGCCCTAAAATACAGTATATTCACAGTGAACTCAAAAACATGGTATGATCAAAATAACAAAATCAATGTCAGTGGGATTCTTTGTAAATATTTAAAAGTAAACCAAATTTTAGCTCAGTTTGTTTGTTTTTGTAAAGGTCCCCTATTTTTGTAAGCAAAACTAAGAATTAGTCTGTCATGTGTTTTAGTCACAGTTGTTCCAAATACAACTTTACTTTTACTGTTGCTTACTGTTTTTGTCGCTTCCTGCTAAAATCCAGTGTGTACAAACATATACTTACATTGGTTTATATTTAAATATATATTTGCCACACACAAATATCTGTATATATATATTTTTTATTATTTGTCTAGAATGCTTTTTATGCTGTTCTGTTTTGTATAGCTGTAATTCTATTGTTTTTTGCTGCTCTTACCTTTGTACTGTCCAGTTTCTGCCGTAACAACATAATTTTCCTAAATGTGGGGCTAATAAATGTTTATCTTATCTTAAAATATTATCTTATCTTAAAAGTGACACATCTGGTTTCAAATACCATGGAACATGCTCAGATCAGCCACAGCATTAAAACCATTGGTGGAGTACAGTAGCTGCAAGTAAACAGTCTGTTCTTGAAGTCAATGAGTTGGAAGCAGGAAAAATGAAAGGACCTCAGTGACTTTGTCAGGAGCTAAATTGTGAAGGATCGATGGCCGGGTCCAATCATCTCTAGTAGAGGATTTCTTGTAGAGTTTAGATCGGGCCCAAAAAATGAGACCTGACCCGACACGAGCCTGTGCACCTTGTGCGCGAGCCCAGCCCGGCCCGACACATTAACTGTAATTATCGGCCCGAGCCCGATTTAAACCTGACGATTTTTTTAAATACGTGTGATGATTTAAAAAATCAAATACTTGATCACGGCCCGACCCGGGCCGGGGTCGGGCCGGGCTTGGGCCGTGTCGGGTTCGGGCAGAGAATCTAAACTCTAATTTCTTGTGCTGTGTTACCGACATTCTTTTGTTACAAAGAGTGGCCTAAGGAAGTTTACTTGGCCGCCAATGCCTCAGATCTTAATTTCAGTGAGCATCCATGGGATGTACTGGAAAAACTAATACAATCCAAACCTCAAAACATACAGGAGGAAAGTATCTGCTCTTGATGTCTTGGTGACAGATATCACAGCACACCTTCAGAAGTCTTGTGGAATCCATGAATTGATGGGTCAGGGCTGTTTTGGTGGCCTGAGGTGGACTTAGTCTGTATCAGGCAGGTTGTTTTCAAGTTATGGCTATACAACTGTGCATTGAGCTATCTGTACATGTGAAATCTGTGGAAACATGTTAAGCTTTCCTTGCTGTTTGGCTTGCCATTCAGTTGTAGAATCATTTAGTATACTATTTACATGCAAGGAATTAGGATTATCATACATGATCAAAATCATATAATCATATCTTATTGTTGTCTGAGAAGAAATAATATTCGGAGCATTTAAAAATGTGTTTGAAGATTTACAACCTTGTGCCTAAAAGCGCATTAGGTATTTATTCTGTCTGATATGTTGGACATATCTAAATGAATTGAAACTCGGATAAACTCGGCTTGAAGTTGCAATTTGAACAGAGTCACATTTATCACTTGTTTAGAGACTCTCCAAGTAAGTCCATTGGTGCGGCGACTGTCAGATAATCCATGTTATTTATTAATTGTGTGCCTGAGGTAACCACAGTCTTGTTGTTGAGAATAGAGGTACAAACCTGCAGGTCTAAAAATAATCAGATGACATATTACAGATGTTGCACTTCTGTCTATGATCATTCACTATCAGCTGTTTGGTTGATTGCCATGATGATACGTTTGTCTGTCATGATTTTGAGAGGTATAATGTCACAGCTATGTCGCTCTGCTGCACCTGACAGCTGTTTGGTTTTGTTTTTGTTTTTGTTTCTGCAGCACCTGCTGGGGTTTAAGGTTAGTATGGGTTGTTGATGCAATGTTTTTTCATACGGCAATCATGATCAAGCTAAAAGTACTCCATCTTAAGGCTAGTATCAGTGGTGGGAGGCTGCTGATGTTGGGTTGGTGTTCCAGATGTCAGCTTTGGTATAATCCCTCCAGAGAGATGCACTAGCAGGGCCTTTGTCAGATGAGTGATGTGCAGCACAACGCATAGACAGACGGAACAAATGAATCCTCAAAGTGCGCCTCTCTTTTTGAAGTGAACTTTTTTCTCTTTATTTGTTCATTCATGTGTCTTGAAATGCCCTTGCACCTGTTGGATATTTCCTTAGATCTTACACCTACTTTCAAAGCAAAAACCCTTGAAACATTGTAATAATGTCCAAGGTTTCAGAACATAAGAGGGTGACTCATGTTTCATGTCAACCTGAAATCAAAATGGGCTTTTTTTGCATCCTTGTTGCTTCATGTTCCTAGTCAAATTAAGGATGATTCATCGTGCTGTGTCTTTTAAAAGACACAATTCTTGTCCTCCTATTATCTTCCATCCAAACATAGTGATCTCTGCCCATTTATAAGACATTTTTTTGAATATGTCACTGTGCTCTAGCGGATTGGAAAAATAAAATTACCTCTGTCACCTCTCTCTCCCACCACCTCCTTTATCATCAAGCGAAAATAATTACCTAGGTTGGAGGTCATCCCTAATTTGGACTACACTATATTGAATGATATTGATTTATGACATCCATTTCAGTTAGACTTCAAAGGGTCAGTATTATATAAAATTGAATTTACCTCTCATTTTTTAAATACAGGAGTCTAAAGGTGTATGTAAACATAGTAATATGTACCCTTCACTCTAACATCCCTACAGTCCATGTATGCAAACTACAAAACAGCTCATTTTGAATTCAAACTGTTTTTTAAAATCATTTTTTAATAATTTAGCTGATTCATACTGAAGTATTTTATACCAGACTGCTTTTTGAATGAGATGCAGCACATGGCACCAGAACAGAGCTCATTGTGGTCAGCTTTGACCACTGAAGAAATTTGTAAGTAATACTCATAGCATTCCAGCTGTGTTCACCGGGCTATTGAAAATCATGCTCTTAAAGTGCCATAGGGGTCGGTGCCCCTTGGCCTATGTGCTTCAGTTTAGTTTTGGAACAGCAAGGATCTTCTGGCAAGAAAGCAGTGCTAGAGGTGTGAGTGGTGTCAGGGTTGTAAACTGTGCTCATTTTTAGATAACATCCTAAAGCAGAGGGTGCCTGTGGCTGTGAGTGCCCTCATGCTGTCTGGTTGCAGCAGGAGGGACCAGCGCTTGCCACTGATTACAAACTAATCCCACAGGATAAGGCTGCCTGATTACACTCATGCAGATGGAAGCAACACTTTCTCAGCAGATCGGGTTTAAGTCATATCTCTTTTACGCTTTCTCGAGGCTCTGTTCTGTGCAAAGAAGAGTGATAATGTTTTTTTTAAGGGAAGAGATGAGAGAGTTTAATTAGGGAGGAAAAAAAATATGTTATTCTTCTTTTTATTCCCACCCCTAAGGGAAAAGAGCAGTCAGAAAGATTAATGTATGTGGCTGGTTTCTCTTCATACATGGCACTGAATTTTATCCTTGTCATAATTTTTGATAAGTCTTGTATAGCCTCTCTGATGCATGTTAGCAATCTCATGTTGTTTTCTGCTCCAATGGTGTCCATTTCCTGTGGTCAGTTTTTGGCCAGTCTTCTGAGATTTAACAGTAAATAAAAAGTGCATTTGGATGAATAGTTATGGCCTGGAAGATATCTTTTCTTTCAGTGCTTTGCCTTACTTTCCCAGCCACTTTCACTCCAGTCAGGTTCCGAATGTTTTCTATCATAAAATGCGAGGCCTCACCTGACCTCCCCTTTCTTGAAGATGCTAGCAACAGCTTGGGGCTGTCAAGACTTCAACATTTTTTCAAATTTTGTGGCAAAGGGAGAGAATGCAAGGGAAGCAGATTGAAACAATAATAAAGCAGATAAAGTAGCATCCAAAGCCAAGATTGCACTTAAGAAAACAGCTGTGATAGGAGTCAGCCAGGAAATGTGGGTATAGCTCAGTGGAGATATGTGTTTAAAAATTTAGAAGCAGCCCGGTCCTGGAGTGTGGTGTGTCTAGTTCTGGGTGGTATTCACACATTTCTGCAATGCAAACTTTGATTGAATCATAATCTTGGATCTCTGATAATGAATATCTTTTGATCATTCTTGTTGCTTTGACTGTTGGCTCAGAATATTGATTCAAATTTGATTTGGTGGCATGCACTGATGGTTCAGTGTATGAATTAAATGCCAGAAGAGTTTTTGTTTAGATGTTACAATATTTTCTCTAGAATCCAGTAAATGCATTTGAGTATTTTCAAAGTATCACACATCTTTTACCAGGCACTCCAAACCCAAGCACAGATAGATGAATGCAAACTTTGAAGGGTTTTTTTTCATATGGGGCAGCACTACCTGGCTGAGGATCAAACCTGCACTCCAATCAATGTAATTTATAACATTAAAGTACTGACATTAGATTAACAACTAGTCAGCCTTTGGTGAGTGCTGTCAACATGAGCAACAACCAGGATCAGTGCAAATTCAACATGAGAGATGTAGACTGATTCAGTGTTTTTGCCTAAGAGCAACATTACTAAAACCATTTGAGATGCTTTCTAAGTATTGCTACTCTTGGCTAAAGGAATGTCTCACAAACCTGCTGTATTGTAGCTTGTTAGATCATTCTGTTCTGTTCTGCTTCTCTTCCAAAGGGAATAGCGTGTAGTATTGTACATAATTCAGAATTTAAGGTGTTATTTAATCCTGAATAATTTGAAGTACCGCTGTATCATCCAGCGAAAAATGTTTCTTGTTAGGGCTTCTAACCGTACCCTGTTCTTTTCTCAGTAATAATTAGCAATTTTGAATCTGAACCACTCATTCCTTTTGCATTCTTTATAACAGACTAGACCCTTTTTTTATTTTTCATGAATCTGTGCATGTTTTTTGCATGCGTGCTCTTCAGTGATACAGTGTTTAGGTGTCTTTTGAGTATTGTGCTAATGTGTAGATTCGTTGCTTGCAGAGAGAAGTCAATTTTCAGGTCTTTAATTTACCCTGATGTGTCCTTTATTTCAGGTGACAGTGAGGTCTAGATAAAGTGAGCACAGCATTTAGAGAACGTAGAATGACTCAGATACAAGCCAGTCATTTTCTTCTTATGAATCATATAACAAGATATGACAGGGTGATCTTCCTTCACGCATGGTGTGCACAACCAATTAGTCTCACTCCCCTCACTATCCTCAGGGAAACTGTACAAAACCCAAACATCATACAGGAACTCATATGTTAGGTAGTGTGCAGTGGTACAGTCAATATTTTAAAGAAAGATGCTAGTAGTTATTATTTGCAGCCCAATCAAAGATTTTCACAACCAGCATTTGTCCCACTCACTTTATAACCCCATGGTAAATTTGCAGTTTACAGTTTGCCATACTTATTCTATAGCAGTGTGGATCAATTAAACAAAGTAGAAAGTGTTAAGACCATCCCTTTGGTTTATATGGTGTTGTACCAGATCTAGCAAGCTGCTGGTAGTGTAATATCAGTTTGGATTCTTCGCAGATGCTCCAGCTGGAAGGTATCTCTCTGCTCCATGAATACATGGCCTTGTTCATGTTGGGTAGCCTGCAGTTTTAAAGGCATGGTGTGTTCCTGGTCATCCTCTGACCAAAACGTCTTTCACAAAATTCAGCACACACATAAAGCTAGCACACACTCAACCCACAAAACTTCAGAATTCTTCCCTCCCTGTTATACTTTATATAAGGTAAGAAAAAGAACCAAGATGGCCACCAACATTTCTGAAAATTGTTAACATTTACTATTTAAGGCAGTGTGTAATTGCAAAATCAGTGGGAAGCAAGTGGCTTCCCAAAGGGTTGAACCTACTGGTTGAAAGAGCGGTAATTAGAAATCTGCTGACAATGGCATCCCCAGTGGAAAATGTACAGCTCACCACAAAAGAACACCGATGTGAATCTCACTCAGCTTTTGCTAACCATATAATTGCATATTAAAACCACTGCCCATGTGTCTATGAAAATACATTTTGGAGAGATTCATGGGGGAGCGTGTTTTTAGGGGGGCGCATATAACCAGTGCGCGAACCTGGAGGGGGGTGTTGCACGTGTGTGTCAGCGCGCAAGTAGTCTGTCTAGAACTGTTAGATCTTCGAGCCAGTGCATGTTGTGATAAGAAATGGATATTTCAATCTTTGGTGGCGCGGCATAAAGTGGTCCAGGGGCAATTCCCTGACACCCCATGTGTATGAAATATGATAAACGAATATGAACTTTAGTTGAGTAGCCCACTTTCATTAGCCCCCCATATTTTGAAACACAGCGCTTTAAGCAGATGCTAAACTCAAGACTCTACTAGGCTCATAATGGGGCAGTACATGGTAGGGTAGGGCATCAGTTCACTTATCATGCCTTAATTTCAAGATGGCGGCTACCGGAAATTTCTGTATAAACAGTTTTTTCATAACCAACTGTCTTGTTTTAAATGTTAGGATCCTCAAATTTCTAGATATGAAGTGTGGAGCTACTTTGAGCATTGAAAATGCTGTAAAAATAGCAATTTATCTGCACTGCATGATGCCCCATGCCCTACCATTATCAGACTAGTAGAGCCTAGGTCTAGCATTGGCTAAAAGCGCTGTGTTTTAGAATGTGGGGGCGAATGAAGGTGGGCTACCTGACAGTTCATACTTGATATCATGTTTCAATTCACCCCAGGTCCACCCTAGGTCCATTTCCTTGAAGGAAAGTAAAATAACATTACAATTAGAGACAGAATTTTTGGACATGCTCACTCAATCATGTCAATATAGAATATATATCAAATGTACAAGTACTCCATCAGCTCATTCATTTATCATGTGCTTGTAATTGTATCTATATAAATGTAGTAAATATTTGTTTCTATAATTTACATTCTGATGCAAATTGAATGTATAGGCAAAGGTTACATTATTGGCCTCTTATTAGTAATATTACTCAGTCTGTGTTTTTGTTGATTTCATCAGTGTAATACACCTGGCTTTTGAGCCTAGTCAGTGTTTCCTGAATGTATGGCTTGTATGTATAAGAGTGCATGAATCCACTTATTTTCATGTCTCATTATTATCCTCTTTCATAAGACATGGCTCAGTGGCTGTAACAGATGAGGTTGTCTTTAGCAAGGCTAGCCTTGTCCTTCAGAGGGGTAATAATCAGATCCCCCCTCCCCACACACACACACACACACAGAAATGGAACAGGAGCCTTGCTCACCGTCCCTCAGAGACTGCTCCTGCCATGAGTGTGACCTTGGGAACTCTGCTTCTCTGATATTTCTGAGTGAGGTGTGGCTCAGTATAGGGCGTGTACACCCCTCCTTCCTTATCAGTCAGATATGTTTGTGTTTAGCGGAAATTCATTTTCCCTTGGTTATGTTTTATTCAGGTTTATATGTACAGGCCAATTGATACACAGAGTATAATATGAGAAAAAGTAGAGTGAAGTGGAGGTTCTATGACAACAAATTTAAATCTCTCTCTCTCTCTCTCTCTCTCTCTCTCTCACACACACACACACACACACACACACACACACACACACACACACA
>JBBMFX010000101.1:11242492-11265263 GCA_037832545.1 Rhabdalestes septentrionalis
TCACTCCCTCACATGGATAGCAGGTTGCACTACATCCCAGGTGAGAGCTCTGTGTGCGTGTGTGTGTGTGTGTGTGTGTAATGCTTATGGTGCTGCTCTAGTGCTGCTCTCTTGTTTTGCTTCTGCTTCCGTTGCTGCTGCTGCAGTGCAGAAATAACGAACAAGCTTTTCTCCTCAGCTAGATCGGCAACGTCGATTCTTTCTGGCAACTGGCCAGCTTATTTTGTGTGTGTGTGTGTGTGAGTGTATGTGTGTGTGTGTGCGTGTGCACAGGCTTTGGCATATGTTTATATGCCAGTATGTACACTGATGTAAGAAGAATTTATATTTTTCTCTGTTTGTAGTACAATTATTACATGAACCGTGTATAATATAGTGGGTAGTACATGTATGTGTAATGCAGTGCTGATCGATTTCTGGGTCTTTTCTTTCCTCTACAGTGCCACAGCATTATCACTGAAGCACTGTAGGCTGCTGTTGTTACCATGCAGACTTTCATTCACTCTCATAGTAAGACACTTCCCCATCCTTCGGTGCTTAACTGGAAGGGAGGGAGCATTTACTGGTAGATATGTGTGTCTGTGTGAACATGCTTGTGTGCGTGCAGTAGTTCTGCTTGAGCATAAAACTAGTATTGCAGTTACACTACTGCATGTGGTGTTTGTGCAACACATTGCAATAAACTAAAAATGCACAAGTACATCAATGACTTACATATCCATATTGACCATGATAATTACATTTTTAGGCTCGTTTGCATATTGTAGCTTTTGACGATATCAGTAGGCACGCAACTATTATGACAGAAACTAAAGAAATGTGCACATACAGTTTTAATTCAACATGCAAATTAACGTAAACCCCACATTTCAGGAAAAGTGAAAGTGAGCAATGAGTTTCAGTATCAGGGCTGCACGATATATCATGTATTACTCAGTATCACAGTATTGCTCTCTGCAATGTTGATAAAAATACTGCTAAAGACATGGCCCATATTCTATATTTTCCTTCAGTTTATTTTTTTCCACTGTGTGTGTGTATTTGTATGACTAATTCATACTTAGTCATAATGTATTCTTACATGACAACCGTTCACCATTTTTAAATCATGAGAATTAAACAGACTGGTTTTGTTGATGTGCCTTTTATTTGTAAGTGGTCTTGTTTCTGATTGGCTAGAGGGTACTGCAATCAAAAGGCAGACTGGGCTGGAAACACTTCAAAGAAAATCAGTATGGTACCAAATGGCTAAAGTGCTATAGGCTGAATGAGGAGATATATGTAAATGTATTGGTTCTGTGAGATCACATTTATATATAAATTAACATTTGTCAGACACTCTTATTCAGAATGACATAAAATATTCCCATGACAAAAAGTATGATTTGGAAACTTAGTTTCCATAAATTTACTGAATAGCAGTGGTAACTTATGTAAATGTTATTAAACATGAAACAATATTTACAAACTTCATTCATTTTTAATTCCTAAAAAAGTGCCTATATGTGCACTTTAGTGTATTGAAAGGCTTTGCAATATGTAGCAGGATAATATTTCTCAGTGCACTACTACATTTTTGCCTTGCAGCCTTACTGTGCAGCTCCTCTTGATATTATATTGTGATAATGGAAAACATCATATTGTGCAGGAGATAATAAAATGTATCTAAGTGAATGTGTGCTTTATGAAGTCTGTGTCGTTCTAAGCCATGGCACGACGCATTTGCAGTTGGGCATGGATACCACCCTTAGTATGTCTGTGTTATCTCAGTCTGGGGCGTGTGTGTTTCACCTCTGTTGGATTTTGTCAGTCTCATGAGACGTGACAGTGCAGTAATTGATCCACACATACATGCATGTGCAAGTGCACACATACTCATGCACACACACACACACACACACACACACATACACACACAGACACACACACACACACACACACACACACACGCACACACGCACACAAACACACCAAGGTAGTTCTTTGCTGTCACTCACTAAGAGCAGATCTCACCACCCTCCCCCCTCCTCTGCCCTCATTCCCCTGACTGCTGTCACCCCCGCTGTCATCACTGAGCTTCCCTCCATCCCCTCCTTTTTTCCTTAGAAAAACACCTTGAAAAACATAGAACTGACTTCACATGTTCTACTAGGCCTGCTGTGCTAATTAACCGGATACTCCCTTCATCTCTCTCTCTGTTTCTCTCTCCTCCTTTACACCCCTTTACTCCCTCTCTCTCTCTTTTCCGTCTCTTTCTCTCTCCATCCCCATCCCCTTCCTTCTTCAAATCCATAGAGAGCCCATGGAAAGCCATTGCTGGTTATTTTTTTTTACTTTTGATGCTGGAGAAGCATTAGCCACAGGGCTAGATTAAATAATTAATAGCCAGTCGCCTCACATGTCTAATGAAAGCTTGTGGACAATCTTGCGCTGGGGGCTCTTTCTCTCCTTCTCCCATTCTGTAGTGCTGGTTAGTGTGGCTCAGCTGTGTGTGAGAAAGGATGTGATTGAACATCTTGAGTGCCAACATGTCTGTGTATTTGCGCTCTATGTACATTGTTTATTCATAAAATTGCCACCTAATATTTATCACATCAACTGAATATATGAACATTTCTCTGGTGGTCCTGCCTTCCTGTGTTCTTTCATGTTTTCCAGAACATGTCCCTCCTCCAGATGTCGGAGGTTCTGTGCAATATTTAGAGCCATCAGTGAGGACAAGTGGTCACTTCCGATCATACAGCCCACTCAATGCATGTGTATTTTCATGATTAGATCAGAAACAAGGAGGGGAGGAGAGAGAGAGAGAAACAGAGAGAGAGACATAGATAGAGATAGAGAGACAGAGAGAGAGAGACAGATATGATAGTGAGAGAGACGATAGGGTTTTATTAGGTATACCTACTATACCTTGTTGCTACACTAATTGGTAATTGCACTAGAAAGTCGGTTGTGGGTTTACAATCACTGCCTCCAGGTTTATTGTGATCTGTTGCTGCACACTTTACCAGCAACTCTCCATCCTGTTAATCAGTGGAAATGGTCCACCATGAGACCCTTACTGATCAGATATGATCTGGAGACCAATATGGTAATGACATGATAAAGTGTTCTGTACGAGTGTAAAGGGGCTGCTTGTGCCTTTACACATCTTTGTTACTGCAAGATTGAGAGTGATCCACTGATCAAAAATATCTGTTTTTCTTTGGAGAAAAAATGAACACTGGTGAAGATACTCTTAAATATGGATGCAAAATCAATCAGTAATCCACCAAAGGTCCATTGATATTAAATAAATCGGATCCGATTTCATTAAATACAAATTACCATTAAAGAGGTTCTCAGATGTTTAACTACTTCAGGTAATTAAATGTTTTATGACTTTGAAATTAGATTATTTAATAAAGTAAGTAGTTAGGAAACATTGTTCAATGCTTTATTACATACTTAATTCAGATTCAATTGCAAAACGTCAGAGGCTCAGAGCGTTTTAATTAGTTTTCCCTGGGAATTACACAACCATATGTGTGTATTCAGAGCAGATATGTCAGAGTCAGGGTCACAGTAAGGTAAACACTGATAGCAGCAGGCATTCAGGAGTTGCCATTTGTGCTTTTGCTTGCAGCTTTGTATGGATCTGTTTCTTCCTTACAGTTCAGCAGAACTGATTGGCGGTCACTGGTGCAGCTTCTGAGCCTGTAGACCTGCCTGCAGGTGTGTGTGTGTTTGTATGTGTGTGTGTGTGTGTGTGTGTGTGTGTGTGTGTTGGGTGTGTGTGTGTGTGTGTGTGTGTGTGTCTGAGAGAGAGAGAGAGAGTATGTTTGTGAGCTCTCTATGTGTGGTCACAGGCAAGCAAATCAAATTAATCCTTCCCCATTTCCCCTAAACTCAGCTATTTGATGAATTTAATTTGATTTTGTCTATGCCAAATTACAAAACAAACAGTGACAAATGTAGGTGGTCCACAGAGATAAATGTTTGATGCCGTATAATAAAGATACAATGCACTGAGGATGGCATTTGAAAGATGCAGTCATTCTACTACAACTGAGTAACATGACTCGCTGTATGTGAGGTTGACAGAAGGTCATATACGAGCTCCTTCATTAAGGTATTTCCTTTCTCACTCAATACAACCTCCTATGTTCTCTCCCTCTCTCTAGCTCTCCTTCTCTCTGTCTCTCTCTCTCTCTCTCTCTCTCTCTCTCTCTCTCTCTCCTTCTCTCTCAGTATCTAATTAAACAGACCATGCCTTGGTGTGCTTGGTTCCATGTGGATAATTGTCTAGGGGGGCAAATTCACTTCAGTCAGCAATTACAAGCTGCATTCCAGATTTGGCTAATTAGGACTCTCTAGGACAGGCAGTGTATTTGTGTGGCATTAAGCATTTGCAGGGCAGGGAATGCCCCTGATCCCTTCCTTTTGCCGCCTTGTTTCTGCACCCCCCATGAAGAGTTAAGAAGCTGTATATTTTCTGTGCTTGCTGCAGTGTGTCGGATTCAGAGGATTCAGCTGCCAGTCAAGCTCAGAATCACACTGTTCAGGGGTTTGCCTCCAGCAGAGTCACGAGAATGAGCAAGCACTGTTCGTAGACAGCTTTTCAAACTTTATGACTAGATTTCCTTTTAGGGTGCTATATTAATTTTAATATACATTATATGTATACAAAAGCATCATAAAGGACCCATAAAGCTAAGATTACAAACACATGAGAAGATGATGATCACCTCAATCTGGTTTGTCTATTTGTCACGAAGCATCTCCGAACCCACTGAACCTCAGCCAGCCTTTCAGATGGCACAGACTTGTTGATTTTGTTTAGGATGATGACCCACTGTAAGCTATAAACATGAACTTCACTATGTTGCCAAATTAATTATAATATTTGTGAATATCACAAACCGCCCCAGGAGCAGGAGCTCTAATGTGATCTAAGATCTGTCTAAAATAAGATCTTGCCTAAAATAGTTTTCATTTTTATAGCTCATGTTAAGTCATACTGTGTCCTATACCATATAAACGTGCAACACCTGAATAAAAAATTGGTTGTGGCTTGAAGGGATGAAGAAGAGAAGTGATTTGGTATGTGGAGACAATTTGTGTGGCTATTGATTTCTAGTGTTTGATAACTTAGCACAAAATTTGGACTTAAACGTCACATTTTGACTGATCTACTATATCTGGAGTAGATGGAAAACTGCATTTTGAACTCCATTTGAATTGAAATGTATTTGACTATCGTGAGATATTATTTTATATCTCTGGAATTGTTTTTAGATATATAAAATTTGCCCAGTTGCTCCTTATCCAAGTTTTCCCCAAAGTAATAGTGCATGAATATTTTATTGTTTATGTTGAATTCTCCAGTGGTTTGACTTGGTCAGCATTAGACTGGCATCCTATAATGCCGTTCTGGCTCCAGCTGATTTTGGGCCCTCTGCTCAACCATGGCATAGCGCCCGTTTCTAAAAAGCAGCCAAAGCATATTTTGTGCACTCTAAAGTCCATCCCACTCAGACGAGCACAATTTGTTTGCTCCCAAAGGCAACTTTCTCAATAATGGATTCAGGGAAGTAATTGTCTCAGTCTGAAAGCTGGATGGGTCATGAGTATTGCATAATCTGTAGAATATAACAGGGCCTTTGCTATTTCAGATTTAAACCAGTGCCTCCAAGTCAGGACCTCCAGCAGCTGTCCCATGATACACTTTCTGGAGTTCCTTTTTTTCCCCTGCACCCTTGAAGAGAGTCTCTTTCTCTCTGCCCAGAATCCAAGATCGAAATCAGTCCCATATGCCACATCTGGCTGAATCCCTGTCTCAAGAACTCAGGAGGTAGTTAAGATTCACAAACATGCCCTCAGGATTTTCACCATGGTTACTCTCAAGTAGATTTTACAAGAGAGATCTTTACTTGTTGAGGGTTCACATTTCATTTATCATTAGACAAAACAATTCAAATTTAAAGACCCTAATGGATTTGCTGTCAACACGGCATCCAGCATAAACAATTGCAATGCACTTTACATAATCAGCTACAGTTTTCATTAGCTGATGTGATCTTTCAGCAGGAATCAAGGTATTTTTCATAAAGTAGCAAATATTGGTTACTTACGATGCACTTCTCCAATATAATAGCTGCAGCCATAAACATTCAGTTCTGGGTCAGATATCATTTGCATGGAATTTAAAGCAAGTTAAGGTGGCTCATGCATGAATACACCACAGCACCCAGTTTGAACAATTTGAACATTTTCCTCAACATTTAATCCATTCACCAAGAGAAGCAGAAGGGGGGTGCCACCATCGAGGGGTGCATGGGGAGCAGGGTTTGGAGACATTATCTTGCTCAAGGCTACCTCAGTAGTGTCACTATCAGTGTTAGAATTCAAGCCCACAACCTGATTGTAAGGGCTAGAGCCCAAACACTATGCCACCAGCTGCCCCATTTCTTTTTGCATTATTATTGTAGGGTAATGTTTTCTTTGTTTAACTGTCCCTTCATTCATATGCAGCAATGTCTGGCTAAGCAAGCAAAACTCCTGAGTAGAATCAAGAGGGCCTAAGACATATATTTATCTTGGATAAGGTCTTCAAATATCTGAACAGTGTTTTCCATTGCCTGTTTCAACTATGCATAAATTCTGATGTAGTTTCTTTCCATCCCATCTGTGATCAATAAAACAGAGTTGCACCCTAATGGTCTCTAGTAGGTCATTGTGATTTGCTCACTGTTCTAGTGTATTTATGTCTTTGAACATAAATTGCTCTTTTTAAATGATAGTATGGGGTACTCAAACTCTGGAAAGAACAGCTGAAATCTCATATATTTTAAGTAAAAATCCTTTAATTTTATTGTATAGCTTTTTAGCATAATAATGCACTCCAAATGACACTGCATGTTTTTGATGATCAAATGTGTGTACATACTTTGTGATATACGTGTATTTCGTCTGTTCACAGCCTGCTGTCATTTATAGACAACAAAGTGTCCATGACACTGGAAAACACAAATGATGGACAAGAAAAGTGGTAAACGAAACCTTTTCTAATATTTTTGTATACGTTTGTATTTTCTATATTTTATATTAGATTTTCAGATCATATTAGCTTCCCATATTTTGAATAAGTATGATCAAACAAAACTTTTTGCATCTAGTGACATCCAAATTCAGCAGACTTTGTATATATCCAGATGACAAGCAGCTAATAGTAACTCTGGTTGGTTGTGATTTGTGTTTCAGCAAATGGCTTTCCCTCCAAGACTTCTGAGAGTGGGGGACAGCGAAAACAGCTGCCCTATTCGGTGGAGACTCCTTATGGCTTCCATCTTGATCTGGACTTCTTAAAATATGTAGATGACATCGAGAAGGGAAACACTATCAAGAGGGTGCACATACAGCGAAAGAACCGAGGTCCAAAATACAGCACACTGCCACGAAACTTCAGCCTTCCAGGACATGGTGCAAGACCTGCTGCCAAAGACACATGGGCCAACACGTCTACCTTAGGGTCCAAGCCCAAGTCACGTGTTACGGAGGTTCAGCAACTTTTTGAATTCAGAGCTAGAGATGCCAGTGCTGGTGGTAGTAGTGGAAGCTCTACTGCTGGTCAGTCCAAGGTTCAAAGCAGTGGTTACCTCTCATCCCCCAAACCTGCAGATGATGTCCCTATTCAGACCTCATACAAAGAGCAGCAGCTGGGACTCAATGTAAGGCCAAACTTGTTCCGGGCATCCAGCATGCCCGTGAATGTCCCGCACAGGAAAGCCTCAGACTCTGCTGATGAGCAGAGCCCTCAGTCCCAAAATGGCTCAACTGAGAGACTCTTTCGTCCTGCAGATGGTAACGACAGAAGAGGAAGCATTCCCCAGGACAGGGCCAGCCTGCACCAACAGATAACAGCAGCACTGAAACGAGTGCGTGAGCTTGAAGAGCAGGTCCGGACCATACCTGAACTGAAAGCTCAGATTACTTCACTAAGAGAAGAGAAGGAACAACTGCTTCAGAGGATTCAAGCCCAGTCTGAGAAAATGCTGAAATCAAGTGAAGAACCCCAACCTGTATTCCAAGCCAACAGTGATGTAGCAACACAGCAGCAAGAAGTCCCATCCCTTCTCCAGGACACTGTAGTTGACAATAAAGCAAAAATTCCAGTAGAGGAGTCAGCTGCAGAACCACAGGTGGAAGGGCAAGACTCAGTGGCACAAGACCTTGCGAGGCTGGCAGCTGGAGAAACTACAATGTCAGAGGAAAAGCCTGTGACAGCTGTGGTCTCTGTTCCAGTGATCCGAATCGAAAAAGTGGAGAGCCCTACTGATTCAGAAGAATCAGAGAATCCCTTGGAAGAATCTGAACATGAGCCTGAAATACCAGAACAAGGGCTGGAAAAGCAAGAGGAAACACCAGACACTCTCGTAGAAGATAAACAGTCAGAGCTATCAAAACGGGCTTCGGCAACAGAAGAACAAGGAGATACAGCTGAATGCACTGCGTTCCAAGGGGAAACTGAGGAAACTGAAGCCACTGAAGGATCAGAAGTTGCACAAGAAAAATGGACCTCTGCGACAATCGAACAAGAGTCTTTCATTATCCAAGAATTACAACTCAAAGTCAAAACTTTGGAGGAGAGATTAAGCCAGGCCAGCAGTGAGCTAGAAAAGACAGATTCCTTACTGAAAGCGCAGAGAGAGGAGAACAGATTAAAAGATGAAACAATTCAGGATCTAAGTGAAAAAGTAAAGGAGACCATTGCAGTCAGCCTAGAGCAAAAGGCAGCAGTTCCACCGCAGCCTAAGCTCATGGTTACTTGTGATGCATCAGTCAGTACAGATAGCAAAACTGTTTCTGAAAAAGCAGTGTTGACAGATGCTGAACTTCAACCTGATGATGGTCCCAAAGAGACACACCAAATGTGCTCCAGCACTCAAACAACCATAGTCCAGACTCGAGATATGCAGGTGTCAGCACATGTGATGACAACTGAGAAAGTCGTGGGAGTGGAAGTTGCTACATGTGACCAGGCAGTTGAGACTGATGTCTCAATGAGTCCAAGTGATATTGTACATATAGGCACATCTGAGCCAATAGCAGATGGGCAGAGTGCTGAAGTGAGAGACAGCACAGACAAAAATGAAATGGTGCAAGAGGACATGAGTGAAAGTATCATCATTGAGGCTGATGTTGCTGAAGAATATGTTATAGTAGAAAAGGCTGAAAGTGAAATTGAGACAGTTGAAACTGTAGCCGAGGAGAATATAGTTGTCAAGTCT
Source organism: Rhabdalestes septentrionalis (assembly GCA_037832545.1). Lineage (NCBI taxonomy): Eukaryota > Metazoa > Chordata > Actinopteri > Characiformes > Alestidae > Rhabdalestes > Rhabdalestes septentrionalis. Next base: position 11,251,762 of record JBBMFX010000101.1, read on the forward strand.
TTGGCTGAGGAGAATGAGTTGGTGGAGTGTGTGAATGTGGAAAATGTGTTAACAGAGAGTCCCAAAGGAGAAACAAGCACAGGACAATCTCAGCAAGACCAAAAGCAAGCGCAAAGGCAAGACACTCCGCCTCAGCGGGCAGCTGAAACCGCAACGTCACCTGCCGCCATAGGCCAGGTTGTCAATCGTATCCAGGGACTTCTTAATGAGCAGTGGGCCAGTCTGGGCAGTGGGAGTCAAGAAGGAAAAGGGGAAGGTTCACAGAAACAGCCAGTCTCAAAGATCAGCTCCATCCAGAGTCATCTCAGAGGCTCCCTCAGTGCCCTCTCAGCCTTCTATTCTCCTGTTCAAAAGGGAAATGCAGCAAAGCAATCAGGTATAGTCCATTTTACACAAACACACAGGCACATTGTGGCTGTGGGCTTTTTCACTCAAAGAACTGCTGAAATAATGCAAGTCATCTTTACAAGTAGTGTATTTGTACAGTTTTATCTGCATTTCCGTGTTCATGTATAGAAAGTAGCAAATACTCTTTTAAACACTTTTATTTATTTAATAAGACTGATCATATTAAAACATTCCTGCAAATTAACAATCAGTCAATAAGTACATGCATACATGCAAACACACATACATGTAAGAAAAAGTGTTGGGAGGCTTCACCTTTCTTATTAAAGCTGCAATCAATTCATAACTGCAGAATACACTAGTCACTTTCCTATGAAATCTGACATTTTAACTTGTTTAATGCTTGACATGAATGTACTTCTTTTTACATGCATCTGCATTATTAAAGAGAAACAGTAGAATGTGAAAAATGTGGTAACTATACATTATAAATTATTATTTAACATCCAACATCTTTCTAACAGCAGAAGTCAAAGGCTTTAAAGGAGGATACATCTAACATTTCACATCCTCTTGTGAAATTGCCCTGGCAGATGAACAAGATTTTCTTACAGTAGCAACAACATTCTGTACACAGTGATGCAGATCAGTGATTAATAATTCTTCACCTCGTGATACATCTCAGCAGAAATCAGTGAAAGCCTAAATGTAACTTCCCCAGGGCCAGCTAGTCTGATGACAATGACTGCTTAGATCGAGCATGATAGATAAGGAGCACTTGGTGTCTGGTTTTTAATGAAAATTGTTTATATATGAAAAATCTGTACTTTCGCTTTTCCAATGTTTAACTGTTTTATTATCATTTTTGTGAACTTCGAGGAAGAGAAGCTCTCGATGCCTAACTATATGTTGAGATATATGTTTTGTTAATAGTTAACTTATGCAGTATACAGAAATGAAAACAAAATCTGGGAAAGATGTACATATGTATCACATATGTAAAAGTGAGAACTGGTCGCCTACATTTTACAGTTAAATAAATACATCTTTTTTAATTGGCCTGAGGTACGTGATGTTTGTTTAGCTATTATTCTTTTCAAACTCTTTTCAAAATCCAGAACTTTTACAAATGGATACATAGCACTATGCAACAATCAGATGTGACTTTTCTCTATGCTTAGCAATCCATTTGAAACATAAGAGTTTTTATTCTGTTTGCTATGGAAAATCCATGATGCATCACAGCACTCAGCACTGTGCTGATGGAAATTTGCATTCTGTGTACTAGGATGGTTTGTTAGAGCATGATGACATTTTTCAAAGCATCTGGATTAAATTACAATACTTACAAAATGTTGTGGTCTCATAAATATTGGCATATGCCTGCACTTGTTTAACCACAATCTTTTAACTTTCTCAATTAATTTCTCTACGCGTGAACAGTATATTCAATTTAACAGCATCATTTATTATTGTATAAAAGGATGCTGTTTCATTAATTCTTTAGTATTGTTGTTCAAATAGAATTCATTATGTCCTGCAGAATGCATGTGGTCAGTGCCGCCCAAACTGTCTGTTTGGTAATGTTGAGTCATAATTTCACCCAGATGCTGCATCTGCTATGGCAACCAGGCATCTAGTAATTCTACACTTTGTTGAATATATAGGAAAATAATCAACAGCAACCTATATATTTCTTATACATTGCATCGATACATTTGGACATAATTATTTTCCTTTATGAAAACAGACTGAAAAAGTTTAGAATAAAGTGTTCTCCTTTTATAAGGCCTTTCTGCCGATGGTGCTGCTACAGTTTGGTATACTACATTATGGATGAATTCTACTCTCTGGAACTCTATCATTACAGATACCAGTCATTCATACTGGATTCTGTCAGTATACTGGTACTGAAGGAATCAGAATAGTGACATCACAACCAAATATATTTTGACCCCCTAAGTGGGTTCACATGTACACTCCCTGGTAGGATCAACAGGATTAGCAGGGTTGGCTGAAAGCCCCATGTCTGACTACTCTTCCCCTCCACAGGCCTCAAATCCATAATGAAGAAGAATGACTATCCTGACAAGCAGGGAAACGGAGGAGTCAAAAAAAACCTCAAGTTTGTTGGTGTAAACGGAGGGTAAAATATTTTCTTTTTTGCCTCTCTCTGTACAATGCCTGTGGCAAAATGATATGATTTACACACTTTGCATACAAATACCATCTTTAAAAGTAGTACAGATGTTTCACCTTTATATTTTCTTTATGTTTTAGTAAGATATTAAGATCACTTGGTACTAATCTTCCAAGGCTATGTGGTTTGCTAGTTTTTACAATGTATTATGTGATTACTGTACACATAGAAATTACTTATAATGAGTGCATTTAATTGAGTGTTATAACCGTGATTGTCTGACCTCCTCTAATAACACCCTGTTTGGCCTTTTTCTCCCTTTCTGTAATTTTGTCATCCATTTTCAATACCAGTGCTAAAATACATTGTCATTTTAGTCCTGTCATCATCTGTAATTTTAGTCACAACATAAGTGACTAAAATTTACTGCATTTTAGTGGAAATTATTCAGCAGTCACTTCATCATGTGATATCTTGCCTATAACTTTATCTATTAGGCTTCCATTAGGCTTTATAGTCAGTAAGTTTAAAGCTGCACAGTTTTGAAACCACTGTTGTGCTCAAAAGTCCAAAAGTCTGCTGATTATATTGTTTAATGCATAATCTGATTCTGCCCTTATTATGATATTTCCCGTTGTGTACTGTCAAAGGCAACCCAAAGACAATAGGGGTAAGCTTGTGTGAAAGCTTATTTGAATTAAGAGTTTTATGCTTGTACACTCTAGCCTAATATATTAATGTAATGGTTTACTAAAAGGTTAGTTTACTAAAGCTATAGCTTACAACTCTAATTGTGCTGTGCCCAGGGTCTCATAACTAGTAGTTGTCATCAAAAAAAAAGTTTCAGTGACAAAGAGATAGTGGTAATACTGGATGTAGCTCTTACCCATGTAAACATTCTCCAGGTATGTGTGTCAACTCCAGCAGATACTGCCTTCATGACAAGTCGGATTGGACAATTAAAAGCTCTGACTAGTTTGATTGCATGGCTGGGTCAGATATTTTCTCAGAAACTCAGTGCTTTTAATGCAATGAGAGTGTTCTCCATTTTACTGTTGTATGTGTTTTAATATATAAGCAGTGTTACAGTTTTTGCTAATGTGTTTGTAATAATTGATTTTAGCCCACTAGTCTACGCAAGCTTACTTGATATAAATAAGATTGGCAATTAATGTAGTTCAGACTAACATAGACTAATGCAAAGCAACTGTAATAACATTTATATGAGTTCCTTGGAAAGAAAAGAACGAAATGCAAAGGGGTGATTGCAGGCATCCATATATTATGCAGAGTTTTCATAAATCAGAAATTCCCCAGTTAGGTTTTCAAATTTTACGGTTTTCTCGAAAGCAGAATAGGAAAACAGAGTTTGTGAATCTTAACTCAAAACTGTGCATACAAATTAAAGCCACATAAGAGCATATTCTCCTGATTCCAGTCTGTCGGATCCAGAGCGTTTAAACATTGTTTTACCTATGGAAAACATTATTTTAACATGTTTTTAAACTCATGCCTCTGTCTCTGTGTGGAATGTGTAATCAGCCACACGTGTGCATATGCATGAGACACTACTTTTGTGTTTCACCAAGCACACAGTATAAATTATTTAGGTTCGTCTGTCAGATTCATATTGGCAGAATGTGTCTGATTTGCACCTGACAAAAAATGCACTAAATGGTACATTCTACTACACTGAATAAAAATAGTTTACCATCATTAGTGCTCTCAGTAGTGAAACATGTAAAGTATGAACATATGTTGTTTGCAATACAGCCAGAGGGTCCGAACTGAACTGGGGTCTCTACGTTTCAGACTGGAAATAAAATAGCCATTAAACTTTACAAAGGATTACAATGGTACATTTCTGAGGCCTCTGTGATTGCACAAAATATGCAGGCAGCACCTGCCTTATTGTCACAACAGGCCTTTCATGAAGGGGGCTAAGGAACACTGCCCACAGTCCAAGACAATTTTAACTTCTGAGTACAGCACTGGTGGCAAAAATGTGTCAGTTACCATAGATGTGACTGTAAAGATACACATACATGCATGTCTTCTCTAGAGTAAACAGAACCTGTCATACTGCTGGCCTGTTCATTCAAAACCTGCTGCCAAACTTGCTAATGAGTTCAGAATGCATTTCTGCAAAATCATGTTCAATAATGCGTAAAAAGTGAACAAACTGCTTTTTTATCCTTTGCCGCATGCTTTCATTTGAGAATCAGCCTCAGAACTATGTCTATGTTTTATCAATAGAATTAACACTGCTCTCTGTGTGCCTCTCTCTGGTCCATCCATCAACACAGAGCTCAGGCAGCATCTGGGCTGTTTGCGTTGTTTGCTGTTGGCATTTACGCCTGATGTTGGTGAGATGTGAGTGAGAAGTAGCGAAACCTCTGTGAGAACAAAGTCCTCTCTCTGTGATGGAGTGTGTGAGGAGTGATGGATGCAGGCTGGCGGGGCTGTTGGCTCTACCTCAGCTGTGTTCACCCAGCCCTCAGCACTTAGATAATTACCCTGACGGAACAGAGCACACAGTTGGCCCACCCCACTGTCTGATCAGAAATGAGTGCCTGTGTCAGCTAAGGCCAGTCTCCCTTTGTCTGGCCCCACACTGCTCTAGCTCAGATTGTTTTAACAGCTTCATGAGAGAACATCTGGGTTTCGACCTGTAAACACTGGAATATATCAGTTGAATATGTAAGTCTTTAAAATACAGATACAGGGTAGGGATTGATGGCCTTTTGCAGATAAAAAGAAATATCATGGGTTATGCTGCCCTACAGAGGAAAGGAGCAGTAATTGCAACAACAGTTCTGTTGCTATCAGCTTATCATGTAGTAGCATATATAAATTAAATGATATTGACTGATACAGTGGTATGCTAAGACCAGACTGCCCATGGGTAAATGTTTTTCAGCATAACACACCCTTTAACACCCTCTAACCTAAATTTTAATTCAAGAATTTCTTTTGAACTATTAACCCTAGTCATGCCGGAGATTTTGTGACCTTCTGAATACTGACGTTTTCTTATAGGTATTCCTCTGCAGAAGTCAGCCAAAACTATCGCAATATCTAAAAACTCTGATTACTGCTAGGCACTATAAGCCAATACCTTCAAAGGAATATTGTTTCTGGTTAATATACACAAAAATAAATCTATAAATACAGTTGTACATTAAGATTGAACAAAAATGCATTTTATATGCTAGTTTAAGCCTTATTTGGACTGACAGAAGCATGTAACACAGTGGAAAATTAAAAACTTTGGCTTACTCCGTTCCTTTTTAGCAAATTAGCAAACAATTGTATGCCTGGTAGGGCAGGAGGTGAAAGAGGTGGTGGGGTCTTTTTTGAACCCAGCGGTATACAGTAAGGGAACAGTATTATTAAAAAATAAACTGGATTGACATGTGCAAAAGTGTGCTCTCTGTAAAGGATATGCATTTTATTTTCACTTAGAATATCAACAAAACGTCATTTGACCAGGCAAGCCTAAACTTTTGCATATAGGTGTACATGTGCATTGTCACTTGTATACCTTCTGTATATGTATGACTGGAAAATAACAGACCTGTGAAGCTGTTCAACACATTTTCTTTTTTAGTTACTGTTCTTTGCCCATGTAGGATTATATGTTGGTGGCTTGAAACCTGCAGATTTTGTGGCGACTTATGGCCGAGTGGTGACAAATTTGGCTTGTTTGCGCCCATGCAGGCTCAGCTATTATTATCCTAAGAACATCTTGACTGTGCTGTTGTTAAAAATGACAGCCAGTTATTTAAAATACTTTAGCACATGGTGATGATCTGAGCAAGCAAGCACCATACCACATTTAAATTTAGATAACTCCAGCTCACTTAGTCTGAGATCCTCCCTCTTTCACTGCAGGGACAAGATAAATACAGTTATTTGAGTAAAGGATTAATACGATTATAATTTTATAGTCTCACCTAAACGCTGCAGTAAGTAATTGTGCATGACATATATTACATAGAATGTATGTTCTTGAAAGAACAAAACTGGTTCTTCTACGACATTTCTCGAGCTTTATGTTATTAAAGAGTGAAATTGTGATTTTAAGTTGGAGAACTACAGCACTGATACATTGCCCCAAATCAGTCTGCTCATTTTGATCATTAAAAATGATGAAAGGCTGTTTAAAACTGAGCTGTAACTCGACATCTCTACTTTATGGCATTTGCTGTTTTCCTCAATTTTGATCTGGAAATAATCCAATCAAAATGAAACACACTGTATGCATGAACCTACAGAGCTTCAGCTGTGTTTAATTATAGTGGCTGCACGTTTCCTGGTAATCAGGAAGTCATTAATGAATGAGAGCCATTCTTTAGTCAGGATGACCACAGGGACCATTCGCAGGATGTACCTCTCACTAACACCGCCCACTTCATTTGCTTTCAAATAGACATTTTTTTTACAGAATTTTTTTTACAGAATACAGTTTACAGAATACATACACAGACATGGAGCTTTTTAATTATTTCATTTTTATTTTATTTGTTTTCTATTATTCTATTCTAATGTTTTATTTTACTCTATTGTTTGATCTGTAGCTCTGCTCTCTAGCTGGTGGTTTTAATGATTATCTGAGAGTCACATGTAACTCCAGTTTGTCTTTAAAAAAATCCACTTCCATGACTTAGGCTGTTTTGTTGTCCAGCTATGAGACCACCTCCAGTGAGGAGTCCAGTGGGGAGGAGAATGAGGACGAGAGGCAGGAGGAGGAGGAGGTGGATAGCTCCGAACCAGAGGAGCAGGGAGAGGAGAAGGAGAGTGGAGCGGCCCAGGAGGAGGCTGCTGCTAGTGGGGAGCAAGCTGATGAAGCTCAGGCAGAGGGGTTAGACAGCTCTGAGGAGCCTAAAGAGCCACAGGCCAGTATTGGTCCCCAGGAGGAGCAGCCTGTCAGGTGAGACAGAGGGGCCAGGTGGACAAGAAGAGGTGGGAAAAAAAGGTCCAGATAATCCCTATTGCAAGATCTAGTAAGAGATCCTATTAGTCCAAATAATCCTAGTCCAGCTATTTAAACATAGTTTGCCAGTGGTTTTGGATAGCTCATACTAGAAACCACAGAAGAAAAAAAACTGTTAAATGGCACACCTCAGAAAACTGAAAGTCAGTTTCAAGAAATTGAGAAAGGTCTATTAAAATTAATGGGGAAGAGTGTAAAGAAGACTCTTAGATTCAATAGAGGGAAGTGCAAAGCAGGATTATGATATGTTTTCTATTTAAGTTTCTGAAAACTATTATTTTTTTACTTTTAGTAGCCTTAGCTGTCATTTCAGTTTTTTTAGTTAATAAGTACTCTAGTAAGCAGTAACCAATAAATAATTTCAGTCCTCACAAAAATCTAGACATATTACACAACCTGACAAGCTTATGTTTTGACACTTATTGTCTTTTTTATCAGCTCCACTTAACATATAGGTGCTTTGAAACTGTAGTCCCAATACATTATACAGGCTCCGGTGAGCAGGTTGTAAGGGTGGTATGTTAGTGGCTGTGCAGCACAGAGTGAATGGCACATAGCTGTTCTAATAGAGCTTTTAAACGCTGTCCACTTTATTATATGCATCTAACCTGATGGCCCACCTTTCAGATACACATTTAGTTACTGATTGTAGTCCTCCTGATGTTTAGCCATTTTTTAGTCTTTCATAAATGGTCAGTTTCTGACCACAGATAATCTGGGCTGGATATTTTTAGTTGTTCAGCTATTCTCAGCCCTGCTGTGACATTGAACTGAGTTTGAACTCAAATGTCTATCATGTCAATGTCTCTACTATGATAATGAAACACTTCCCCATTTAACACCTGCTCACTTATGGACCATTGATGAACATGGTAAATAGGGGCCAGCAAATGCTGCAGAGAAACAGATTGGATTTAGTATGTAACAGTAAACAACAAAGCACATCTATATGGTCAGTGGGGCAGAGAAAGTAGACAATGAATATGACAGAAGTGGCTCAGTGGTGTATATAATGAAGTTCTCATCTACACATCTCACTTAGCAGATGCAGTCACAAGATGTTATACTAAGTTAAAATGGCACATAGGTCTACACTGCTTATAGAATGTACATCTTATGAAACAGTTGTGTGTATTTTGCCCTTTGCTGATGTAATTTAACATTTTTTAAATTGAGAAAATGTCTTGATAAGTTTAATTGCGCAATCAGGAACATTGTTCCAGTTTTTCCAATGAAACAGCTCTTTTTTTCAACACTGCATAAAACCTAAAATCACCCATTGGAATGTTGTCAGTTTACCATCTCAATATTACACTGCTTAGGCTTATACTTTTTCATCAACCCAAAAATGAAAGCAGACAGTGTTAATGGACAGGCTCATTAAACCCCACCACTGGGCGGTTCCATGAGAACATGCTCAGCTGGTCTGACTTCCAGACAATTAAACATTTCATTGTGTCTGCGTGAGAGATGATGATGGCATGGATGCCTTACATTATTAGCGAAACTGCAGGATGTTTTAAACAGGCATAGTGTGATGAACCAGGATATGTTGAGTGATTAAGGATTCCATGTGTCATTTAGTATGTTGGTAAAAATTGTTTGAAGAGCAACTCCTAAATTAGGTGCTCTACAAACAAAGCTACCATATACTTTTATTTTGCATTTCTTGTTTATTTGAATTGATTTCAAACAGGATTTCTGTAGTCTCAAGTCTACAGTAAATCTGTTTATAAGTGGAATGAATTAATGTTTCTGAGTATGCATGACTTTAAGCTTTCCAGTGGCTACATCAGGCCATTTGCCATTTCCAGTAGTCAAAGCCTAAGAATACAAGAATGCACATATAGTGTTTGTGTAGAAATTCAAACCTCTTGCTGATTTTTGAATGTGCTCTTGCAGTGAATTTGTTGATAAAAACTTCATGGCTGCTTGTCACTACCTGAAGGACAGAATGGCCGAGGTGTCTTCCCCAAACAAAGAGATGGTAAGAAATGCAGGGATATATATACGTGATTTGCAGTACTTTGGACTGCTCTAGTCAAACTGCATGTTTTGCTCATTTACTAGGCAAAAATAAACACACATCCTCTATTTTTTAAGAAGTATAAATATCTGATACAAATGTGTGTTTTGTTGAAGATGTGTTAACATGGGGTGTTACAACTTTGCATCCTATACACTATATATGCTATACACTATATATACAAAACGAGAGTATAAAGACAAAAGCATTGGGACACCCCTGTTTTTACCCCTGTAAGTCTCCTTACGCCTTACTAAGTGCAGAGCATCTTAATACTTTAACATACCAAGACATTTTGGACAATGCCATGGTTCTAAATTTTGGACACAGTTTGGAGAAGAATCTTTTTGTATTCCAGCATGACTGTGTCCCAGCACACAAGCAAATTGACTGACCTGCACAGAGCCCTGACCATCCAGCACCTTTGGGAAGAACTGGAACAGAGATCATGAGCCAGGCCTTCTCGTTCAAAATGACTACACTACCTAATAAATGCTCGACAGAAGGAATGGGCACAAATTCCCACAGAAACTCCAAAAGCTTTTGGAAAGCCTTCCAAGAATAGTGAGGGCTGCTATAGGGGTCCAAATCCATTTTCAATTCTATATATTTTGAATCTCTGATGGTGTAATTGTCAACTCTCCCAATACTTTTGTCCGTATAGTGCAAATACTTTTATTTGGTTAATTTTGCTTTCTCTTGCTATAATAGTCACTCCCGTTTACACCTTACAATGATGCCTGATGTTGTGGTCTCATGATTTCTACTTTAGAGGCAGGTTCTGATGATACTCTATCAGGAGTGGTTTCGCGTGTCAAGTCAGAAGGACTCCCAATCAGAAACGGTCACTCTGTACCTTAGGGAGGTTGGGAACCAAACCCCCACTCTTTTGCGCTATATAGTTAACCTGGCTGATGGCAATGGCAACATGGCCTTACACTACAGTGTTTCCCACTCTAATTTCCCAGTGGTCAAGCTGCTTTTGGATACAGGTGAGCCCAATTTTGTTCATCTCATTTGTCAAGATCTCATACAGTTAGTGTCTTCTGATTATATGAAGTTTAAAATTTAAATTAGGGGAGAGTGGGGTTGGTTGTCACATGGGTAGGTTGACACAGTCATCATATCTCAGCCATTAGAAGGTGCTGATCAAAACCGTTGACACAGAAATGTTCATAATTAGTGTGACAGTAGAGGTGAATGCTGCATATCCTAGAGATGAGACAACTTTGTTTTTCATATGCAAAATTAAATTTTGAGGAATCTTTTTCTTCTTACTCATTACACTGTGAGTTGACAGTAAAATAATTATTACCATTTTAAAGGATAAAGAGAGTGCTACAATGTACTTTTTACGCTACAGTTTACAATTAAAATGTTTTCTTAGCTAGGCTAATACTTGTGTTTGGACTAGACTCCAAAATAGCTAAAAATGTCAGTCGGGGTAGGTTTTCACATTTTTGGAGGGTTGTTTGCCACGCATTTTACAATCCATCATGTGCAAGGGGTGGGCGCCACAAATACGGCAAAGTTTATGTTCATCAGAACGGTGACTCTGAGGTGGATAGTGATTGGTGAATGTTGATTAATAATCCTTTCTTTAGGTCTGAGTTATGATTTATACAGTGTAGTTGCCTCTGTGCTCTTTATTTTTGTGTGAGTTATGCTGCTTGTTTGAACTTCAGTTTGAGAAGAAATTGAGTTTCTTCAGATTTCATGGTAGTAGAAGTAGTTTCAAAGCCTGTGGTATGTATGCATTATACATTACCTGTTTGAAACTAAAGAGGAACCAATTAACCCTCATAAGGTCTTCGTTTTTTGGTTACACAGGGGGTCCTCCTGGGTCTGGTGGACCCGTTGCGTTTTGGGGCTTTTAATTCAACATATTCAAACTTTTTTTGTTAAAATTCTCAGCAGATGTTTGCTTCATCCCATCCTATATAAACAAAAACATATAGAATTTTTTTCCCTTTGCCTTTGTTAAATCACATTCATGCATAGAAATGGCACTCATTTTTGTTAGTTTTTTTATTTAAATATTGCAAAATAAGGAAATACATCATAAAATGGGCATAACTGGAAAATTATTAACAAATGTACAAATGTAGCAAGTTTTTCCAAAACTATAGAAATGTAATCTACTCTTGATAAGGTATGGCATAAAGAGGTAAAAAAAAAAAGACTTGTGCATGAGTGAACTACGAGAGTAGGTCCAGTGGACCCAAAGACCCTGAAAGTAATACAAATGTGAAGGGGGGGGAGGGGTGGAGGTAGATGTGAATGTTTTTGGATTTATGTTCCTCACAGAAAATAAGCCAAGACCAATGAATCTCAGTTTGAAAAAAATATTATTTGCATAATTTTTCTTAAGCTAAATACTGAAAACGGGTCCCACAGACCCGAAGACTTTATAAGGGTTAAACTTATTTGACATATTTATACAAACAAGATGTGTTTCGTTTGATATTTCATTGGAAATTAAAAATTCATTTTAAACATGTCTATATATATATATATAATTTATATCAGAATAACACAGGGACAACCAACCCCATAGGATGTGAGAACCTATGGTGTTGGTTGTCACATCTGCACAGGGTGCATTTGACAGCCTTTATCTTTTGAAGAGAATATATTCTACCAGAGCAAGTGTGTATGTCTATATCTACCTGACACATTAAGCATTAATTGTGTTCAGAATGAAAATTCTGACTATACAATGTTTTGGCAGAAAGTAAAATGTGTAACAATCATCCCCAATACAAATAAACATAATTATACAGTTTTAAATTGTGTATATTTAATTAGATGTAAAAACGTTTTATATAGTCATTTCAAAAAACATAATTTAATTTATCATGCGATCCATACAAGTAACACTTCTGCTAATTTAATGAAAATGAATATAAAAAGATATTTGATTGTATTTGGTTCTTAAGGTTTGTGTGAGGTGAATCATCAGAACAAGGCGGGCTACACTGCGATAATGCTGGCAGCCCTGACTGCAGCAGAAGCGCCAGAGGACATGGAGGTAGCCCAGCAGCTACTGAGTTTAGGCAACATCAATGATCGGGCCAGCCAGGTACACACAGCAAGACAACATCCTGTGCTCTAAGAACACACCAGATTTAGCTCTGTTAATTCAGACTGGTCGTAATCTCTCTCTTAATCGCTATCCTAACAACATGATTTTAACCATCCTGTGCCATTATTATTATTATCATTAATTTTATTCTTAATAATAATAATAAGAATAATAGTCTCCTACACAAAAGAAACAAAAGTTATGCACAAATCATAATAACCACCACATCAACACAACATCAACAGTCTGCCAACTCACTTACAAACACTATACTGATGCTTTAAAAGCAACAAGTCTTTTACTTTGTCGTGATGAAAAAGGTCCCCACTGTACCCACTTCCCACTTTATGGTCCTGACACAAGATCATACAGCTTTCATATCCACCTAGATAAAAAAAGTTTCATAATGCACATTATAAAATGACAATTTACAGAATTTTTGGAAGGTTCCTGTCCTTTAAATCATGACATTTTGGGTGTTAAATTGTATTATAACTTATACAACTTGTAGTTATATAAAAGTGTGAAATCAGTACACACATAATTTTAATAAAGTGAAAGAGACCAGTCTTCCACAATTAACTTGTAAGTGCAACAACAAAACACAAACACATTCATTAAAAAATGGTCAACTTCTTTGTTCTTCGAGACCAGGGGAGTCAGAAGCATTTTTTATTTTAGGGGGACATGTGGGGGCGGAGTTTGTGTGGGGGCAGGGTTGCTGCGTGCGTCCAAATCACATCCTTTTAGAGGGTGGGGGTGTTTGGAAACTCCAGTTGAATGGACAAGAATCCACTACACTTAATTGATAGAAGAACACAAACCACTGGAAAACAGGTCCAGGTTTTCCTCCAACTTACCAAGTGTAAATGAAGTGAATCTTCAGTGCATAGACAGGCTGCTCGGA
>JBBMFX010000101.1:11271697-11297156 GCA_037832545.1 Rhabdalestes septentrionalis
GAGAGAGAGAGAGAGAGAGAGAGAGAGAGAGAGAGAGAGAGAGAGAGAGAGAGAGAGAGAGAGAGAGAGAAAACATCTCTATATGAATAGAATGGTGGCAGCTAAGACCATCAGCAAAAGGGTGAAGTCCAGCCGAAGCCAGGCATCACTTCCATTACACAGATTTCCTGAACAGCAGGTGATATTTGCCACTGCAGCCGCATCACAAGAACTTTTAGAGAAGCATCCATTCAGTTTTTTATTTGCCAGTGATCCCAGAAGTGACACATTTGCAACTAAAAAAGAAGAGAACATTTTTTATTATCCTTGCTATTAATTTTGTTCAGACATGATACAAATGTAGGAAATGCTTACATTTGTTTTATAATTTTGAACTAATATAGAAGAAAGTTTGAATACTGAGGGTGCCACAATAAATACACATACTGCAAGTGCTGTATATGGATGCAAATGCTGCAAATACTGTTCAAATACTAACTGGTGGAGTTTGCGCAGCGATCTTCACTTCCAACACATGACACAGTGGTGTTGCAAGTGGTGTCCACCAGACTTTTGCAGGCATAACATTTAAGTCCGTTTGGGGAGGTGTTAGGCTCTGTAAAAATATATGCAAACAAAATTCAAGTGGTGCTCTGGCCACAGGCAAAAAATGACCAGCTGTTATAGATGAACCCAGTCATAAGATACAAAGGCATAATGAAAATATGATGTCTGTTTTAAATATGACCTTTCCCTCATGGTTATAGATGTATGTTGTGTCCAGGCATGAGGATGCCTTGTTTCTCCCTATGTGTTGTGTCTGTGTGTTTTTTGTGGGTCTGGCAGCATGGGGAGCACTGGGTCTATGTTTGTCCTGTCCTGGGAATGATTGTTTGGCTTAATAGAATGTCTTGGTTATGTGTGTGGGCATGTTTGTCTTGTGTGTCTCCCCCTTCTCCAAAGAATTTTTTTATTTATTTGTTGTGCTTAAACCTGTGTTTCTAGATTGAAGTGCTGTAGAGGATGCATTGCTGTGTTAACCATGTGTGTGAAAGGGTGTGGGTGTTGAATAGGGAGAGAAACCGTATATGTGTTGAAACCCAGGATCAATAAATGTTTATCAAAACGTAATCACTGCCTCTGGGTTCTCTTTCATTGTTCGGTGTCCAAGAGATTCAGAGGGGTAAAAGAAAAATCTGCAAACTCCCTGGTTAACCTAAATAAATACTGTTGGGGCCTTTTGATCCTGGGTTGCCACACGTACATGTTAATATTTAATCTTTTCACAAAACAAATATTATTCTACTCAAGAATTCTATCATTTTCATTTGTCAACTTGTTTTTTTGCTTGAAAATGTTCTGAGTTGGTCTGTGTTTTAGTGCTCTCCCTATCAAACCTAACTTTGCAGTAGGCTTTTTCTCTCTCATTAATCTATTTACCATTTAATAAAATGTGTCAATAATCACATTACTTTAGAAAAAAGAAGTGAGTGGTAAAGGTAGTAGAATAATATACTTACCAGGGATGGCGACACCATTGCAATTATCAGTATTGCAGCAGGAAATGAAACCAAAGAGAGATCCCACTCCGAAGTTAAATGAGTAAGTAACGCTCGAGAAATCGGCATTCAGTGTAGTGCATATGGGCTGTGGAATGCAAGTACGAGCAACAGTAGCAGTTCCGGCCCCTTTAAGCAAAAATATGAAATCAGTTTCCAGAATAAGAGTAATTGTTCTTGCTTTGTGTATTTAGTTACAGTTAGGTAAACATGCAATGAAAACTGATTCATGAATTACATTTAAAGACTTACGTACCAGCTAGATTAATATTTGCTCTATAAGCAGCACATGTGAGACCTGTAGGGCACGAGACTGAAGATGTGGGGTCACACTGACCTGATGAACCTGTACACTGGTAGCACACCAGTGAACACACTGCACAAATCCAGCAGAAACATGTTAATTGTGTGTGAATATGAAGACCACATATTGCATTTTTTTTTTTTTTGTAGATTCATGTTCTAATTAATGTGCACCTTTTTGGTAACTGGGGTAAAAATATATCATCTGTAGAAAGGGACATAAGGGTGCAGTATTTCCCTAGAAATATGATTCATTGCATTAATCTGCTGAGTTAAATCCCATCTAGTGCTTTTATCATTACATTTAACATCATGAATAAAGTCACAAAAACAGGATTTCAATGGCCAAAACAAATTCTGTGGCCAAAACAATTTCTGTGGCCAATACATCATTTATTATCTAATAACTAAACATGTAATGCAAAAAAAATATTTTCACCTGAGCAAAGGAGAGAACAGAGATACAGGCACAGGAGCAGCTTCATCCTGAAGGGCAAATAATCAGTCCAGTCACTGGTTTAAAGCTCAGACACACCTTTCAGGTGTTATTTATACCAAGAAGAGGGCTGGCTCTGCACAGAAGTAATTTCATATTCATCTTTTTTGGATGTATGAAGGAAAGATGAGCCTTTACTGATGAATCTGTTTTTTGTCCTCAGTTGATTAACTACCAATAGTCCAACCAACAGTTTTACCATATATCAATATATTGACAAGTGGAAGAGATTGGTCATTAAAAAAAAGTCTGTGGATAATAAGCATAACTGACCTTGGATTAATGTGAAAAACAAAAAAAAATACACATTTTTAAAAATCACTATTATGCACCACCATTACTGGCACCCCTGAACTTAACAGTTGAACCCCCCATAGCCAACAGAACAGCAAGAGTCTTCTCCAGTAGTGCTTGATGAGTATATAGAATACATAGTCAAAGACCACTCATTATAATGGAATCTCTCCAGCTCCTGGATATCTTCTAGAGGTCCTCTAAAATCCCAGGTCCTTTTGGACTAAATATCTCTTCAAGGCACAACTACTAAAACGTTTTGCCTTATATTGCATCTTGCCCAGTTTGAATGGTGAACTGGCCAGAATAAAAATTTACATTCTACTATACTGGTTGTTGAAAAGGATCCATATTTAAAGCTTTATTTGACTTTTAAAAATCTGTGTTGCAGGTATTGTGTAAAGATGCTCTACTCTGGTAGTGCAGATGATGAAATATATCTGCACTACCAAAAGATAGGGGTGTGGACAAAAAACATTTAAGCATTCAGGTTCAGACAGGCATAACATATGATTGACACATTCAAGTGTAAACAAGTAATATTTTTGTCAGGCATGATATGTGATTGAAACTAGAAGGTATTATTACAGCTGGACATAACTAAAATGATTAAAGCAGTCATATCGAAAGATTGACTCTTTGGTCTTTGCATTATTTTTTTTGTCCATCATACTGGATTTGGACTCAAGCTTTCAAATACTGTCCTACTGCAGTGTTATATAGCAGTTTTGTAAGGTGTTAGTAATTTTATGGATGATTGGTTTTACCAGAAACAAATCATAGCCATAAACAGAATTAAAGTCCTGTGAGTTTTCTTCTAGAACCTTAAAGAATTTACTCCAAATCAAGGTGGTAAGTAGTGTATATTACACAGTATTTGTACAATGGCATAGTGTGTATGATTCACAAAATAGGCAAACACTAATGAGTTAATAGTGCTTTATTTCTATCGAATATTCATTCTAATATTAATTCAAGTGAATGAGGGAGTAATTGAATGAGAGTAAGAGAGTGAGAGAGTTACAAGCCAGGTTCACTTCAGTCACACTGTCCATATTTCGTAATGAATGGGATTTGCTGTGGTTGGTCCCTATATTGCCTGGCCCTCATAATGCGAAACAAACCAAGAAGTCATGGCTGACCATTTAAGTATTCCTAATCACTAAGGTGAACTTTACAACATGAATGTGAATTAGAGTGTACTTAAGATACACTTCAAAAACAAGAATCTTATTTTTCTTTCCTCTAGATTTTTATTTTTTTTTCCTTTCAGGTGCTTCTACTTCAAATAATGGTTGATTCCCATTAATATTTTAATTGAAAGCAATATTTAATAAATACTTTTCATTTTAAATTGTTTTCCAGGTGTGCCTAAAAGTGTACAGTGTTATGAAGTTTGGGTGTGTTTCTCAAAATATGTTGTTGTTTCACTGGTTGTAAGGCAACCAATAACTTGAAACAGGGCCAGTGTTTGGTTTCAATATTCTTCCCAAGTAAAAGAAAAAAATGGTTTTAAACCCACACATCTCTGACAATACATCACTATCATATCAAATATTGTCATAGACAGAAACTTACTTTATACCCCTTATTGTGTGATGCTTCTAATTGACTCTCTTGAGTTAAAAAAAATACAGCAAAAAGGGTAACTGGTGGGAATAAAAATCAAAGAACTATAGAGTTCACACACTCCATAAGAACATACCAAAGTTTGTACAGCACTCTCCACAAATATTATCAACCCTAGTAAAAATAAGCAAAAAACTTGCCCTTCAAGATAAAGCTGCTCCTGTGCCTGTATCTCTGTTCTCTCCTTTGCTCAGGTGAAAAAACATTCTTCACTGCCTATCCTTACTGGTCTTCCATTGAGTAAATTGGCAAAATCTTCTGCAACATAAGTAAGAAAAACACAGATCATTAAATATTTTCTTCTCAAATGTATGTGTGCCACAGTTGTGCTCTATAAGCAGCACATGCGAGACCTGTGGCCCAGTAGAAATACTTGAATATAATCTATTTATTAGGTAGCAGCAGATTCGTTCCTTCTGTAACCACTTAATCCTTACTAGGACCATGCGGACCCGGAGCCCATCCTGGGGTCTATTGGCATGAGACATGGACTCAGCCTCGGCATGGCACCAGCCTACTACACATATACACACACCATTTTCTCACACACTTACTCACATGGTCAATTCAGAATCCCTGATTCCCCTGACATAGATGTCTTTGTGCTTTGGGAGAAACCAGAGATCCCAGAGGAAAGCCACGCCCCCACAAAAAAAGAAGCAAACTCCACAAGTACAGGACCAGGATTCCAAATCCCAACAGTACAACGACATTACATGGAGCTGAACAAGTTCAAGACTGTGGAGATGAATCATCCCTCATCACTGCTCCCCCTCACCATTTTGGACTGTCCAGTGTCCACTGTGGAGACTTTCAAGTTCCAGCAGAGGATGTACTTCCTGAGACAACTGGGAAAGTTCAATCTTCCACAGGAACTGCTGGTCCAGTTCTACACAGCATTCATTGAGTCTGTCCTGTGCTCCTTCATCACAGTCTGGTATGGAGTAGCCACCAAACAGGACAGGATCAGACTGCAGCAGAATGTACGGACAGCAGAAAAGATCATCGGCACCCCCCTGCCCTCCATACATGACCTGTACCATTCAAGGACCAGGAAACAGGCAGGGAAAATTCTCACAGACCCCTCACATCCTGGACACAGACTTTTTGACCTGCTGCCCTCTGGCAGACGGTTCAGAAGCCTGCAGACCAGGACCACCCGACACAGGAACAATTTCTTTCCCCATTGCCATCTCCCTCATAAACAGTTGAACAGTCACTGCTTCAAACCTCAGGACTGCAACTGCACTTTATGGAAACTCACATCAATACTGTAATTCTGTATTTTACTGTAAATTAGATTTAGAATTTTATATAGATTTAGAATGTTCATATTGTTGTGTTTTTATGGTTGTGCTTGAGAGACACCATCGACCGGAACCAAATTCCCTGTAAATGCACACACATATACTTGGCTAAATAAAACTGATTCCGATTCTGATTCTGATTTACTCATACAGGTTTATAAGTTGTAAAAAAAAACAATTGTTGAGAGATGCATGATATTGTGTAAATTGCTTAAGAAGTAGTTTGTTCATACTTTTAACCTTTTTTTTGAGAGAGAAAATTTTCTTGATTGTGGGTGTAGACTGTTGTACCCATCACTGACCACATGTTGATTATCTAATACAGCTTTTAAAAATCACTGATTGAAAATTTTAAGTAAAGGTAAACACTTTGTAAATAACTTAGTGTAGTGGATCACATATACAACAGACTTATTTCCTTTTTATTAATGTTTAGTAATAAAAATAAAATAAAGGCACAAACCACACTGAATATTTAACTGATAACTGGGTAGTTAACTGTAACTTGAGTGACCTAAGTTACATTTTAGGATTTACTGAGTAATGTCAGTTCATATTCTTCTCCTTTGCTAATAATTGGTGAAAGATTTTGTACCGTACTGTGTTTATTTTATAACAGGCAAAACCAATAACAAATTCTGGAACTGGAACAGCAGAAAATTATGTTTAATGCCAAATTTGCTGTTTTCCTGTGAATTTTTGGCTTCTTTTGTAAAATCAAGTGTTTCTTTGTTTGTTTGTTTGTTTTTTTTTGCTGTAAACTGAATCTTAAGTCACACACTTTTACAGGTTATAAAGGAATCAATACTGAGTATTTATCTTCATTTATCTGCTTTATACAGTTTTGTGCTGTGATTCTTGGGGGTGTCCTGAGTGTCATCTCTTTGCACAAAGTATTTGTTTGGTGGATTGCCACTGAAAAATTGTGGAAGTGTACATCCAAACTGAGTGTCATTTGAGTGTTATACCTTAATATTTAAGAATATTTAGAAAATTTATTAATTTGGAAATCAGTCTCTATAAACTAATTTGTCTCATGAACAGATTAACACCTTTAGTGCACAGCCAGGTGGCTTTTATCCTTGCTGTGCATTTTTGTTTTGTAGTGATTCACTGTTTATGTATTTATTTATCAAGTATGTGTTATTTATTGCATGGGTTTAATTTATCTCTACTCATTTGTCATTTACCTGATGACGGACCATCTCATTTGATTACATTCTGACATCAGCAGAGTAGAAGACTGCATTTGCCACACCTCTGGGGCTATATGAATTTCAACAGATGCCATTTGGACTATGCAATTCTCCAGCAACCTGCCAGAGTCCCATGCAACACTGTTTAAATGGCCAGGTAACTGAATTTCTGTTGGTATACCTTGATGATATGATCATGTATTCTCCCAGTTTTACTTCTCATCTCCAGAATTTGGAGCAAGTTTTCAAATGGCTGTGGAGGTATGGCTTGAAACTCCGCCCTGACAAATGTTAGCTGCTCCAGCCTGAAATAAAGTTCCTGGGCCATATGGTGAGTTGAAAAGGAGGGACCCCAACAGGAGAAGGTGCAAGCAGAATGAGACTGGCCAACACCAAACACTGTAAGAGGGGTAAGATTTTTTTTAGCCTAGCCAGTTACTTGTGGCCAGTTTTGCCAAGATTGTCTGGCACTTGACAACATTGTTGGCTGCTAAGAAAGATAATGGACAGGACATTACTTCAGGACTGCAGACTGCGAGGCAGCCTTCACCACTCTAAACGAGCTCTTAATCCAATTTTCGGTTTTGGCATATGCGGATATTATTCTTCCCCTTGTGCTTGATACAGATGCTTGTAGCCAAAGGATGGGGCAGTGCTAGCCCAAGTACAGGAGGGCCAAGATAAGGTAATAGTATATGCAAGCTGTAGCTTACACCTTACAGAGCATAATGATGCAATGTAAACCTGGAGTAGCTAGCCTAAAACTGGGCCATGACAGAGAAATTCAGAGATTATTTTCTGGGAGCTAAAGTCCTTGTTTTCACAAGCAATAATCTATTGGCTCATTTAAAAATACTCAAGTTGGGAGCAACCAAACCGCGGTGGGTGGCTCAGCTGGCCAGCTTTGATTATGAGGTGAAGTAGCAGACAGGTAGAAAAATTGTGAATGCTGACACCATATCAAAGTGTGGTCACTGGTGAATGCCCAGAGGAGCAGGGTCAAGAGCCTGTACCCAAAGATGGGGTGACCATGGAACTGGACTGGTCATAGCTGCTAGCGGAGGATGAGAACATCTATTATGTATGTGAATGTGTAATAGGGCAGAAGTGCCCTGCATGAGATTAACGACAGGTCACTGCTCCTATAGGTAGGAAACCTTTATCCCACTGGGAAAAGTTGATGGTGAGTGAGAATATACTCTCAAAACCAAAAAGAGATCGGGAGACACTTTCATTAGGTGTCAGGGCATGCTGGGGTCGAATGAAATGTGACCAACTTGCAACAGCACGTTTTCTGGCCAGGTATGGAGGCTGCAGTAAGAGGGTTCCAGGTGGGATGAGCCGAATGCAGTCTGCAGAGAGTTAGGAACCCCAAGCACCCCTGCTTCATTGAATTATCCGATGGAAATACTGGCTGTAGATTTCCTGTCTTAAGGTAGACCACAAGATGAGTACTCCAATGTTTTAGTTAGGAATTAAGAAATTCAGCAATTTGGGTGTCCCCAGCACTCTGATTAGTGTCCAGATTTGGAATCTGAATTGTTTAAGCAATTGTGTGGCCTGTACAGTATTGTTAAAAGTAGATCTACCCCTTATCACCCTGCTGGAAATGGCAGGGTTGAATGTCTCAACCATACAATTTTGGGCAATGAGAACCAAGATAATTGGGCAGAGGTTCTGCCAGAACTGATTATGGCCTACAATAACACCATACAAAGTGTGACTGGGTTCCCCCCGCTTACTTTATGTTTGGCCTTCCAGTGGATGTTCGTTGTGGAGTGGGAAGTAAACCTCAAGCACAGGGGTTGTGTGAGTTGCAAGGGCTGCTATAACTCAATTAAGTATGACTGCACTGCATGGGTAGAGTTCTTATTGCCAGCACAGTGGGTGGGGGTCAGGGATCGAACCAGGCATGGTCGTGGGAAACTGACTCAATGGTGGGATGGGATCCCATATGTGGTGATTGAGCTGGTAGGGGAGACAGGCTTAGTGTACAAAGTTAAGTCTTGATGGGAAAACAAGATTCTGCACAGAACCTCACAAAATAATCTGTGTAATCCCAAAATCCCAGACATCTAAACATGGTAGGAGGAAATTAAAAGCTGGTCAGAAAACCCACCTGCAGATGCAGCTGATTACTGTAGACATTAGTTCCTAAATGTTATATGGGTAGGTCCCCAAGGGCGACGACCTGCAGTTGCCTGAGGTACAGTGCTCTGCCAGGTCTAATTTGGGACTGAGGCCTACTCGCTATTTGGAGTAAAGGGGAAGGTGACCAGGGGAATGCTTTTGTTTGAAATGGGGTGATGTAACCTGGTGGAGGTTTTTGTGTGTGCTTCTATTTTATGTGATATGAAGTGCTGCGTATTTTTGTTTTGTAGTGATTCACTGTTTATTTATTTATGTATGTCTTTTTTATTACTCAGGTTTGATTTATCTCTACTGGTACACTTTGCTCAATGATTGATCATTTAGGTAGGTTTAACTGTTCAACGGTGTGGTGTGGTCAATGAAAGTGAGTTGTGGGTGGGGCCTGGGACTTAAAAATATGCCGGAGCGGGAGAGAGAAGAAGTAGGGGGAATGGTGACTCACAGATGCACTGAATAAAAGTAACATGCCAAAAGAATGAATGCACTGAGCTGGGAGGATGTGAGGGTTGAACGAGCGAGTGTAAGTAAAAAAATTACTACAAAGGACATGCCCGTGAGAAACAGCATCGCTGAGAAATGCTGGGATTAGTGTATGAGGAGTGGGGCAGAGTACAGAAGGCTACAAGTTTGAAGGTGTCAGTTGGCGATACCCCTCTCAACAGCGGCCATGGGCATTTGATAGGTAATTGCCCAGGTCTATTGTGAGTACCCCATTCGTCCTCACATATTGGTTTTAAAGTCCACTTGAACAGCAGCACACTGAACATGTGCAAGCAGAATATTTGTGCAGTGTTTTTTTTGTAGGTGTGGAGGCTCAAGTGAACAGACGGACGTGACAACCAAAGCCCGACTGTGTGAGAACGGATCGGATTGGATTTAACTGAAGACTGTTTTGCCAGGGTTTATTAATTTAGTGTGGACTGATTATTGTTTAGTGCTTATTTTAAGGTATTGGATAATGTTCCTGTTTTATTACAGTTTTTTATAGTCAATGGTCTAGACCAGTTTGTTTAAAAACTGTTTAATAAACTATATTAGAGTTAGTCATTGTTTGGTGTACTGTTGGTTGCTCAGCCTGGGGAAAAACACAAAACTTTTTTTTTTGCCAATTTAACATTTACACAATTATTTTATTTAGAGTCCCAGTGCTCCACATCACTGAGTTGCATAGTCATTTGTTTTTGAGGATTGTAATAGTATTATTAATCGTAGCCAGACCCTCATCACAACTGGATACATTTCTTAAAACTTAAAATGAACACATACTGGAATCACAATTCAGTTTTGAAGTTGACTTAATATTTGTCAGAATTAACTCAGAATTATTTAGCTATTCTCTTCATTTAAGATGTTATTTGCTGGTTGAAAAAATCTGGAAATAATTTTCCAAATTAGGGTTCAAATGGCTGCCAAGTACTGTATCTATAGCAGGTATAGCAGGTAGTCATTGCTCCTTCACTGAAACTTCACCTTGTCTCATAAGAGCTTATCTATTCAGGACCAAGAGTATTTCTGACCAGTGTTTTTGAGAATGCGGATTCCAGGTGGGAATCACTACTCTGTTCAGAGAGCGTTTTCAGAGCAATGTGCGTGGACTACCAAATCTCTTGTGTCACTCTGCGATTGGGTTTATCCTCCATGCTACACTGGCCGAACTGGTGGCCATTCATCCTGATAGAAGGGCTGAGCCAAATTTGGTAAACCCAATGTAGTTTGCTGCCTTGTGTGATATGGTGTCTCGACAGATGGCTATGACCAACGGACCAAATCGAAATGTCACAGGCTTAAGGCAAGTACTGAACAAATCGTTTACAGCTTGAGCAGAGCTTGCCCAGCAGCTCACGACTCTCAAGGTAGCCTACCAATAGCTGTCTGCTGAGCACTCAATTCCACTGGTGGCAGCCCGAACTTTTCCACTTACCCCTTCAACAACGGAACCAAAGCTTTCTGTACCAGATAAGTGAGCTGTGGAGATGGGAAGTGTGATGTGTTTCTCACTAACCTAAATCCTGTGTAAAACTCTGGAGCTGGGGTAAGTTATGCAGCTATGGCATGCCTCTCTGACACTCCTTAACTGAATGTGTCACAAAGATTTCTATGCCTATTGTGCCTCCCCCAAACGCCATTGTGCCGACTGTCCTTTCTGTCTGGGAAATGGCAAGACCTGGTAAATATTTGGGCAACTCACCTAGTCTGAAAATAATTTATGTGACCACCACGACTGTTTCCCAACTGATGGCCCAGGTACACCTCCAGTTGGGCCACAAACAGGTCAGAATCCAAAAATGCAGCCAGGAATTTAATCAACGATGCTTATGCTGCCTACCCGGGTGTGGATGTCAATTAAGAAAATTGTCCAGGCATGCACAGATGGTGCCGGTTTGAAGACATCTAAACAGCCTAATCTAATCGAACTTCTCCTACTTCCATTTCCCTATTCTCCCTGGTCACATATTGCACTGGTCTTCTGAAGACTGACTGAAAGAACACCCTCGTCACTATTGTAGATCATTTTTCCAAGACTGTTCATCTGGTGGCCCTGGCCAGAGTCCCCTCAGCCGAAACCACCATGGAGATTAAACTAGAGCATGTAGTCTATTTGGATGGGCTCCCCAAAAACATCACTGCTGTTCGATTTGGTCACAGGGCCTCATTTCACAGCTAAATTTTGGAAGTGCATTTGCTGTCTAATGGATTTTTCTTGCAGCCTTTCCTCTGAATACCATCCACAGTCGACCTGTCAGGCAGATCTAACCAACCAACAACTGGAGTGGTTTCTAAGATGCTTTGTGGTATAATGGCAGTGCTCCTGGGCCTGGGCAGAGCTCTCTCATAACATCCACACTTCATCTGCCACGGTTTCCAACCTCTGATGTTTGAACAACAAAAATCAGAGGTTGATGTACTGTCAGCCCAACAGTTGGTTTTCCAGTGCTGATAGTTCTGGATCCAAGCCCACAGTGCCATCCAACAGACCAACAACAGGTATAACACTCAACATTGCTGCTGGCATTGTATGTGACAGGGGTTGGCTCTCTACCAGAAATCTTTACCTCCACAAAGAGTTCAAGAACTCACGTCCCGCTTTATTGGACCCTATAAGACAACACACCGGATAAACCCTGTCACCTTCCAGCCCCTGCTGCCTACCTTGTTCCAGGTCCTCCCAGTTTTTCTAATTTCACAATTCATTCCTATTTTCTTCCCCTAAGTGTCCCCAGGAAACTTTAGCTGAATTCAAAGCCTCCATATTTTTCTTGTAGCCAGTTGATATTCTTCTAATATATCTTTCTTTCTTTTCCTTGCAGAATGGTTTTAACTCAATTTCACTTCTTTTATTCTTAGCACCTGGTCTAACTAGTCCTTCATTTATAGCAGTTTTTTGCATGTGGGACTTTAATTAAGCTTGTCAGACAAAATGAAGGTCTAGTTGCTTAAAAAAGAACTGGCAAATATATTGAGAGTGACAGAAAAAACTTACAAGTATGAATATTTGGAAGGCATTAATTTGACTCATCATAGACAGAGAAATCAGTTTCCATATTCATACTTCATGTTCAGTTGTAAGTCTCTCAAATAAGAAAATCTGCAAAATGATTCTCTCACACATTTCAGTGTAACTGTCACAGTCGAAGGCGCAAACCTACGACTGCGATTTACCTCTTGGGACCACAGGTAGGAAATGAAAGAACGGGGACCAGAATCTATGATAAACGGGGTAACTTTATTTAAGTAAACAAAATAGAAAAGAAACAGGCTCATGGGCCATCAGAATGAAAACAAACCTAAACACGGGGAATAAGACACACAGGAAAATGAGGCGATGGCGAGATAATGAAAACAGAACAAAACCTGACTGAAATACGAAACCAAATGAGAAACAAACACGAAACAGGTGCGGACATGAAAACACGTGGAACCAATAATCACAAAGAACAGATACAGAGCAGTGAAGGTAATCAGAGCCTGCCTTTTAATATACAAGATATAAATAACACCAGAAGGATGTACCATACCTTTAGACCATATTAGTTCAGTTATCACGTATACATCAAGATGAAGCTGCTCCTGTGCTTCTATCCCTCTTCTTTCTTCTGCTCAGGTAAAATACATTTAGATTAAAGTAAAACATTAGATTAAAGTAAAAAAATTTTTTTTTGTCATATGTGTTATTAACAACACATGTTTGTAACTTTATTTATAGCCCATACATTTAGTCAAGTCTTCTCTACTACTTTTCAATTTTTAAAGGCTATGTTGCACTTATACTGCAGTTTCAAAAGTGAAAAAATTATAATTAACCTTAAAATAATAGCCCAGCTTTGCAATTAGCGTTCTGCCCATCAGACATACAAATCTAACAATGATATCACCAAAAATATTTTGTGCTTTGTAACATAATAAAAGGGAATTGTAGGGCACAATGATATACACAGATCACAGGTCATGGTTTACAAATGAAATGGGAATAACATGATTCTAATCCTCACTCATTTTTTTGGATTTCCTCTTTTCTCAGTCTGGACACTGCAGTTCCTCCAATGTTCAATTAGTTCTGATCAGTGAAGTACAATAAATTCCAGCCAGTGTGGTACAGGTGAAGCGTGTGCTGCTTATAGAGCTAATGTTATTGCAGCCGGTAGGTAATCTTTAAATTAAAATCTTAAGAATCTTTTGGAACAATTATACTTGTGCTGGAACCATTTTCATATTTCTGCTTAAAGAAGTCTTACCATAGTTGCACGTTCTTCCCTGCAACAGAAATAAGGTTCGATGCTGAATGCAGATGCTTTGGGCATAATCTACTCAGCTAGAATCGGAGAGGGATATTTCTTCCGTTTTCTTTCCTGCTGCAATACTGATAATTGCAGTGGCAGCAACATTCCTGGTTAGAATTTTTACTGTACAGCATTTTAATATTGGATACATTTGCAGATAAAACCTGCTATGCTTACTAAAACTAAGTGAGAGAACATTTCTGTACTTTGTTCCTAATTTTCTAGGACCTTCTTTCAAAATAACAACACTAATCTGGCTAATCTGAATAGTGAAGACACTGAAATACACATCAGCTCAAAATGTGTTTTAAATGGTTCAAACAGCAATTCTCTCTAGAAGAATTGTTCAGAACATCACTGGGAGGAAAAGAAATACAACTAAAACTATTTGTGTGTGGGTGAATTAGTCTGGGTAAGGCTGACCATCTGAAAAAAAGATGGTTTGGCTTGGATCTTGCACAAACAAATGTCTGCAAACATCATTTTAAACTTTTTTTAAACTGATTGACTGTTTAGTTTTCTTATTGGAATACTTCTGGACAAATATGTAATAATGTAAACTAAGTATAGCCAAAAAAGGACACAAATCAGTCCTTTCATGCATTTATTTAAAATACTGTCACTGATTGTTGTTTAGGGTGAGATAGATGGGAGGTATACTTAGAGCAGGGTTTGAAATCTGGTGGAGGCTGAGATTGAGCATAAAAAAGCCCTGAATGAGGTTCAGAGCACTCATTTTGTCCTGTGGTCTTATCTGTGTAATAATTGGAAAACTGTTGTTACCGTCATGCTGATGTTTGGATATTCATGGTAGGAGTATGTTTGTATTGTTATAATTACTCAGCAGCCAGTTATATTGTTAAGCATTGATTGCAGTGTTAGCATGTTATACTGTAAAAACTAGTAGCTCAGTGTCCTATCAAATTACAGATAACAGTAAAAAACTGTGTAGTGAATCATCCTTTTGGAAATTTCATAAGAACTGATGAATTTTATAATTGTGAATTATTGTAAATCATCTCAGCATTTACATTCGTCATTCAAGAAAGCTTTTAATTGGGCCTGGCTGGACAGCCATCACTGGTTTCAGTTGGTTTACTTGGCATGAAGAAATACCTTTGGCAGTGATAGATCTGATGAACCAAGAGTGCTTCAGGTTTATTTTAGTTACAGAAAAGACAAAATATGTAGTGTGAATTTGAACTGGAAGCACATTGTTTTCCCATTTTATGCAAACATGAAATCCTGTTTTATCTCTAAAATTATTTGCTTGTTTATTTATTTATGAACTGTTTTATTGTATTGTTTAGACTTAAGCAGGAATCCAAATATGCTCTAATATCTGGTACAAGCTTTAGCCTGTTACCAGAGTCTTCTTTAATTTTGCTGGTGGATCTATTGCACAGAGCCTGACAATACTTTGAACGAACTGAAAGGTTTCACCTGCAGCAGTCCACAGGACACGCTGTGCAATACTGCTGTGTCTTGTGTTGGAAATCAAGATCACTGTGGGAATACCACTGGTTAGTTTCATTGCAGTTACAATACATGCTACATCTGTTATATGTGTATGTCTTTTGTGTTACATCTGTTTTATTCAAGTATACTATTACAAAATAATCAACAAATGGCAATACATTTAAAATAATGAATCATTTCTGTGTTTTAGTTCCAAACCTGCCCGTTTTTGGATAAATGTTGAATGCACATGTGAAGGGATGCTTCTCTAAAAGCTCTTGTGCTGCTACTCAAGAAGCAGCGATCAGTTGCAGTAGGCATAGGTGGTTCTACACGGGAGCCAGGAGGTCCAGGGCCCCCGTAGAATTGCTCTTGGCCCCCCTTATGGTCCCCCTGCCAAAGATTTAAATATAAATTTCTTATCGTAACATGCACTAGCTTGAAGAATGGAACTAACGCTACTTGTGTTCTTGAAGGACTACTTAAAGCACTACACACACGTGCGCCAACACACACACGCAACACCCCCAGCAAACAAACAGTGAACCTTGGGACAGTCTGGACCTGACCTTCATGTAACTCTTATCATACCGCTTCAATAGATATACACACACCCTGTCTTTCTCTTTCTCCTCTTCTCACATGAATATTTTAACCATTTGTTTAGACTTTGGAAACATTTTTATTTTTCAGGTGGACCATTGTAGTTCAGTTAAGTTTTGTGTCAAGTGTCTGATGATTAAGAAAAAAGCTGTCATAATTTAAGCTGCCAGCTGTGCTTCTGTTTATACTGCATTAGTTTCCCTTGATTGAAGTAATTATTATTTTTTTGTTTACTATTTTGGAGGTATTTGTTCTATTTCAAATGAATATTTTACAGAATGGTAGAGTTAGCATGTGTGTTTATTTTTTTGATATGGTCTGCAGTCAGGTTTTTCACTTTTCTTGAGGGCACCTTGTAGATACTTCTCTGGTTATTGTCTTATTGTATATCATTTTGCCACAGGACAATATGAAAAACCCCTAAATGTATTTATATTATGGGAAATAATTTTCAGGTCCCATGGGGCTGCAATAGGTGCTGTTGCTTTACACATCCAGGGTTGGGGGTTTATATCTGGGTCCTGGTCTTGTTTGTGTGGAGTTTGTGTGTTCTTCTCCTGGTTGAGTGGGTTTGCTCCTGGGTCTATGGTTTGTCCGACAGTACAAAGACATCTACATTAATTGGGTATTCTAAATCAACCGTGGGTGTCAGTATGTGAGTGTATAAGAAAATGGCATGTGTGTGCCCTGGAGTGGCCTGGTGTCTCATTGACCTCGCAATAGGTTCTGGCTACCTGAGACTCTAATAGGAATTTAGAGGTTAGAGAGGATGAGTGAGATATTTTCCAAATGCTGCTTTTGAGGATTTGGTTTTTGTGGCTCAACCCAGAAAATGAACTCAGATTAAATGAAAAACAGCTCGAAGTGATCAAAATCACAATGCTTTCCTTCTTCCAGGACTGCCTTTTTCACAATCAACAGTGCCTATCAAGCTGGTTATCTGTGGTTATTTATGAGAACATGTCATGAGAAAATTTTAGGGACTGAACAGACTGAGGAATGCCTATGAGGAAGTATGTAATAATGTAGTTCACAGGTGAATAAATAAGTGGCAGCATAAAGAAAGTGAATACATTTCTGACTATTAATGTTTAAACACCTAACATAAAAATATATTTAATTATTAATAATTAAAGTAAGAATTAAATAAAGCTATAAACATTACATACACTAGTCACACTCAGAGCCGGGTAGTTATATTTATGTAACTTATTCAAGGAACATTTTAAGATTTATACTTCCCACTTAAGTAATGTCAATTCATACTCATGCACAAATAACATTTTGCCACTGTTACATTTGTGAGAAAATTTGTAACACAATGCAGCCAAACCCCTTACTTGGTTTGTAATTTTATAGCAGACCATAAGAATCCCAAAGAGAGAGCCTAAAGGAATGCAAGCTCTTTTTCCTGAGAGATACTGGAAGCACTTAGAAGTTACTTTGCAGTTCTGTAGGTTACAAAGGTAGTAACCGTCACAGACACCAGACCTGACAGGTATGAAGGAATCAAGACTGATTACATATTTTATTTGTTTTCTTTAAACAGTCTCTGGTTGTTTTGCTTGGGGAGTCCAAGCAACACAGCAACATATTTGCCTATTTGCACAGAATGTAAATGTTTGTTTGGTGTGGTGCCACAGAAAAATAAATTTTGGAAATATGAATTCTTTCTCATTTTTTATGGATATCCCAGGGATGGGCAACTCCATTTGTATAGTTAAATTCTTCATGACAGCAGGCTTTAGTGTCTCTAGTCAGACTCGTTTGTCCCATAATTACAACATTACATCTTTAGAGAGTTCAGTTTACAGGAAAATCCTTTCTGAACATGACAGTTATGGCCTGGCAATTATATGTTGCCTTAATGAAACACTTGAAAGCATAGATAGATGTAAAAAAGATTTGACTGAAGCATTAAGCTCCTCTGTTCTTTTAAGATATTGTTTCCCAGTAGAAGTTATTTGGAGAGAGAATATACACTATATGGACCAAAATATCGGGATGTCTGACCATAATGGCATTGCATATAAATACATAAACTTTAATATGGAGCTGATCCCATTTGTAGCTATAACAGTTTCCACTCTTCTTGGAAGACTTTCCACAAGATTTTGTTTCAGTGTGAATTTGTGTCCAGTCTTTCTATAGAGCATGTATGAGATCCTTTCCAGTTCATCTCATAGGTGTTGGATGGGGTTGAGGACAGGGATCTGTGCGGGCAAGTCAAGTTCTTCCACTCCGAACTCATCCAGCCATGTCTTTAAAGACCTTGCTTTGTGCATATTCATGCTGGAATAGAAAAGGTCCTTCCCCAAACTGTGTCCACAAAGTTGGAGGTATGGAGATGTCCAAAATGTCTTTGTATCCTGAAGCATTAAGATTAAATTTCACTTTAAATAAGGCTATAAGCCCAAACCCTGAAAAACAGGTGTGTCCCAATACATTTCCCATACACTATATATCTTCTTTTCCAAGAAAGTGTTTACTGATTTGAACATAATCCATCCATTAATTTAGGAAATGTAGATTTGATTTAATGTTTTCTTAAACAGAGAATGTCGCATCCATCTGAGAAAATAGAAATAGATGACAAGACTGTACAGGAATAAGGACAGATGTATTTGGTCCTCTTCTAAACCACTGACTTAAAATACACAGTGAGCTTGTGAGGAAAACCATATCTATGACATTTTTGGAGGTTTCATTTTCAAAAAGCATGATGCCAGAAGAGAACACCCTGTGACAAACATTTATATGATTAAAGATTGCTGTTGCTGAAAGAACATATTTTGGCAACAAAACCGATAAAACCAGTTCTTCAGACACAACAGGCTTTTGCATGGTTATTTGTGAGACATCTGAACAAACATCTAAAAGTTGAAAAGTGAAAGTGACAAATGAACAGAAAGGTTGTGCAGATTTCTTTTTTCAATATTTGCCTTAAACTGATCAAGCATACTCTGAACATTTCAGCTAAACATCAAACTTGCTTTTTTGGAAATGTTACAGGTAAGAGAAATGAAAAAATTATTTGATGGAACCATGTGAAAGGTTTGGGCCATGTGGCATAAATTCACTTTCATTTTAATAAATTGTGGAGCCTGACAGCATGATACTTTGATGAATGTTAAAATAAGAAATGTAAAAAAGAAGGATCATCCAAATAGAAATTAACAGAACTATAGAGTTTCCCTTCTCTTTGACTCCTCATTCCTTAAGCCAAGAAAATGTTTGCAGCAAGAAATTAAGGTTAAAGCTCTTTAAATTACCCAGCAGTGTGTAGAGCAGGGGTAGGCAACCCTGGTCCTGGAGGGCCGTAGTCCAGCACATTTAGGTGATTTCCCTCCTCAGATACACCTGGTTCAACTTGCAAGTTAATTGTCAGGTTTAGTGAATGTGTTTTAGAAGGACTACCATCAAACTGTGCTGGACATATTGATGACACCCAAACAGTATCATCTTGACATTCCAAAAACTGAATGACACATTAGGACAACAGTCATCAATATTTGTCATTAAATGTGCATGACATGTGTTATGTCATTCTTATGACAGCTACATGTCACCCTTATGTAGACCTCTTTAAATAAAGTGTTACCATAAAAACTAATAGTAGGCTATACTGGAATAGTTTCTCAAATGTTGCATACAACCAATAAAACATTCACCAAACCTCTTCACAAACGTATAGACTGAACTGAACTCTATGAGCATAAACATCGTGGCACTTTGCTGTCTAGCTACACAATGTTTGATAAGAACTCAAGATAATTGTAGCTAGTTTTCATTTAAAATGTCTCCAAGTGATATTACTGAATGTTGTCTTGAAATAATTGAAATGTTGACATTTTATATAAGATTACATATCACAGTTCACTTTCTGATGACCAATTTATGCAGCTTTCATGAGGGCAGCTGGTAGCCTGGTGGTTGGGGCATTCGTCCTGCAATTAGAAAATTGTGGGTTTGACTCCCAAGACTGTTACGCATCACTGTGGTTCCCTTGAGCAATGTTCAGTGCCCACACACTGCTCCCCACTGTGTTCTGGATTTCCCATTGTGCTGCTCACACTGTGCTGTGGTGTGTTCATGTATGACAGAACGGTCACTTTTGAATCTCAACTGCTAGGTACAGAACATGGTACCGTCCCCACACACTGCTCTCTGGATGCCTCATTGGTGGCTTTACTTTGTGAAAGGGTTAAATGCAGAGAAATAATTTCACAATGTGTTGTCCTTGCATGACTCTGCATGTGACAAATAAAGTCTCTTAACAACACTGCACAGTCCTCCAGCTTATCACTTTATTTTCCTTTGGATTTTTCCGCAATCTTTGATTAAGTCCTAATTAGTCAGAAAAACTCTGATCCCTCACAAGAAAACATAATGAGTTGACTCGAATTGTGCCAAAACCTTTCTACATTTAAATTTTTTTAAATATTCACTTTAGGAAATAAATAATTGTGCAATATTGCACAAATGAAAATACTGTGGCAGATTTAAGCCAATTTTACATTATCTTCCCTAAGAAAATACACAAAATATGCAATTTAAACATGGTTGCCAGTTTAAATTATATACAACTGCTTTTACAGTCAGTTCTAGATCAATGAAGTGCCACCATGGGGTGTCTGGAACACATTGTCGTCCAGTAGATGGCCCCCTTTCCTTGTTCTACAATGTACTTTCTGTGCAATTTCATTAAATCAGCCCTTATGTCAGTTGTAAACCTTATTTGTTTATTGATTTTTGTAAATAAAAAAAACCCAATTTCATAAATATAAAATGTATAAATGATCTCTTTTTTAATAATGCATTATAATGTGCTGTACTCTTTATACAATGGCACCAATAATTTTTCCTTATTCAGATTCAACCATTTTTACACTCTAATTTATTGAAAATTTAAAGTCTATTGGCATTGACATTCACTGTTCGGGGTCTTCATGTTCCATAGAGTGAAACCTACTGTGTTTTTCCATAGCTCATACATACTTCACTTGGATGAAAGCCTTTAAAGCAATAATGGCTCAAGGGTAAAAGATTAAGTCATATTTTCAGCTCGGGCTGTGCAGCTGTTGTGTTTTGAAGAAAATGCATCATGTTCTTCTTTGAATGTGTCATCTCACAAATGCTTGATTGGAAAATATCCATTGTCTTTTTCACCCATTCAAATGAATTCTCTAGACAGACCAGCTACACATAATTGGTATAGAGATGTATGTCCTGGTGCCTGATGCCTTATTGTATGTTTTCACAAAATTCTTTGAGAAATTTGATGATTTCTTTTTTTCATGTCCACATCCCCTTGGCCCCATTCTCTTGCTCTCTTTGTTACAGTGTTTCTCCATATATATTTGATGTCATACTCTGGAGGCTTTTACCATAAATTATACAGACACACTAAGCTTTCCATTTGCTGGACAGATGTTATTTTTCACTGAGGGAGAGAAAGGGGACTGCTCCATAATTCAGAGGTAATGCTGTCCAGTCTCAGAATAAAATAAATAACACATAAGCATTCATACATACAGACAAACAAACAAACAAACAAACAAACAGCAACACTATTTATGACTATGCATAGGGGCACCCAGCCAGACTTATTCTGCAAACAATTAAACAAAGCCAATGGGCATAATACTACTATATGTATTTATTATGTAAGAAAATGTAAGACATATTTATTATATTATGGGTCAGGCAGTGATTAATCCAAACAAGCCGATGCCTGATCCTTAACACAGACAACAGGTTTCTGGATATGAACAGAAGTAAAAAAGCACATACATTTTAATAAAATGGGATAAATATATGAGATTCCCACCTTTTATGAAGAAAGTTTTAAGAACATATATGAATTAATAATGGAAAAGAAAGCATGAGTATGTCGCAAATATTGCTTACATTGTCTACAATTAATCTGGAGAAACAGTTTAGCAAAATGCTAAATTGAATGACAATATGATATAGTAAACGCTAAATTGAAGGACAATGTATAATGAAGTAAAGTAGAAACGTGTTTCCTTTGTGACCCAGTGCTGCTGATAACCCTGTGTAAACATGGGTATCATGAACAATCTCCCAGCTCAGCAATTTAATATCATATTCTTTGGACCTGATACTCACCTCGAGCCCCTGGGGCAGAGTATCCCCCTCTGAATTGAGGAAGAATAGAGATGGAGGGAAATGGTCACTGAGGAACTGAGGATGCCCCTCATTTTTCCATAGGAACCCCATAAAAAGTTCATGAATGTAACTATCCAGGAATGAAGAGACCCACTCTCCTCCGCCTTCTTAGTGAGGATACATCTGGAGTGTGTGTGTGTGTGTGTGCTTGTATCACACACTCTCTTTCTCCCTTGGCTTAATTTATTTATGGTTTGTATATCACCATCCAACCTTCTCACTATTTGTCAGCTCCCAGACAAGGATTAATATTCACAGAGATGTGCCAGTCCTGTGTATGTGTGTACTATGTGGCTGAATGCAGCAAAGGTTTTTATTTATTTTTTCAATGCTTCTCATCTTACAGCATATTTGCCACATTATTTTGCTGCATTTGCCATTTAAGTAGTTTATATTAAAATTCATTCACATTACTATTTTTCATATGTCTGTTTTAAAAACTGCAATTATAAACATGTTTTATTAACAGGAGAGTTTAAGCCATAGAGGATGCAACTCAGTTGTACAATTCATCATTACATTTCTGTCACCTGAGAAAGTCTGTCTAAACAGAAATCAGCATTTTAGAATAAGTAATTTACTGATGCCATGAATAGTAATTGTGTTATATTTGAACATGCAAAGATTTAAGTGCCTTAACCCCCATGTGACTAATAGATGTTTGTACTGAAACACCTCTGGCCGTTGATAGCAACAACAGAACAATGATGCAATTTGGTCTTTTGGACAGATGGGAGCACTGTACACAAAGCAAAAGTTGCTATTTCTGTCCAGAGATGTGGAAATGCCTGAGTTTTAGCCAGGGTGTTTGTCTTGTAAAGAATCTCAGACGTATTTTCCTCAATTTGTTTTTATACCTGTGAAAACAATCCCAGGCACTGCTTCTCCAGATTAATTAAAAGAGAAAGGAATTACACAGCTCATATGAATAATAATCTTTGCTTCTTTGCCATGTGCATTTTAACATGACTATTATTTACTTGAAAAACCCCATTGGTCTCTCGCTGGTTTCCCAACACACTGTCCCCTGACTACTGCTGAAAAAAATGGCAAAAGAAAAAGTTTACAGCCTAAAAAAAATTTAAATAAAAAAAATACAGGACGCGAAGCCACTGAGCACTGAGCCACGGATTAAATATCTAACTTAAGGAATGCAACTTTGTTTATTTCATGTAAAATCCAATGAAATCTTTTAGTTAATGCTGTTTTGTGCTTTTTAATGGCTTGAATGTATTTAAAACAATTCAATTATAACGATGTAGCCCAAGCTATGGTCTGAGGAATACATAAAATTAAAATTAAAAGTGAATACAAGGTGAATAAACCCATTAGTCTAACTTATATTAATTGAAGATTACAATAGCTCAAATAAGTAACTTTCAGCATTTAAAATTTGTATTTTTTTAAGACTAGAAAATAAAAGTATTACACAGAAGTGATTATAATTCTCTTTTAAAGAATCGCAGTAGTTTTACTGTGACCTGCCCCATATGGAGACAGGGTATTTTAAAAGAGAGTGAGTGAGACTTAAGGGGCCAGGAGGCCAGCATTTGGGGGAGAATGCGAAGCGAGAGATAAGGGTCTGGATATAAGAGGGGTCACAGGGTCAATAGAGTAGTAAGGTGGGACACAGGGCTGTGAAACCGATATGAGTGAAAGAGGGATGAAGGGAAAGCTATACTGTGAGGAAGATGCCAAAGAATGAGTGGGGAGGGGAGGTTGAGGATAAGTCATAATGAATGTGGACAGTACAAATAAGATGATGGACAGAGGGTAAAGGTATAAGTAGCAGAGGCAGAGAAACGGGACTTTATGGAAGAAGTATAAAAGCAGAAATGTATCTGGAAGGAAAAAGAACGAAATAGATTAGCGTGGCATTTTGTCAAAACGATTAGCCGATTTGGAACCAAATAACATAAAGAAACATCTCTCTGCAGAGATCATGGTAAGATTTTAGGACGAAATTTGAGTGAAATCCCCCCACCCGTCTCTCTCTGGTATTTCTGCTTAGTCAGCTCATTATCCAATGGAGCCATAGACAGAATGGGTTTAAATCTCAGCATCGCCCCCAGCTCTCTCCCCTGCCTCTCTCGCTCTCTCCCAGTTTGTTTATCCTGCTTTTCTTTTGTTTTCTAAGCTATCTTGTCTTCCCCTCTCTTTTTTTTGGAACTGCCAAGTCTTTGAATGCCCCTTCTCATCACCGACCTTGCCACACACATACCCCCAATTGCTTCCAAGGTTGCGTCTCTTTGCAGCCCTTCTCTTAAAAGTATTTTTAGAGGCCCTTGGCTGAATTTGTTCACAAATCGTGAAGGATGCTTATTGTTGGAGAACTTGAATCATACTGCTGTTTTTTTTTTCTTTCTACCCTCGTATGGGCTTATTTTATGTCTCCCAGCTTCCTTGTAACACATTGTAATATCTCAGTAACATCACAGAACTTTTCCAAAGAATATTAAAAGTAGGCTGATGCTAAGAAGGATCCCAGGTCAAAATATTTAACTACTCTCCATCACTCTGACTACAAAAATATAGAAGATTCTATCCCTCCAAATTCATCTAACTCTAAATTGTTAAGAATTTTTTACATGTCATATAATTGTACTATTCTA
Source organism: Rhabdalestes septentrionalis (assembly GCA_037832545.1). NCBI lineage: Eukaryota > Metazoa > Chordata > Actinopteri > Characiformes > Alestidae > Rhabdalestes > Rhabdalestes septentrionalis. The sequence continues at coordinate 11,296,255 of JBBMFX010000101.1, forward strand.
AAATTACTGCAGTAATCATTGCAGTCATCTGCCTGAATAGACTGTTAGTTGCACCACAGAGTGGCCTGGCTTTGTTCCTGTCATAAATATTGGTTTGGCCTTAAAGCATACACTGTTTGTTGGTGTGGTTATTGAATCTGTGGGATAGAGGGTCTATACGAGTTTACAGCTTCTGACCATGATATGCTCAACATATTGTGGTCAGTTGCAGAAATCTCACAGCTTCCTGTGTAACATATATCATCCACAACTGCCAATACAAAACCAAAGCAGCCGTATCACATCATTATTACATGGTGTATATCATCGCTGTCATAACAGAAACCTCAAAATCTCCAAAACAGTCATTTTACAGGACAAAGGGAAACCATTCCAACTACTACTATAAAAAGCTCTTAACTACTACTAAAAAAAATAAATCAAGGAAATCTTAATCATTGTTATTAGCCCATTCATCATGAAATGATAACTCAAAATAGAGAGCAGCTTATTTAAAAAAAAAAGTGAAAAAAAATGGTCTTAAGTAGTTTATTTCAATGTCACTGGGTTAAGTATACTGGAACAAGTGTACTGTGGCCCTTCAGGAATTCCGTTTGACACTTGACTGTTTTTTTCTCTCTTCTCTTCCCTGGAGTCAAATAAAGAGTGGGGGAATCTGAAAACCACATAACATCAAATACACTCTGCAGACCTGCATGCTGCTCAGGGGGGCATTCAGACTGCTGCTGTGACCCGTGTTGTGTGAAGTGGGTAATGTGTGTTAGGAGCCCTAGAGGAAAAAGCCGCAGGCTGTTCAACACGCCTGGCAACACCCCCCCCAACCCTTTCTTCTTCTTCTTCTCTCTCTCTCTCTCTCTCTCTCTCTCTCTCTCTCTCTCCCTCCCCCACACACACAATCTCTC
>JBBMFX010000101.1:11297734-11318396 GCA_037832545.1 Rhabdalestes septentrionalis
TCTCTCTCTCTCTCTCTCTCTCTCTCTCTCTCTCTCTCTCTCTCTCTCTCTCTCTCTCTCTCTCTCTCTCTCCATGCCTCAGTGCAGCCCAGTAGTCCAGTACTCTCCACACACGCACATGTTTAAATATTTCAGAGGGAGGGGGAAGGGGGGAGGTGCCGGGACCAGCGACAACTTCATAAATACTCAATGACAAATGGGCTGCCTTGCCACCACCTGTCAAAATTCGCAATGATTTATTGATTTCTTTATTTGTCACATAAAAAGAAGGAAAATCTCTCTCTCTCTCTGTTCTGTTTCTCTCTCTTTCCCTCTCTCTCGATCTCTCACTCTCGACATCACCTCATTTACACAAATGTGGTCACTGGCTTGCTGCTGTGTCACATGAAGGAAGACTGAGGCCTCCTGTTCTGATCCATGTATCCATAGAGTATGACAGCGAGACACACTCAGATACACATGCTTCACTTCTACTCAATCTTTTTAAAACTGCACATCGCAACATGTGTCACAGGCAGCTGAGACCTGGCCTCCCTCTCTCTCTCTATTCATTGAAATTCTTTATCATTTTTTGGCTGAAAATATTCTCAAGCCAAATGTTTTAAATATATTTTGATTAAAGTTTTAGGATGGCAAGTAAAGCCAACAATTTGGAACTAATCCAGATTTTCCCAGGATAGGACACTGATACTGTAAAATTGGCACAACATTTTTAGAATCATGCATATTATGTTAATAATCCATCCACTTGTTAAATCACATCGCATTCAAATAAAGCTTGTTTGTGGCAAGTTACATGGATGTTTTCTTGCAAAAGATTATTTTTAGCTACTGCCACAGTTCATTTATTTATCATTAATCAACACTGAGTCAGACGTATCATTCACTAACAAAACACTTTTAAACAGAGACTACAGAAATAGTAAATGTTAAACAGTGTCCATTTATCATTGTGATGCATGTGAAAAGGAGTCGGATTCTACAAGGGAGCTCAAATTTGGCATAACGCTGGCAATATCAGCAATATGGCAGATTTATTAACTGTACACTGGACAGAAGGAGATATTCCATATATGAAACATTTTATTTTAGTTTTAATCAGTTATTTATTGTCGATAATTACAATCAGGTATATTATTAATTATTATAGAATCATGATCTATATATATATCTTTCTTTTGTAATTCACTGATCTTTAAGCTAAGTAATGCTTTAATAAAATCATGATAAATTTAATTTATGAAAGAATTATTATGCAGTATTATCCTTAAAGTGGCAATATGTCTTCAAGGCTATGTCTCAATTTCAGTCACCATTATACTACATACTTCAATTACCCAGATCATTGCAAAATTACACCAAACTCTAACAGCACACCTGGCTCAATTTACATCCACAGAGTTGGTATTTTGAAGCCTTGTATGTTTTGGTAATTACTTATGGTTACTCATGGATTTGGTGTCATAAGGATTTGGTGTCGTCATCTAATGAAGATATTAAACAAATTAAACAAAGAAACAAAGAAAATGTTGCTACCAAACAAAAAAAATAGATTCATTTTCTAATTATCTCAGGATTGCATTATTAGGTAAAGGTTTGACCACTACAACAACTAAAAATGTACATCTTGCTGTGGCTCAGACTTTTTGCTTTGAATTTTATAACAGGCTATGTTTAAAACGCAATGTTGAAAAATTATCGGGACGTATTAATTTGTTCACAGCCATTACAGCTAAATTTGTCACTGTAAACATCCAGATTATTGTAAATCTGACAAAACGTACTTAGGGTGTCTTCAAAAATTAAATAACAACACGTAAATATAAATACAGCAATCTAAATTACAGAACAATCTTGACTTCAAAACAATGAAAACAATGAACTGCTTTTCCTATTCTGTGGGGTGCTAGTGCTACCCACTCTTAAATTTAATAACGCCCAAGATCAGAAGAATGAAAACTAGGCATGTGACCTAAAAATAGAGAGCCTAATTATTAGTTGTAATTATTATCTGTGATCCCATCATCAGACTAATTAGATCATATATATCGGCAATAATCACATCGACAGTTTATATGTTGCACGCTGCTGCTTTCTGTATTTTGCTTTCAGTCTCTCTATTCATTCCCACTCTGCGTCCTGATCTATCTCTTTGTCTCTTGTGTCTTCTTGTCTCCCTTCTTGTCTCATACCGACACCCACCCCCCCCATCGTCCCTCTCATGCTTTGCGGGTTGGCAGCCTGTCGATGAGAGTCATTGGTGGACGGCAGGCACAGTCAATGACCCTGACAGTGCGCAGTTATCGCCCTAATTAAGATGCCACACTTGAGTTAAACCGCTGCATTAGGATTTGATGGGGAATTGATCAGAGTGTCACAGGCAGCAAGAGGAAGAGAGAGATGGAGGGAGCGAGAGAGGAGTGCAGACAGAGGAGGGAGCTTTATTCAGACGCACCACCTCCCTATCGATGAAGTGTAGGGGTCAGAGGTTAAGACAATCTTTGATTCTAGTTGATCATCTCACTGTGTCTCTACTTGATGGAATAATTATATTGAAGTGGAGCCTCAAGTGGCCTGTCAAACACGGGGCGAGCACGACTGCCTAGAAGCCCAGGCATGCACACACATATCAAATATTTTGGTTTTCAGATTAATTTTCTGATTAATTACTCCGGCATTCGAGTGGTTTAATAGTAAGTGGACTGTCAGTGTCATGATTCATTACTCTCTTATTTGAGCCATGAGATTTCTGCCTGGCTGTCAAATACTGCAGTGATTTGGCCATCAGGGTATGAAGGGACACTGCCCTAAGTGGCCAAATCTTTCTTCTCTCTTGTAACTGAAAAGGGTTTGAAATTCTCAGTGGCACATAGACTACCTCCACAATCAGAAATGTTCTAAGTGGTAGTGAAAGAAACCAAGCTTCCAAAGCATTTGATTTACCAGAGGTCAATTCACAAAAGGTATTTTATCATATTTTATCATAGTATAATTTATCCTATTAAATATAAACCTCAGAAAACAAGCATACATTCACATACATCAATTTGGACAGTAAATAAAATGTTAATTGTTCTTCATTGTTACGTTACTTTATTGATATATGATAATGTAATCATTGAGTGTGTATACATAATCGTTTCAAAGAAATATATATAAATAAAGTCCACATCTGGTTCTGATTTCAGCTGGTGAAAAAAAATAGTCAGCGGTCGATGTCTGTCTTTGAGTTTGCTCATGTGTGAATAAGTGGTTTGAGCCAGTTATGAAATGCAGATGAACTTTTTTGGCTTGTTGTGCGTTTTAGAGGTTGGATGCACTTTGTGACCAAAATGTGCATTGGTTGGCTTCAATATTGAGAATTATGACTTGACAATTGTAAAAAAACTGTAACACATTCAACAGAGATTAACGTGTCAGTTGACACTTGCAAGTGTCTATGCGTGCAAGTGGGCCCATAAGAAAGACAATGACCAGCTTTAACCTGACCAATGTGCACCTTTTCATGTAAGTTGGCTTGTGTTTCCAAAAATTTTGATGTCTGTTTGTGGATCAGGTATTCCATGTTTTGGCATGGATTTTCTGAAAGAGTGTTATGCATAGATATAAGGAGAACAGCTGCTCTCACACATTTAGCATTGACAGTCTCTTGGACACGCTTAACGCCTACATATACTCACGCAGAAAGCATTTACATTGTTCATTCAAATGCATTGGAGTGTATTAAAAGAGTGTGACTTTGGAAATATAGGTTTTCCTTCTTTCAGGGAGTGTGGGCTGTGAAGATGCATATTTACATACTTGAATGAACATATCCAAACATAGCCTTCACACAAGCACATGCTCTCACAACACCCATCTCAAAGGAAATGATAGACTTGTTAAGTTATACTTAACCCTCATAAGGTCTTCGTTTTTTGGTTACACAGGGGGTCCTCCTGGGTCTGGTGGACCCGTTGGCTTTTGGGGCTTTTAATTCAACACATTCAAACTTTTTTTTGTTCTTATTCTCAGCAGCATAAAACAGGCATAATTGGAAAATAATTAACAAATGTACAAATGAAGCAAGTTTTTCATAACTATAGTGTTGTTTATTTGAATTCCATTAGAAATGTAACCTACTGTTGATGGGGTATGTCATGAAGAGGTCAAAAAAGACTTGATGTCTTGTGCATGAGTGACTGCTACGAGTGTAGGTCCTGGTATTATCAGAATCACACTGGCAGCTGTGAGGGGTGGGCCATCTTTTGACATCCATACGTTGCTATTAGCACAGTGATGGTAGTCTGGCCCTATAACTGGCTGCTCACCGGCTGGTCTTTAGGCTTGTTGCTCACCTGCTGATCTTGGGGCTGGCTGCTGGTGGTCTGGTCTTGAGGTTCGCTTGCGTTTTGAGGCTGGCTGAGGGGCTGGTTTGAAAGCTAAATGCTCACAGGCTGGTCCTGAGGGTCTTTTATACCTCAGAGCTGGCTGATGCTCATCATTCTCTCAGTGTAAGAATGATCCTCACATTATGAAACTTTTTCCTCTGCAAAGACCATATAAGGGTTAATATATTTACATTTATTTCTAAAATGTGGCTTTAATAATAAGGTGACTGTCAGTTATATTTGCATTAAAGCACCACACTGTACACCTAGCAGCTAGTACAATAAAAAAAAAACACACTGATGCATCAAATCATTTATCCCACAGGACCACTGAAGGTGTGCTACGGTATCTGAAACCAAGATTAGACCAGTCCTGTGTGTTAGGAGGTAACAATTTTTGCAGTGTGGTGCAAGGCATTATCCTACTGGAACAGGCCACTGCCATTAGGGAATATCGTTGCGAACATCTGGTGTACCTCGTTTTAACAATGTTTAGGTAGGTGGTACGGATCAAAATTAACAACTGCATGAATGCCAGGAGCAAAGATTTTGCAGCAAATCATTGCTTTTTCACATTGCCTTGTTCCCAACATCCTACTGCCATCACTTTCAGAGGTCAACCTGGGCATTCTGACCTGTCTGCATCTATGAAGCCCCATATGCAGCAAAATGTGGTGCACTGTATGTTCTGTGACATTTATTTCATTGCCTGTATAACATTTTTCTGCCACATTAGCTCTTCATTTCGTAGGTACTTTCCACCCGAAATGCCCTAATTCTGTCGTCTAGCCATCACAATTTAGCCCTTGTCACTAAGGCACTGAGATCCTGATGCTTGCCTATTTTTCCTGCTTTCATCAACGGACTGTTTTACCTCCTGGCTTATATTTTCCTCCTCCAACTGCCACTGTAACAAGATAATCAATGTTATTCACTTCAGCTGTCAGTGTTTTCATGTTGTGACTAATCATGTATTAATAACACTCTGACTTTGTGATTCATAAACATTAACAGCACTTTAAATGAAAAAAATCTGATTAATTTTTATCCAAAAGATGAAAATGTATGAATTTTTTTGTGAATATAAGATGCATAGAGGAACACAGTTGGTGAGAGTTTAAGTGAATGTTTACCTGGTTTCTTCATTAAGTATCTTTACATACATGATAGAAATGTCTTGCTTTATGTTCTGTAAGATTCCTAGAATTTAAAAGTTGCTTCAGTTGCTTATACCCATACCAGATTATCATAAACTGTATTCAGAGTCAATAGGGGGTCAAATACTCATGAAATGGGGTTATTTGAGTTTTTTTAAATGCATGAAATAGCATTATGTGGGGTTTCCAAAAATAATGCATTTCCTACATAATATCATGGTCTATTCACACTTATTTACGCACACTCACTCCCACTGTTTCATCTCTCTGTCCATTTCCACACATATATTTATATATATCCTGGGTTCCTCTTCATTGTTGTCACCGAAACTTTTCCTGATTTGCTGAAAATTTTGTTGTTCTAAGTGGATAAGGCCAAACATTGTTCTATGTCCCTGTCCTCTCTGTATCTTCTTCTTCTTCTTCTTTTTCTCCTCTCTCTCTCTCTCTCTCTCTCTCTCTCTCTCTCTCACGTGTCTCCGTCTCTCAGAGGGTCATTTGCCTTTTCAGATGAGATTATGAGCTATAATGGAGGGGGAGGTGGAGAGTGCTGAGACAGGGAGAAATGGCCTGCCGTGAAGATGGGAGATTTGATGGCTAGTCGATACAGCGGCAGACTGAGAGAGCACGAGAGAAAAAACAGCTGAAGGAGGGAGGACACATGGGAAGAAAAGGAAAAAGTCAAGATTCTGCATCCCAACCCAGGAGATGTTAGCAATAACTTAATTAGAGCTGATAGTCATTACTGCCTGAAGTTTTTAAGCGAATGAGAAAATGTTAATATGTGAGATTTTAACATTTTGGGCAGTTCAGACAAGGTCAGTTGAAGCTATTAAATGTATAAACAAACAAACAAATGAATTGATTTAGCTGAAAGAGGGAGGATGCAAAGGAGGATGATACATATTGCTTTTGCATGCAGAGAGCAGAAAACTGATGGTCAAGATGACCAGAAAAAAATATTTTATTTACAAATATTCTGTCCAGCTGAACAAATTACGAAATAAAGAAGTTCCTTACTATACATCAGTACTATACATCATCTGACACACTGGAGGAAGAGGCAAGAGTACCAGCATCTGAACCCAGAAAATGTAAGAAAGAACTTCATAAAGCTGATAGTCATGAAGTCCTGGGCAACAATTTTAGCTTTTATAGAAATATTTAAAACAGAGTCATCTATTGTAAAAAGCAATTGCCATCATGCAAAAAAGCAATCCATGAGCGAGCATGATAGTACATCAGTTCAGTGATTACACCTTGTACAGTATGTGACACCCTACTGATTTTACTCACATTCATAGTGGCTTTTGCTCAGGCTCCTTAAACGCCCTTTATGGGTGCTTTGGGAGACAATGGTGTGAACCCTTTGTAACACACCCCACTTCCTATATCAGACGTAATAGGAGAGCCCATCGCCACAGAAACATTTCCATGGTGATGGATGGGCAGAGAAAATGATGGGAAGGGGATTAACCTTGGCTTTATGAGTGAGGGTGGGGCCTGATGACTGACTTTGGGAGGAAACCCCGCCTTAATGCATCATAAACAGGGCAAATGATGCATATGCAAAGTTCCTCTAAACGAGGAGCCATCCGTTACTGGCTTAATGAGGGTGTTTTAATCAAACAGAGGTCAGAGTGTTCAGAGACAATGACAAGAGGAAATGCATCTATCAAAGGTGAATGGAGACAGGTGGTCACCTATACTCAAACAAGACAGTGAGACATCTTTCCTATAAGTGTTTCCGTCTGTTTTTCTCTGTCTGTCACACACTGTCGTACACACATGCTCTTTCTGTGCAAGCTTTTGGTCCCTTGTGTGTTCGTTGCTGATGGAGACAGACATCCATTCTTCACGACACATTCAATATTGTCTTGGATTGACACCTCCTAAAAGGGGGCATTTATGGGTCAGGGGCCAAAGACTGATGGCCCTTATTTGTCCCAGTCATTCTTTTTATCATTTGTGCCATTATTCTTTTTTTTCAGCATGCTCTAGTTTCTTGTGCATGCAGTGCTGGGCAAGCTACTTAAAAGTAGCAAACTATGCTGCCAACATTTAAAACCAACATGCTAAAAAACATGAAATAACAAATAAAAATATAAATGAACCAGTTCTTTGAGAAAATGGCAAAGGCAAAACAGCATTAGCAGCCATGTTGAAGCCTGAATTTTATCCATACTTTTGTGCATTTTTAAAAATTTTTAATTAATCGTTAGTTAAATTTGCCTAAAGAGGCATACTAAAGTAAAGGACACTAAACATGTCTTGAGTACTTCTGTAATAAAAAAGAAAAATAGTGGAAATTAGATTTTTCACTAAACTGTCAATTTAATGTAAAAGTAGAGTATTTCAATGTATAATTTTCATGCATAATTGTTTGATTTTCTTTGTGGTTTATTTTAGCTACATTTGCACCCATTAATCCACAGATACGCACATACACACACACAGTCACTGACACACACAAACACACACACACACACATACACACACACACACACACACACATATACACACACACATGAGCGCAGACAACCATTCACCACTCTCACCTCTTTGATTGAATGTAGGTGAACTGAGGGTGTCCCCTGATTGCTTGTGAGTGATACCCCCATCAAAGCCAAGCACAAAGCATGCCGGTCTACTCTAATAGTGTGTGTGAGAGTGTGTGTTTGTCTCTCTGTCACCCCAGGGGCTGTAACGTAAAGGGACATGTACGACTAACCCCCACCTCATTGCTAACAGAGTGTCTGGCACAGTAATGTGCCGTAAAGAGAGACAGACTATTAACCTCCCTGCCTCCCTGTGTGTGACTGTGGAGGATGTCATAGCCTAACATGTCACTGGGTCAGTTTTATAAGCATGTTGGCAGACAGGCACTAAGAGCAGGGAGGCTCTATTACGAGTGTCATATGGCCCCTCACACACTCATCACTCACATAAGAACAACCCATGAGCTACTTCTCTTAGTGTGAGGAGGAAGACTTCAGTCAGAAGGATATATTGCTAGTCCAGAAGTTCAAAAAGCCATTTTAAAATGCTGGCAGTGAATGCTAGAGTATGGCCTCAAGAGGATGCATATACAATGCATTTGATTCACAGGTGTAGACATTAAATTAACACAAGTTGGTCTCGATTTGACATTTTAATCATATGGAAATAAATGCATTTTTGAATAAAGTAAATTAAAGGCATCGCAATAAGTCATGCTACTTGGTGATTTTGACCAACCGTATACAGTTATCCATATTAGCATATCTGGTCAAGCTATTCCTTAAAATCAGTCCATAATCTATTAACTGTTCTAAAATAGATCACATGTACCATACCTTCCCTTGTTTATATTTTTGGAAATAATGTGTAAATGTTATTCACACACTGTTTCCACTGTTGAAACAAAAACCTTCTTAATGTACAATGTAATGCTATTGTAGCAAAATGCCATTTTATATTTATTTATTTTATTTTTTTATCACCAACATTTATTTGCATTTGTTTACCATGAAATCATAAAATCAATCAACAGCAGCTGCCAAAATTAAAGAATGACAATGGGACAGATTTTTAATTGGTCCATTTGTCATCAGTGCTTGAAGTGGGCCGGAACGCAGCGGAACGCAGTTCCGGAACTTCTGTATTTTCGACTTTTGTGTTCCGCCACTTTTTTCTGCGTTCCGGTACTTACTGAAACTGATCCGACGCAGCGACAGTGGCCTGAGAATGTGAGTTCCTGCACTTATTTTTTCCCCACTTCAAGCACTGTTTATCATGAAATGTTCATACTATGCAAAAAGCTGCTGGTATTTTGTAGAAATGCTTTGTGGCTCATTATTGTTGTTAATTTGTATATGTGTTATCCATACAGATACCAATATCACTAAGACATATTCCATGAATTTTATTTGAATGAATGCAAGTGATTCAAATGCTGAATCTGTGTAACTAAATGAAAGAAAATCTGGTCATCAAAAGTGGAAAATTCAGCCCTCCTCAATTACAATAATTTCAGTCGCATCAAAGTCAGTCTTCTCTGTGGAAATACTGAGGAAATGCTCAGATGTAGTGGTAGAGCAGCATCAGTTTCCCTGTGTGGATAATATGAGGAGACGGCTTACCTCCATCAGGCTGTCACACCGTCGCTGTGGCAATGAGAGCTGATGGAAGGTGATTGGAGACTATGGCTGTCCCCTCTTAGTGTCACGGCACATGACAGCCGTCCTAAGGCACAGGATGGAGTGGACGCATAAAGGAGGGGTAGGATGGACAGAGGAAGGAGAACGGCTGAGTGGCCGTGGCAGACTGTCCCTCAGGATCAGTCTCTTCACATTGACCCGCTGACCCTTAGGACAGATCAGCACCTGAACTTCAGGCTGAGGGCACACACACACACACACACACACACACACACATACACACACACACACACAGAAATGGATGCAGACAAACACAGATATACACACATGCTTGTTTTAATACCTTGTCAGGACATGTGGCCAAACATATGATCCATTACGGTAACTAAAGGTATTACAAAATAATCGAAATACCACATTTATACATATTAAAATACATAACACATTAAAGGGAAGAACAGTTTATCTTTATGTAAGTTACTATTTCAGAAATAACAATGATGATATATGATGAGAATTCTAACCCTGACAAACCTAACCCTAATCTCCCTCAGTACAGAAACAAAATGTTTTACGACCATTTTCCTTGTCTTTATATTATCAGTCCACCCTGTTTCAGTGTTTATTTCTACATAGTTGGAACAGTTTTGTCCTGGAATTTACCTGTAAAATGTCCTGGAAATTATCTCTCTGTCTCTCTCTCTCAAACACACACATACACACACAAACACATACACACATACACACAAACACACACACACACACACACACACACACACATACACACACACACACACACACACACACAGGTACACGCTTTGAGCAACACATCCCACTCGGGTGAGACAGAGACAGTAGTTGGCTGCCATTTCTGGAATGTAGGAAGCTGTGTTAGTCTCACAACACTGTCAGCCCTCATAAACCTCACTTTCACAGAGCACAACTTTCAAAATACCCAGGCCCCTAAACTGTCCTACTGCTCTGGAGTAAAATCACTTTTCAGTCTTTTTCTCTTTCTTCATCTCTCCATATGTGTAATATATTTGTTAACATAAACAGATGCATAAGGTGCATAAACAGATGTGTAAAGCAGCAGCACTTGGTTTATGTTTAACTGGTTTAAGAATGGGACAGAAACACATACAAACAATACGTTCAATATCAAAATACTGGTTAGTGCATGCATCACTCACAGATTTCTTTTTTGAAGTAACTGTAACAAGGTTACATAAACTAAAGAAATATGAATCTTCTTCGGTAGCTTCTCACTGAGTTTGCTGAGGTAATCTTGAAACCCATAGAATGTGTTAATATCAGAATAGAATAAAGTCGCTCAAATCTGATATTAATTCACCATAATTCAATGATTTTAAAACCAGTGTTGTTTGATGACATATGGTGCATTGTAAAGAAATGTAATTACTTCTTTACAATGATAGTGAGAGGAACAAGGAGTGATGATGTCTACAATGCAAATAGAGGGATTTTACTTACTATCCAAGAAGACTGGTGATGGTAGAAGTTCTTGCCTTTTGCCCTAAAATGTCCTTCATATGCTACATTTGCAATGAATGACTCAATGACTTAAAAAAATATTTTGGCCAAAAGCTGATCTCAAACCTATTATAAAAATAGGGAGATTTTTTTAAAACTAGATATTGGTTGCCAATATCTAGTTGGTTGCTCTGCGCTCTAAAAGCATATAGAATCAGAATAGCCAACAATCACAGGCAATCACAAATGTTGTGCCTCCCAGGCCAAAAAAGAAGAAAAACACACTGAGGCTACAGCTCAAATTACATTTAAAAGTAAATAGCTTTTAAATTTTTATTGCATTAAGTGCAAGGTTGTACCTTTGCATTTCTGAAACTCTAAACAATGCACACCTTTAAAATTCCCTCCATCCTCTCCCTTCCTGTCTCATTAGGGTCCAGGATTTACCCACCACTCTTACTCTGTTCATCCTTTCCTCTGCTCTTCTGGCCTCTCCATCGATCTCTGTCAGTATCCAATGTCAAAGACACATTCAGATGCTTTTCCTCTCTCGTTAATAATTCACACTGTCTGAATCATCAATAATAATTCTCACCAAGCAATCATTCAGCTTCTCAACCACTCCGCCCGCATCACTTGCTCTCTTTCTGTAACAGATTTACCTTTGGCCACAGTTTTCTCTTTTCTCTTTTAAAACATTTGACCCATTTCCATCATCCCTTCGTGATTCCCTCCTCTTTTCTTTTTGGTGTGTTTGTCACTCTGTGTCCTTGCCTGCTACTCTCTGCCACCGTTCTGTGAGCTGAGCACATACTTGACTCTAGGCCATGCGGAAGGAACATTGTACACTAGGATAAGATAACATACCCATAATGCTCTGCTAGGGGAGGTATACTTTCAAATGAAGGTGAATATGCACTCACCACATATATACACTGCAAGACATGAGAATCATCACAAAGCACCTTTAATTTCTCTTAGAATATGAATATTAACATTATGTGATCTTATCACTTATGAAATCACTATACTGAACTGACTTTATCTATTTTACCTTCTTAGTTCATGCAGCTTATTTTTTCAGTTTTTGTGAATTCACACTGAATTAGGTTTCCCCATCACATGACACCACAAACATTGGGAGGGGATCCTTCGAGTCAAATAAATCTCCACCAACAACTCAAAATTTTGAAAGACAATGCTAATGGCCAGTTCTGTTATGTCAGCTAATGGGTGCTGGCTCACACTATGCAGGTCATGGAGAGAAAGGGTCATGGCAAGGCTGGGGATCCCAATGATAAGCCAGTTTGACAGCAAAATAACAAACCTTTGGCCTTATTAGCATCAAAGTTTTGTCAGCTATTATTTTCTAATCTTATATCAAAGTAAAAAATGTTTCTCTATTAACAAAAGCATTCTTTAAAACATCTTCTGATTTTTTCCTTAATCTCACACCATTTTGTGAGGAAAAACCATATTAATTAATAACATAACTGAGACAATAATAACTGACACACGCACCAGGTCGCGTGATAATCAGAAGTGACTCATGCGCATGGTATATAAACAGGAAACAGGCGATATTAGGCACCCAGACATTAGGGTTAATGTCGCATAAGACTTGCCAGCCATCATTCCCTTCTCCTCCCGGTACTGACAGTAAAGCCTTTCCCAACTCAACCCTTAGCGTGCGTGTGAGAACGAGGGTTCCTTGGTTGGAATCTCTTCTCCCTAGAGAGCATTCTCAGAGTAAAGTGTGTGGTTCACCTGCTCTTTCATATGTCTCCGCAACCTGGGCATTACCTCCTACTCCAGTACATTCACATGACAGCAGTGTTGGGCAAGTACCTTTAAAAAAGTAATTAGTTATAGTTACTAGTTACTTCTCACAAATAGTAAATGAGTTAGTAACTGAGTTACATCATTATAAAAGTAACTAATTACGAGGCAAAGTAATTGTTGAGTTACTTAAAAAAAAAATCAAATTTAATATAAATTAAATGTAAAACATTGCGGCGGGGTGGGGGGTTACATGCGTGTGTCAGCGTGTGTGTGTCAGCGCGCGTGTAGCGCTTTAAGTAGTCTGTGTAAAACACACGTAGTGTTAGTTTCTTTCTTCGAGCCAGCGCATGTCGAGATTATAAAAATTATATTTAAATATTTGGCTGTTCAGAGCAGGGGGGGCATAAGGGAGCCTGGCCCCCGTGTAGAACCACCTACTCTGCCTGATTGGCAAACCATGGAAATTTACTAAATCTAAGCCACTCATAGCATGCTCAATTACACCACGTGTACAGATAGACCAATCATCATCACTGGTTATGTGTCCCGCCCCGGCCCCGAACACACACACACACACACACACACACACACACACGCACACTACAGAGAAATGGCTGAGAGACGCTGCTCGCATGAAAACCGCATCAGTGTTCACAGTTATAGTAATGCGCATTTTATTGTCAGTAACAGTAACGGCGTTGTACTGGGAGGAAATAGTAATTGGTTAGATTACTCGTTACTGAAAAGTAACGTATTTATTTATACCGCTGTAATTCCCATCACTGCATGACATAGATATCTGGGTCCAAAGTGAGCCCAGAGGATCTCTTCTGAATCTGGGAAGCCCTCACTCACCAGGCAGCTGACATCGTGGGTCTGAAGCAGGAGGTCACAAATCTTCATGCGGAGAACACTGGACTCCACATGCAGAGTATGTTGGACTCCACACAAGGACAATGCTGGACACCGCGACATGCTCCCGTGGATGGCCCTGCTGAGCCGACTGGTGATCCAACCCTTCCTCCTCCCAGTCCTATTACTCCCCGCACAGCCCTGCCAGACAAATGGGATGGAACCAATACCAAATGTTACATTTATATAACTGTGTGTGTTTTTCAAATGTGACATTTTTCTAAAGTGTGAACTTTTCTCTTTGAGTTCCAGATTCCTCCTTATTGTCCCTACGACCCCGTCACTGACCTCCACCCAGGCGTGGTAAACCCCCCACGGTCTTCTGTACTCCCTCTCTAAGGAAGAACAGAAGACCCTGGAGGATTATGTCACGGAGGGCCTCCGCAACGGCACGTTGTGTCCCTCTTCTTCCCCCATGGCCACAGGGTTCTTTTTCGTAAAGAAGAAAGACGGCGGCCTCCGCCCCTGTGTCGACTACCAGGGGCTCAAAAACATCACCATAAAAAAATATCATCCGCTCCCTCTGATCAACACCACCATGGACAACCTTTTCTTCACCAAACTGGAACGCTTACAACCTGGTCCGCATCAGAGAGCATGAGGAGTGGAAGACGGCATTCATGACCACCACTGGCCATTATGAGACCTTGGTTATGCCATTTGGCCTGTGCAACCGCTTTTCAGAACCTCATAAATGATGTCCTACAGGACATGCTGGGCAGGTGGTGTTTTGCATATCTAGACGACATCCTCACCTACTCCCAAAGTAAAGAGGAGCACATTCAGCATGTCTGAGCTGTACTGTAAGTTGGAGAAATTCACATTCCACCAGCGCTCCACGACATTCCTCAGGTTTGTCATCTCTTCCAGGTCATGGCCATGGATCTTCAGAAGCTGGCGGCTGTACGTTCCTGGCCCCTACCCAGAACACTTAAGCAGCTGCAACATTTTCTGGGGTTTGCCAACTTCTACCGGCGATCAATCTGTAATTTCAGTGCAGTGGCAGCACCTCACTGCTCTCACCAGACCAACAACCGGATCCTTCTCTCTCAACCCCACTGTCATCCAAGCATTCCACGACCTCTGCCTATGTTTCACCTCCACACACATCCTCATTCATCCAGATGACACCAAACCCTTCGTTGTCGAGGTGGACGCCTCCGATGTGGGCATTGGTGCCTTCCTCTTGCAGCGAGGCCCAGACCAGAAACTGCATCCATGCAGTTTCTTCTCTAGAAAATTAAACCCCACCGAGCAGCGATGCGGGGTAGGGGATCGCTAGCTGTTCGCCATCAAGTGGGCTTTAGAGGAATGGCGTCACTGGCTCCAGGGTGGCAGTGATCCATTCACAGTCTAGATGGACCACTGTACCATCACACCAATCTCTGTTACCCCCAGCAGCACTGCCGCCGGCACACCGAGACACATGTACCATGTAGGTGACAGGGTCTATCTCTCCACCCAGCACATCCACCTCCACGATACTTCCAGAAAATCTCCCCCCCATTTCATCAGACCATACAAAATCATAAAACGCATTAACCTTCCAGCTCCAGCTGCCTGCCTCACTCTGCATTCATTCTGTATTCCACATGTCCCAATTTAAACCTGTTTTTTTTCTCCTCTGTCTTCCCAGGGTCCTGCTCCCCCTCCGCCTCGCCTCCTAGACAGTGGCACCCAGTATCTTGTGGGCCAAATCCTGGATCCATCACTCATCTGGGACTACCATCATCAGGTCTCCTCCCATCTGGGTCCGGTTGGTCCTGGAGGCGGGGATACTGACACATGTTCCAGGTTGCGTGACGTCATAGGTCAAGAAGTAACTCATGCTCAGGTTATATAAACAAGAAACAGGTGATATCCGGCACCCAGACATTAGGATTCATGTCGCATAAGACTTGCCAGCCAGCATGTGTGCGTGTGAGAATGAGGGTTTCTTGGTGGGAATCTCTTCTCAGAGTGAAGTGGTGGTTCACCTGCTCTTTCGTGTGTCTCCACGACTGGACTCATCCACCACGCTACACCTGTGTAGTACCTCCCCATACCAGTACATTCACGTGACAATAACAAACAAATTAGTATGAGAAAATAAGCTCACAAAGTAACACAATATTACTCATAGAAACATGTTAAGGTACAGAGAGATTATTCACAATGCAAAGCCAATTCTAAATGTAAAAGACTCAGCCCTGTAGTAAAATACTTCACTTGATTAGTTTTTTTATATGAATACTCAAAGCATTCTTGCAGTAATCACACAATGACAGATGTAAGATGTTTCAGGTAATCAGTATCTTGTTTGAGAGCTCATAACTGTCATTCTCAACTTTTGTTATATCTCTGTCTATAAATCTTTGTCATGTTCTATATTCAAATAAGTGCTCCAGATAAGACAAGCCAGGAGAGTGAATACCTAATGTGCACGTAAAAATCTCCAGCGAGGCCAGTGCCAAGTGGAAGTGGTTGAGAGAGATTGGAAAAAAGGCTAGAGAGAAAAAACAGGAGAGCGTGTAAGATTTAGGCATTTTCCTTAATGCTATAAGAGGTTATTGATATTTTGATGTTTGCTGTGAGGCAGCCTGTGCTGAGACAGCACATTTGCAGCCGTCCGTTTATGGGTGAAAGACATGCAACTCGCTCCCAGAAACCCGTGTTGGGAGATTGCTGCAACAAAGCAGGCGAGTGGGGGTCGAGGGTATGCATGGAAAACATATAGAATGAAACCTGAGTGCATCTTTTTAATCTTTTTTTAACCATTCCAGTCCAAGTTTAAACTATGATAAACTGATGATAAAACTGTCCTCTATTTAAAGTTGTACTTCAGGATCTGACAGACAGACACAGGCGCCAACTGTTTTTGACAAGTCAAAGCACTACTAAGTGGGGACTAGAAAGAAACTAAACTTGGTTTCCGAAAGAAGCTTTTATTAGATATACTCTGAGGCATCATTTATGTAAATGAGATTTGTGAGTCTGAAGAACCATAAGTGTAACATAAAGGCTGTGAACAGTTTTTTCCTATGGTGAAGCCAGGAACTATTTAGAAACCTTTAAAAGTGCAACTGATTCAAATAAGAGTAGGAATATTAGAACAAGGAAATTTGATTATTTAAAATTTACTTCCATTTTCATGATCAACTAAGACACAGCAATGAAAGTCATGCTGTTTGTTCTTCCTTCCCCAAAGGACACAGAGCTAACTGATGACTTCCCCCAGCCAACACTGACTCAGGGCACTGTAAATAAATATTAGTCCCTCACTTCTCTCGTTAACCACCGGAAACCTGTAATCACCGCAGACCACAGAAGCTGAAACACACACACACACACACATGCCCCAGGACACTCTTAATTTATGCTGTTCTCTAACGACCCCCGCTGGGATGAAACCCATTTAGCCTAGCAGCTTTAGTGAAGACAAACGCAGAATTCCAGCTGGACGCAGACTATTCCAGAGAGACAGAGAGAGAGCATGTGTGTATATCTGTGTTTCTAAACTGTTTAAGCTGTATCAATGATTTTAACCTTTCAACCTAATATACCAATGACTTACGGTCTGATGATACAGGTGAAGCTTGTCATCATCTAGACTTACAGCATTGGACAAGGCCTCCACTCACAAGATTGCTGCATGCCATCTGCCTGCCTTCTTTACTCTGCCAGGCTAGACTAGCAAGAATATAGTGTACTAATGTATTGAAGCTTGAAGCTCAGGGCAATTTGATATCCAGGACATCCTCACCTGTGTGTGCTTGTGGAAGGGAGTGGAGCTAATTTAAAATATCACTTTTTTTCACCGTGTGTTTGTGTGTGTGTCTAAAAGGGTACTTGCGCGTGTGCGTGAACACATATATGTGTTTAATGTGTTTGAAGGTAGAAGGTGTCACTTAAGGGTCACAGCTTGCTTTGACTTCCTGTCTGTATTGATAGTCATTTCCTGCTGGTGTGGAAAGAGGTAGGCAGTAACAGGAGAGAGTGCATATGTGTGTGCGCACTGCCACACACTATGATTGTGTCTGCAGAAAAAAGACCCTACAGATAAATTATGAATGAGGCTGATGGAGAGGATAGGAGAATAAACGAAAGGAGGGAGGAGGCAAGGAGAGAGGGATGAGATGGGGTGACGTGGTGGTGTTATCTCCATTTAAACCAAAACAGTTTCAGAGCTGAAAGAGAGATAAGTACCCATCACATACACACACACACACACACACACACACACACACACACACACACAAACCCAAAATATGTCCAGTCCTGTTGTTAGTTCCAGTGTAACCAGATAAGAATGTCACATCTACTCACTCCATTTACCTCAACGCAAGAATGTTCCCTTCTTTTGGCTGAAGTGACAACAGTAAGTGTTTCAAATATAATTGATCTAAGAAATGCTTAAACTACTAAATAAGATATTAGCATTTATGACATCGGAAATCTATGAAAGGCCTAGACTTCAGTTCTTAATAGAGAGACTAATGCAGTGGACATGGCCCTCCTTCATAGAGCCTTCTATATCCCCTCTGTTGACCAGTAAATGCTAAATTAAAGCCTTTCCTTTATTTCATCCATAATTGATTGTATTCGTGTGGATGAGAAGCCATGAAGAGGAAAAAAGAGTTGGAGGAGGGGGGCAGGAGCTGCGCATTTCTTTGGCGGGAGCTAACAAGCTAACTAGTGCAGCTCCTGCTGCATGACGGCTTTGTGACCGCAGGTTGAACGGAGACAGCCTTGCTTTTCTGCGCTTGATGTTCCTGCTTTTCTGTTTTAATGAGTGTCAGGGCCCTGCTTCTCTTTCAACGGGAAGAAAAAGGGAGGTGGGAAATCAGAACAACAAAACAACAAGAAAGCAGAAAAAAGACCAAAAGAACAAGCGTTTTTGATAAAGTGCTTACGGAGCGTTTAACAGGAGTTCTGCTGAAGAGCTAGCCAGAGAGACGGCTAACATCCAGAACAACCAACTGACAGTCACTTTCAAACTGTATTTTCCATAATGTAAATTTCATGAAGGCTTAGCTCCACCCACCCTCACTTGGCAAAACCACGTCATGTTATTTATCACTGAAAAGACAATTTCCCATTGAATAAACTAGAATTTCCTCATATAACTGTTTTCTAGCTAAAGGCAATATTCTCACAAACGATTCATGTTCTGTGATAGGTCACTGATTACTGCAGTTCTGAGGCTCATTCTTTCAAACTAATTCTTTATATTTAATTTTACCATCATCTAAACGTTGATTTCTCATATTTAAATTACAGTGCCACCAGAAAGTATTCACACCTCTCCACATCTTCCACATTTTGTTACATTACAAACTTATTCTAAAATAGATTTGAGGATAGGTTTTCCTCAAAGATCAACACACAGTGCCCCATAATGTCATGGCAAAAAAACACTTTTCAGAAAGATGTTACATTTTTATTGCCCAAAAGCTTGCCAATCCAGTTTTTCATAAGTATTCACACCTATGGTTTAATATTTTTTGAGAAACCTTTGGCAGCAATCACGGCCTCAAGTGTTCTTAGGTATCATTTACAAGTACGGCACACCTGCAGATCCTCTTAGGCCCAGTCATGATGGATGGGCAGTGACAGAAAACAGCCATTTTTAGGTCTTTCCATAGATGTTCTATTGGATTCAATTCTGGACTCAGGCTGGACCACTAACGGACATTCACAGACTGCTCCTGAAGCCACTTCTTTTGTTATCTTGGATGTGTGCTTTGGATCATTGTCATTTTGGATGATGAATCTTCACCCTAGTCTGAGTTCCAGAGAACTCTGAAGCAGTTTTTCTTGAAGAATTTATCTATATTTGGCTGCTTACCCTGCTGCAAAAAAAAATCCCCTCAGCATGATGCTGCCACCAGCATGCTTCACACTGCTGTTAGCCAACTCTGCAAATCCTGAATGTGCTTTATTAGCAAATTCCAGTGGGCTGCCATGTCCCATTTAGTGAGGCGTGGTCTCAGAGGTCTCTACACATTTCCCTGGACTTCATTGCTTGGTTTCTGCTCTCAACAGTCAACTGAGACCCCTTATATAGACAAGTGTGTGCCATTCCAAATCATGTTCAGTCAAATGAATTTACCACTAGTGGATGCACAGTTATATTTTGGGTGTCATATAATATGTGCCTTATGTACCTATTGTGTTTTAAATGTTTATACACAATTTTTACACATTTAAGAAAATGTCTGAAAACAGTCCTTACAAAAGGATTGACAAAGGCCATGTGAGCATCAGAACCAGGTTGGGCCCATATTCTTTTACATCGTCTGGACTGATGCATACATGTTTGATGCTTTCCTGTGGAAGAGATGCACTATAATAAGGAGGTAAGCGGATGGAGGCACAATCTCTGACAACATTGGGCAGGGGCAGGGTGGTTTAACTGGCTGATGATGCTTCAAATAGCTGATCATGCTCAAAAATATTAGCAATTTCCAAAATGTCAAAATTTCATCGAGATGGCTTTAGTGCCAAGAAAAAAAGCCCAGATGCATAATGGGCATAATTAAAATAAGCATCATTGCCCATACACCCATATTGACTATGCTCAATCCAGGTAAGAGTAAAAGGTCTCACCATTCTTGCTATACTTTTAATAGATATATAGATATAAATCTAAATTGTTAGCAAACGAGTTAGATGTTTAAAAGAAGTTTCAGTGGATGCATTTCAATCGGAGTCACACTGCATGTGATTCAATTCAATTCAATTTTAATTAAATAGCGCTTTTTACAACCAGGTTGCCACAAAGCAGCTTTACAGAGTCCAGGTCCGAGCCCCTAGTGAGTAAGCCGAA
>JBBMFX010000101.1:11318496-11329753 GCA_037832545.1 Rhabdalestes septentrionalis
AACTGAGTTTATGGCGGAGAGGAATTAGTGAAAGCTGGCTAGTGGCTAAAGGCTAATGGCTAAAAACAGAGCAGAGCAAGTGTAAAGGATAGCCGGTTAGAGGCAGTGCGCTGCAGATTAATTAAAAATAAATTATGTAGCAGGTGATATAGACGTTAAAGCGTTAAAATAAGTCACTAGCAGTTATAGTTACTGTCTAAAATGTAGGAAAAATAGCGGGCTAGGAGCACACTGGTGCAAGCTGGTGCGAAGGCAGACTGGTGTCTAAGCAGGGAGTCACGTGACTGTCAGGATGATTAACACCATTAGGCTCACAGCACACTGCTACATTCTCAGCAAGAGCATCTTAGAATCTATTTGAAGCGATTAAAAACAACAAACACAGTTCAGAAACAGTCAGGTCCCAGCAACTCACTAAATAAGTTCATTCATTCGTGAATGATACATCACTGTTGAGAATCTGTTTAGGAAGCAGGTTCAGAAAGTGAACACATTTAGTCTTAGGCTGTGTTGTGAAACTATTTTCAGTACAAAGTGTGAATGCCTTGTCGGGGAGAGGACCAACTTTAAGCTAACAGGTTTAGAATGTCTAAGTGGTGGTGTGTCAGGCTGCAGTTAGGCTATGCTCTGGAGACGGGATGTGATGAAATGGACAGACTCTAGTTGAAAGACTCCACATTGCTTGTCACAGTGCAAGGCACTCGAACAAGGGGCCTTAAAGACCCCAATGCTTTTTCATTACAACCGCTCTCTTGTCAAAACCAAGACAAAAACCCAGGATCTGAAGTGACTAAAAAGAGACGAGATTGAAGCATTTGTCTAGCTTTTATATGAAATGTTAAAATAATAGAGGAGGGAACAATAGAGGCTATTATCTGCACAAAACTGACTTTCATCTGCATTTTACTGTGTGACAGGTGATAAATAATGCTTGAGAAGCTGTCAGCACTGTTACAGTAATGAAATCTGTACCTTTAAGCATGCTTGACTCACTGAATTCTTCATGAGAAATGGAAAAAAATAGTGTGGGGAAGTGAAAGCCATTGGACAAATATGAAATCTGAAGTGCGGAGGACAATGACAGCAGTAGGCATGCTAGGTTTTGTCCTGATTTGGTTTGGAAAATATGAAAGATGAATATGAGAAAGGTGAAATGTAATCGCTCCTGAAAAGCTAACTCCAGTCTTTCCCTTCCCTGCCTGCTTTCCTTTCGTCTTCTGTTATTGTACCTGACGAGTGGGGCCGGTGTGCCTGACTGCTGGAGATGCTGGGTGAAGATACATGGTGACTGGTAGCTTTTTAGGTTCTGCCACCAACGAACACTCAAAGCACTTTGACAGCTGCTCAGCCGCCCCTGCCTGGCCTTGTCGCCTTGGTTACAGTCTGCCTATGTCACTGTGTGGTCAAGCACTATGACCCCCCCCCCCTACACACACACACACACACACACACACACACACAAACACACATATGCATTTTGTAATTACTGCTAATGTTGACACCTACCATCTGTGAAAGGACAATATATTCCAGTTAAATTCCTTTCTATCAGATAATTTGAATACATCTGTCAAAATGTGGATTTTTTTAGACCACCTTTGATAGAACAAAGAGGTGAAATCTTTCATATCTTTAATGGAAGAAAAAATGTTAAAACAAAATCGACTGTGTGAATACAGTTTTGTTAACTGAATGTAAATTTAATGCATTATGTAACAATGCAATTAGTTATGTGATTATGTCATTAGATTTTAACCAACAGTAATATCTGTAGACCTCTATACATTGAACATGCTGCTGCTGAGCTTGTTACTTGGAACACTATGGCAATTTTCAAAGCACAATCATGAGTACACACAAATTACACTGCATAATACTGATGACCACATGCTGTTCTGTTAGTTTCAGAGCACAGCGCTGACATGCAAGCCAAGCAGCAGCAGAGCCCCTCGCACATACACAGAAATGTACACTGGTTGGGCCTCAGAGGAGACAGAAAGAAATTGTGCAATGTGCAATAAGTAAAGGTACTTCTAACAACTGCCCTACTCGTGCTAGACCATTTTCAATTCTTTAGAAAAGATCACAGAAAGAGTTTAGAGGCTTAATGCAGAATCATTTAAAATTTCATCCAAATGAAGCATAATGGTGAACCCCACAGCTGTTTTTGGATGTGTTCTCTTTAGAGGGGAAAGAAAGTTTTCCTCTGCTGCAAAGCATCATGGTAAAGATGAGCAGATCCTATTAATTTTCCTCATCACTGTTGTATTTTATGAATGTATAAGACATAAGATAAAAAAAATACATAATTTATATTTTTTATTACTTCCATTAATGTTCCAAAACACAAATGCCTAGTTAAGGACTGTATATCAAATTTTTTTTTTTTAAATAAAAACACTATGTTCTTATAAGGTCCTATCTGGGGCACTTACACATTTTTTTTTTACAAATGCCAGCTTGTCTACAGAATTCTTTTTTCAAAACTCTTCACACTGTTAGTACAGCAGTCCTATATGTGGACCAGTAACTTATTCCTTGCTTCAATACAAAGTACATTCGATAATCACAATTCCCAACATTTTCATTCATTGCTCCTTGTGCAAAATATGCAAATGTTTACAAACATTACAAAATTGCACTTGATACAAAAATCTATCTATTAACTGGATGTCCATTTCCTGTATCACAAAATCTGTAGTTGATGTAAAAAAAATGATGTAGAGAAAAATATTGACTGAGTAAACATTAATAGAAAAATGCTTATTATCTTAATCAAAGTTAGACCCAGATATGGACCATTGTTTTCTGTGCGGGTAGATCCAAAGCTGGACATATTATTTGGTTTTGCAATATTTTTTCCAAATCTTATTGGTTGGCATGAAACAAAGAAAACAAAAGTACAGGGCAAATTTTATTTAATTCTTAGATTTGCATGTGGATCTACCTTAATGCCAGCTGTCATCAGTGCTTATTAGACATCTGTGTTGTGTCTAGTAATCCATTTCAGTGGAGAGCCATGGGAAGAATTTAGAAAAATAATCACTAAAACATGAGAAAAGTTACTCTGTGTGTTCAGCAAATCCAAAACCATGCGTACGTTATGCACATACTTGAGCATATGTGTAAGTGTGTGTGCATGGTGGATGATTAGATTTCCATTAATGAGAAGGGATAATGACAGGGGTGGGGGCTATAGTAAGGAGGTGAATTAAAACAGCATTGACTATGTGGCAGCACACACTATAAATTCAGTGTGGTGTGGTCAGTCTGCCAAAGCTCCTATACATCTCATCTGTCCCAGATTAGAATAACCCCCTCCCCCCGTCCCACCGTCCCAGGCCTGTGGCCCACTGCGTATAATCAAATTAATTAACATTCCGCAGATCTTTAGCTCGTTAATCTATTTGTAGTGGTCAGCATAAATGCAGCACAAGCTTTTTTTCAGGCCTCCTTGTTCCCCAGAAAGAGACAAGGTGTGGATAGACCAGGCCTTAGGTCACCCACACACACACACCACACACACACACACACCCACATACACACACCACACACACACACACATAAATATATGGACACTGCTGTTGCATAACAACCTTGAGTGAAGAGTCTTAAATAAGAGTCTGAACTATGCTTTTTTTTTAGAAACTACCACAATAAAAAGCAGCATTTAGCTGCATATACATACACACATGCATACATATTCACACACACACACACACACGTCGAAAGATATATTTCACTCTCATTGCTCAACACAACAATGTCCTATGTAATCTGATGAGTAAATATTATATTTAATTCAGTTAACAAAAATGTTATTTTAATGCCTACAGAAACAGTGCAATCCTAAAGAGACAAACTGTGAAGATAAACTGTTTAAAGTTTGAAATGATCAATGCTGTATAGCACTACCATTCTAAAGGAAACACAGAATTACCTGATTGTATGTATAGTCAAGTAATCAGCAGCATTTACATTTGATGAAGTTTCTGTATAGACAGTTTTGAATCTGCAAATAATATGGCAGAAAGAAAAGAAATTGTAGATTTCCTTTTGTGCAAAGCAATAATATTTCTTTGAATCCAAAAATTAAATAACTCAGCATTAATTGAAAGTTTAGAGTGTACACTTTGGAAAGAATTTGTTCATCAGCTGCAGTGAATTATGAGTGAAGAACCATTAATGCCAAATGACACTATGCCTTTTATATATCTGGCAATCAGCACACATTCCAGATAAGCTGTAACTGGATCTATATATATATAACTTCTACACTGTTTCATTAATTAAACACACTCAAATCCCTAAAGAACTGCTCAGCCCTGACAGACCCTTTTTGGAGCCCAGACACAAAAGAACTCTCAGACACATGCGCGCATATAGCTGTGCAGTTTCTATCATGTGCCTTATCTGCTAATCTATTAAAATATGATCCTTCACTCGACTCTACCTGTTAATGAATTCACTTCAAAAACAAGAAAAAAGTGTCAGAGTCTCCTAGCAGGTTTTCTACCCCCTGCGGTGGTCCACTATCCCCATGTGTCCCAGGACATGCGTCTACAGATGTATGTGTAAATGTTGGTGCGTGTGTGTGTGTTTGTGCATGCGTGCGTATGTGTGTGTGTGTGTGTGCCCCCGGTTGTACCCAGTGCGATGAGGAGTAAAGCCCAGCATTGTTATTTTCTCACCTCTGTCTCAGTCACTCTCCTGGGCCTGCTGCTCGAGCAGAGCTGTGGTTTTATTCATTAAGAGCGGAGAACGACAGGGAGAGCTAATTGCTTTGTTATTGCCGTATCTTTCACTCCAGCTAGGTATTTCTATTTCTTGTTTTTAATTTGAGCTTGTACATCTTTTTTACTTGCTCTTTTTAATTCTATTTAATTAAGTTTTTTCTTTTCTTTTTTTTTTTGTTCTTCAAAATCCACGTAAAGACTTGGCAGGCAAGGCACAGAGAGAGAAAGAAATTGGGCAGTTTTAAAGGAGAGAGGGAAAAGAATGAAATCTTGAGAGAAAGTGAGAGAGAAGTGAATTCAAGAAGGAAAGAGGGAGAGACAGAGAGACTGAGAAGACAGAGATGAAGAAAAAGAAAGAGAAAAAGAAGAGAGTAAAGAGACATGGAGAGAGAAAGCAAGAGAAAGGGGAACCGAAACAGAAGGCCTGAGTGAATCAGTGAGAAGAGGAGTGAGAAGTAAGAAGAAAGGAGAGAAATGATAGAGACAAAGAGAGAGAAATGTGAAAGATGCCGAAAGTCTCTTTTCTCTCACTCTCTTTCTCTCTCTTTTCTCTTTCTATCTTTTCTCTTTCTTTCAGAGAGAGAGAGAGAAAAAGAGAGAGAAGTGGGAGACTGGGAGAATGGAGAGTGGGGGGTAGAGTCCAGCTCTACTGAAGGCTGGTGGAGAAACACATTTGTCCTTCTGGCAGAGTTTGAACGAGTTGAGCTCTGATCCCTCTCTTTCTTTTTCTACCTCTCCCTCTAACAAGAGGAGATTTGTGCAGATTTCCTCTCCATTGCAGGAAGAAAAGATCTCTCTCTACCCCCCAACCCCCGTCTCTCCATCTCTTTCCATTTATCTCTCTCCTCCCTTCCCATGAGCAGCTCCAATCCCAAAGCTGGGCATGAGCACCCGGAGACTGAAGCTTTCCACAAATCTCTCCATCCAAAATACAGACATGAAAATACAAACACACACACACACACACACACACACACACACACACACACAAACAAACAAACACAGTATGCTTTACAAAAAAATGCAGAATTTCCTCCATTTTTTGTCATTTCCAGTCGTGAATAGCTGAGAAGAGTGTATGCAATGCATGTCTCATATTTCTATCTGTGTGTGTGTGTGCATGTGTGTGTGTGTTTTGGAGAAATAATTTTAAATGGCAAAAGCTCTGAGCAAAAGCTCGGTCTCTCTGTACCCTCAGCACTCAATTCCTGCTTCCATCCCTCCCTATATTCCCCTGTTATTTATCCATTCATTTTCCACTCACCTACTTCTCAATGAGTCTATTTCACCTCTCAATATCCACACTCCCCCATTATCCTTTTACTACATCCCTCCTTCCTCATATTCTTAAGTTATTCTATCTCTTCATCCTTACATCTCCATATATACTCCATAATGCTTTGTGCTTCTGCCTGTTTCTATTTTCCAAGAGCTGTATACACGTCTCACTCATTTACTTCTGCCGACTCTCAGCCTGGATATCTGCATGTAGTAATGACATGTCCTGCTGGATGACAACGCATAAATAACATCAACAGAATTTGTCCATTCCTCTCCACTGGTGCCACTCAGATCCTTGTCTAGTCATTTGTCATCTCAAGACTGTACTGTAACACACTCCAGGCTGGCCTTACCCCATCCTTCCCTGGCTTCCTGTTACTGCTCATGTTCAAAAGTCTAACAAACACCTACAAAACCAAAAAATGGTCTACCACCCTCTTCCCTATCAACACTTTTAACCAACAGGTATCAGCTCACTCTCTTTGAGCATCAAACACGGCCTGACTGGACCTCCCACTACCAAAGCTGGTCGAAGACAAGCTTTGGTAGAACCTTAGTCTACTAGCAGCTAGGCATACAGGTGTGAGGGAAACATGAACTGCTAAGCATTCACATAATTCGCTCTGGATTTAAGTGTCTACCAAATGCTGTAAATGTAAATATTTTCCTATATTACCTATATTACTCCATCCCTCCATTCACATATACCTTCATAAATTTATCTTTTCAGCCCTCCATCATCCTATTTTACCCTTCGTCCCCCCAGTGACTTTTCATCCCAAGATATATCTGTCAGTCTTTTTTTCTCACATTTCACCATTACCAGATTCCT
Source organism: Rhabdalestes septentrionalis (assembly GCA_037832545.1). Classification (NCBI taxonomy): domain Eukaryota; kingdom Metazoa; phylum Chordata; class Actinopteri; order Characiformes; family Alestidae; genus Rhabdalestes; species Rhabdalestes septentrionalis. Next base: position 11,325,346 of record JBBMFX010000101.1, read on the forward strand.
AAGTTCCTCCATTTCCATATTCTTGCTTTTCTCTGTTCATTCGTTTTTCCATCCACTTTTTTTCTACACTACTTCTTGATCTCCACATTCTAATCTATTCCTTTATCTCTCTATTACTCTATGCTTCCATTGCCACCCCCTTAAAATATTCAAATGTTTATTCTTTGTAGCCTGTAATGAAGACACACTCAAAAAATAATTATTTTCTGGCTGTATTCACTAGGTGCACTATATGATATCCAAATGAAAGACATGATAGCGGCATGCATAAAAAAGGCCCTGATGGATAACGGATCACCACTACCACCAACCCCCGTGCCAGTAATTGTGTTATTTTGCCTTAATGAGTGCCTTGTATCTGTTGGGATACTTCTCTACCCACGTCTGTACTGTGCAACTGTACAATCCTCTGTACAGAAATTTTCAAGCTCACTCAGACAAAATAAAGACCATTTGTTGAGTGCAGTCTTCAAAAGGGTTTTGAATCGGGTTTACATGTGACTTTCGTCTAGGCTTGAAACTACATTCACGTTTTTTTCTGTTTCAGGTCAATTTTGTTGTGTTTTGCTCAAGAATTTGTTGAGGCCAGTTTTGCTCAATAATTTTTTTTCCTTCTATCCAGTCCCAGTTGTAGAGAAACAACACCACAACAGGATGCTCCCTCCTCCATATTTTACTGTAGGTATGGTGTTCTTTGGATGAGGAGCTGTACTGACTTTCTACCAGATGTGAATTTTGGTGTTGAGGCCAAGTTGTTTGTGTCTTCACTTTATTTTAAGAGGTGATTTTTATTTTATGCCCACTGTATATTACTCTATTCCTCCATCTATCCGGATAGTCCTACATTTGTCAGTTTCTTCAGACTCCATTCCCTGCCTCCCTTTTTCTCTGTCCCTCTATCCACATCCCTCCATTTCTTCATTCGCCCCCCAAACCACCATTTCTCCAAGCTCGTCCCAGTCATTTACGCCGTCTTATGATGTCGTCATGCCACGTTAATATGGAGTGGCTCACTGCCCCTTTACCACACACACACACACACACACACACACATACACATACACACACCCATTCACTCTTTCTCCCCAATCCTAAGTGACCTGCACTCACCACCCTTCACACACAAACCCACACACACACACACACACACACACACTCACACACACACACTTAGACACACAGTGGTCAGTGTGGAAGGAAGAGCTGCTGACGCAGGATCACCACGGTAACAAGCTTACCTGCGGATAATCTTCTCAAAGAAATTTCAAGGGAGAGGAAAAAGAGAGAGTGAAGGAGAGGCTGGATGTGTGTGAGAGAGAGAATGGAGAGGCAGTGTGAGAGGGAGAGGAGGAAGGGAGGGAAAAAAGATGAGAAACTTAGGGAACTTTTCTGAGTCACTAGCTTGCTGTGCCAAGCAGTTTCCATTCTGACGGCCAACTTGCCCTTGTGGTCAAGCACTTTCCACTGCCCTTAAAGCTATGAGGAGCAGAGAGACTGGGTGGAAGGAAAAAAAAATAGAAGATTGAAATTAGAATTCACAAAATGTATCATACACAGCTAGGCACACTCAACATCTGATTACTCAGACATTACTAGATTTAAAATAGATTTATTGACAAAATGTGTCTTTGAAAGCCTTTGAGGAACATGCTTAACTTTTAATGTAACGTTATATAAGCATTTGTATTGGTCCATTTACCCACAATGTCGAAATAAAATCTCCATCATTTTTATTTTTCATGTCATTCTTAAAGAAACAATCCAAAAATGATGAAATCTTAAATGTTCAGTTACATAGAAAGTGATGGAAAGTGATAATCTGAGGTGATATATATTCAAGGAGTTCACTTCTCCTCCAAACTCCCCAGATCGTCTCTGGGACATTGGAGGCCCCAACTCAGAACTTCTAGGTCTCCTGCTAAAGTTTTGATGCACATCTTCAGAGGTCTTTCCTCATCGGGTCATAGCTGTCCCTTATATCACCATTAAACGAATGCTTCATTAAATTAATCATTAAGTCTTTTTTTAATGTAGTGTGCTAATGTAAACGAAAACTACAATCAGTTATTCATTGCATTTGCAAGCATGCACATGTGCTGGTACATACACACACTCACACACACCACATACACTTTAATCAAGCTTCAGTTCTATTGAACTGTCTCTCCTTCTCTACATCATTTCCATTAGTGCTGGTAGTTCAGTCAATAAATGCTGCATACCCAGGCCCATCACTCTGCTGGGGTGTGCGTGAGTGAGTGAGAGGGAGATAAAGAGAGGCAGTAGGAAGGCGGCAGAGACTGGGTGTGTACATCTCTAAACCTTGGATCATCCAGGATGCAACAAAAAAGACTTAGTTTGTCATTCCACATTGCTCTATGGCATGCCACTGTTTCAATAGCAATAAACGTCATTCTTGAAATGCCCCTCCAGCCAAGCCCCCCTTAACCCATTGTTCCCATCAAAAGCTCACTAATTGCTATCTTGGCCACTTTATTAATTACCTGCTGCACTTAATTATGACAAACTGCATTATAGCAGCAATGTGTGTTTGTGAAAGCAAAGAGGAGTAACATAGTAGCAGTCTGTGATCGGTAACAATTTGATTTAGAGTGGGAGGAGAGTTTATTGAGCCAAAAAAGACACACGATGAAATTAACATTAATCAAGGCATGATGGGGGATATGAGTTGGGCTATGAAGCAGCAGGGTGGATCCGATTAGGACCATCTTTTCATCATTATGGCCATGCGACTGCCCTATGATGCATGCCAAAGTCATATCTTTATACACATTACAAATACACTGAGGCCAGTTGAAGGTTGAAAATGAACTTAAACATGTGTGTCAGCTAAGAATAAACTGAAATGTTGCTCTGAGTTTAAATGTTCATATTACTTCCATATAATATCAAAACAATAAATAAGAGCACAATGATTGCCAACAATTAGGTTAACTGAATGTAAATACTTCAATTCAATCAGAAACTGCATATTTAATGAGAAAGATCTCCATATTTCTCCATATATTTTTGTGCTGCCTTCTTCTAATTTCTTTTCATTTACAGAGCTGGCATAATTCATTTAAACCATCCCTGTAGGCCTACCCACCCATTCGTTCATGGCTACGTTGGACATCATATCATATATTTTGTCTTAGTTTATTCCCAATCAAAGTAGATAGCTGGACTTAGAAAGGAAATGCTCATTATGATATGAGGAACTATTAAAGTAACCTATTTAGATGAATCAAGGTACTAAAGAAAGTCCCTCTAGAACATTAGCCATGATTTCTTCATAGGTGCCTTTGTCTTTGCTGTCACCAGTATTCACATTATCAGGGTCATCACTGTCCTTTGTTGTCTATTCTCATTACCTTGACATCATTAGTGTAATATGTAGCATCATTAACATTGAATTCACTATACTACTCTACATAAGCAAGAGTTTTTACAATGCCAGCAGCAAGGCCATGAAGATGCGCTGAAATTATGTTGTTATACAGTCAAAAATGTCTTAGGTATGTTAGTGATACTGCACATAAATACAGTCCTAAGTAAATATTCAACTACACAATTAGATTACATGCTTTGTTGATTTTTTTTACATAAAATGTTTTTATTTCTACAGTGAACAAATATGAATGACATGTGATGTAACATGGTTAGTAATGCCATTGCAATATGTACATACACACAGCAAGCAAATAAAACACCATGCTAAACCAAAATGAGTCCTTGGGAAAGACTCTACATCTACATCTGTTGCATGGATAAACTGCAGTCATGTTGCATAAGATTCTGCCAGATACAGTGTAATAAAGATAGACAATGTTTCAAAAACAGCACAGAATGTATTTTATTTTATTTAATTTTTCCTATTTTTTATGTTTAGTAAATAAATCTTGCATTGTATTTTGGAGCATTCACTAAAATTTTTTCATTTTGTAAATCCAGTTGAGTTTTCAGGGAGATCTACATTGACACCCATGAGTGGGTTCATATAAACTTTTAGGACATTTATAAACCTTGAGTCCTTAACCCTTTAATGCACAACATGGGTCCCAAGGGACCCGGCTACGTGTAATTTACGTTATATCTCTGCAATAACTCATTTTTATGAGCCAACACTCCATGAATTCCTCAATTAACTTGTTTTTAAATAAAAATACTTTTTTTGTCACTACCCCTCTAACGCACAACATGTGTCCCAAGTGACCCATATTCATTTTCCATTGAGTTTTGTTGAAGTGTGAGAGTTTCTTAGCTAGTTTAAAAATAATAATTGATTTTGTCATTTAATATACTATTTTTCCATCACTTATTTATTTTTTTCATTGTTTTCATTCATTTATGGTTACTCCTTGAATTATGACACTTTTTATGCACCTATATTATATTTGCACACATG
>JBBMFX010000101.1:11338779-11350985 GCA_037832545.1 Rhabdalestes septentrionalis
CTCTGAAGAACCAGTGGGTTAATTTATTTTTTCTGGAAATGTGCAAAGAAGACGTCCTAAAAATTTGTATGTCTGCACCAAACATTTCGCCAAAGACTGTTTCCTCAACTTGGGGCAATATAGAGCTGGTTTGCTGAACGGCTGAATCTGGATCAGAACCAATTCTGCTTAGACAAGTAAGTCAACTTAACACCACAAAATATTGATGCTTTGCTGTATATGGTTGCCTGGCTTTTACACTTAAAATGTGGCTGTAACATTAGCTCTGCAGCTAACAGCTAACAGCCCAGTTTGCAGACTGCTGTCACAAATGTAAAGGTAGATAGTGTCAGGTATGTGTGTGAATGGTGTGTGAATGTACACATTAACTCAAATGTTGTAGTTCTTTGTTTTTGGACAACCTTGCTAGTGTCAGTCTCTGAGCCATTGCTATACATTGTAAACATTAGTGCATGGTACCGCAAGCTGACCCCTACCCCACACTCCACCTTGCCCCCCCAACCTCTATTTTTCCCCTCCCCAACCCTCCACCCGGCCCCGCCTCTCTCCTCCTTGCCCCGCCTCTCTCCTCCTTGCCCCGCCTCTCTCCTCCTCTACCATTTGAGGAAACAGTAGCAGCATGTCCTGGGGAAATCTTACAGTTGGACTGACTCGAAGTTCTTGGTGGACTGGGTTAGGAATATCAAGCAGAGGTCAACAGGACTGGGATTTGAACCCGTCTTGTATTAAATATAAAATGACCCTAATGTTTTGCGATATTAAGCCCCAAAACTTAATTAATCCTAAAATCAGTGACACAAATAGGTTTACTCTTTCAATTTAAAAATGAAACAATTAGGTCCTAATCCGTCAGAATAGCCCAGTTTTTCCTCCCATGCCAGGGAATGTACATTAAACCTCCTCATATCCAGGTTTACTGTCATTTTTTGCTACTGCACTGATAATACTTACTCACTACATCTGAGTGAACTGATTATTGGACAAAAATAATTTCTGAAAATGAGGCCCATTTAGAATTGAATAATTTGTTTTCAACTGTAAGTTTTACTGTGATTCAACAAATGATCCTTATTCTGGAGAATACAGAAGAGACATCTGGGCAGAATATTCAGTATTTTTGGGGTTACCCCATCCATAAATGTGTATTTCAGTACTGTTACAATATTGCTAATTACTAATTGAGACTTTTAAACAGTTACTTTTGCTTCTGATTTTTTAAAATATTCTTCTGATTTCTGGAACATTTCTAGTGTGTTCACTCAATTGTAAATAGCAGACACTCATATCATACAAGTTGTACTGAAGCTTATTTCTATTTCTATTTCTAGGCTTCAGCTAGGCCAAAGCTGCCTCCATGACTAAAGAAAAATATGAGTAGAGAGAGGGAATTCCATATGGAATGACTTCCATAATTGCCCACCTGCCCCCGGCGATGGCATGAGGGGGTATTTTACTCCTGTGCTGGGGTCACTGAGAGGAGAACGGGTAGAGATTGATTTCACACCATGAACACTGACAGTAGGGGTCTAACTCTGTCCCTCCTGGGACTGGCCCTCTGTATGCACCCTCATCCCCCACCCCCACCCTCTCCCTCTGTTTCACTCACTCTCTCCCTCTGTCTCACTCACTCTCTCCCTCTGTCTCACTCATGTTTTAATTCTTGTTTTTCTGTCAAACTGTGGGAGGAATCTTCTAGAACAACACATATAGCTAACTGTCTTGATGAAATAAGCAAGATTGAGACAGCAGTGCACTGTGTATTTTGTGAGCAATTTTGTGAGTGTGTGTGTGTGTGTGTGTGTGTGTGAATGTGTGTATGACCATTTTCTGATAACCAATAAGAAGTTTTCTTTTTTAAATGAAGGCACATCACAATTTGCAAATGGTACATATGGAACACATAATTATCATATATAATTATTACATATGATAAATCTGGAGAAACTTTATTAATTTCAAGATCAATAGAAATTTCCACTACCTGATTTATTTACGAACTTTTTCACAATCTTTTTAATGTAGTTTTTTTTTTTCATATGCAATGTTTGTTTTGCCAGTGATATACACCACTCAGATACCTCTGAAATATGGAATGCTGGCTACAATAGAAAGCTCAAGCACCATAGCTTACTGTGGATGAGTAGACATCAAACCTCAAACTAATCAGAGTGCCCAAATCCATCAGAACTGAACCATGGAGCAATGAGAGAAGGCAGTCTGATGAATCATGTTTTCCTTCATATAACCTTGTCTGCAACTTACCTTGGAAAGAGATGGCAGCAAAATGCTCTATGTGAAGAAGGTAAGCTGATGGAAGTGGCGAGCCTTGGGTCCTGACATTCATTTGGACTGTGTTTCCTAATGGGTGTGACTGCTTACAGCAGAATTGTTCAGGAATGGTTTTAGGAACAAAAATCCATCTATCTCAATCTGATCGAGCTTTTGCCGGATATGCAGTACATGGAGGCACATATACGATATTAGGAAGGTGCTTTTGACATGATGGCTAATCAGTGTAAATATATATATAGCTATTTATTATAAGGTTCCACTCAGCATGCTGCAGGAAGTTCCAGTGTAATAATACAGGCCATCTCAAACTCCAAAGGCCTTGATGACTACTGAAAAAAATAAGAACTGCTCCCATTGGTTTCTCATTCTGATTTTGTGCTTATGATTCCCAATTTTTATATAATCACACAAGCAGTCCGTTCACATGTCATAGCATAAGTTCATAATAATTTGTATCTGACAATAGTCGTCATTGTTACTGCAGCAATTTGGCATCAGCTTGTGCAAAACGTTAAAAAGTTAAAATCAGTTTCAGTTTTTTGGAGTGTATGGGACCTCTGAGCTCTGAGCCAAATAGCTTTACTCTTTCAATTTAAAAAATGAAACAATTAGCTCCTAATCCATCAGAATAGGTCTGTTTTTCTCTTTACAAATACAATCACATGTCCATGTACATGTACCCTCCCATGCCAATGAATGTACATCAAACCTTCTCATATCCAGTTTTACTGTGATTGTTTGCTACTGCACTGATGATTTTTGCAAAAAAGATACAAATCAGAGAAACTTGCATGACCGGAACGAAGAGGAAATCTAAAGGAATAAAGATGTCAACAAAATAGAGAACAGACATGAAAGGAACACCAAAAGCAGCACTGCATAGACTATTGTACAAGCACTGGTTAATGAAGAAGGGAATGTCTGTGAATACTGACAGTTTGGCTACAGAGCAATTCAGTTAAGTTTTCTGGTCAATTTGTGCAACAGTCCAGAACCACTCTGGTCAGAGTTATTCTGTTGTGAGCTATAATGCACGCAAAATTGAATAATTTTTTTTTACATTCTAAAGTGTCCCGTGTTTAAGGCTAGCAACAGTGTTTTAAGATCTGTCATCAAACAGCTTTGCAGAGAAAAGTGAAAAAGTGAAAATGATATTCACCCACACGATCTTCCTATCACTATCGTTGATGCAAAGCGTATTGAACAAGTTGAAAATTCTATCTTCCAGAAAGACATTTTTTCTCAAAACCACAAAATATGGGTCAAATTATGTGTGGTGTGTGGATATATGTGTATACACTAACTGATATATAGGCATAACCCAAAAACAAACCAACAACCAACACCCTCACACTATACAAAAACAATCCTATGTGTGCTTGTGTGTGACCGGTTGTGTCTAGCCAGGGACTGTAAGGGAGGCTGACGGTTGTTTATGGCCAGCTTGTCACGTCTCTCTCTCTGGGACAATCAGGAAATTAAGTGTTGAGGACCGGCGAGGGAGCTGAGGGGCCGTCAGATAACATTACTCACTCCCTGCATCACAATTAGTGCAAATGGTGCATTACAGGGAAATTATCATCAATATGATATTAGCAGATGCTCCCTAACCGAATCAAAGGCAAAACTGCTTATTCTTCTGTCTATCTGGATAACGAGAAGATCGAATGAAGAGCCAGAGCAGAGGAGAAGGTGGAGTGACACATTCGGAACAAGTGACGGTGGGGCCCATGGACAGAATTAGATTAATTCAGTGCAAGAGAATGTTGCGCATTCACTTTATCTGCATTAATCCATATTTGTATTTTAATTACAGCTTTAAAGAAGCATCATAATTCATGCTGTCACATGATAAACATTTCTATTCATACACCAATTCAATAAACATGTTCAAACACCAAATTTGTATGATCCTTATTATAGCTAAGAACATTTTGTTTTACAGTTAATTAGATTGTATTTTGTGAGCAGTCTGAGGGTGATGTTTCTTTGAAATTAACATAAGCATGACCATAAAAGCGCAATTATATAAGATGAAATCTAAGTCACCTCTAGGACAATAGAAGTCCATTAGTTTGTTTTTCATTAATTGCTTCAACTCCTTGTAGCCAGGAAAATAATGTTTAAACTGTGGAAAATTAAATCTCTCTTATGACAAAGCAAAGCACCATTTTACAAGCAAAGGGGCCATTCTGTTAATGGTTCCAGGCAAAAATTGGCCATCTCGGCCAATAACGCTTGCTGTATATCTCAGTTCATTTGCTTAGTGCCAAGTCAGCAAAATAAAGATGGCAAACAATAATGTATCTACATGAGGAAAAATAATGAATGTGTGACAGAAGCAGGCTATGTGCTTTGATTAAAGAGAAGCATGGATAGGGTAAAAGTGTATTTTTCTATGATGCTGTGCACTGCATTAATGAATGTAACGTCAGATTGTTTACAATGTATCTTGTTGGCGCTGGTGCTTGTGTCCTGCGTGGACCACTCATCACAGATCACTGAACTGGATTGCAGAATGTTAATTCCACCATGCTGTCACTATTCTGAATTATGGTAGTTTGGGGGATTTCCTTTATCATTTGGGATTTTTTGGTTTGAAAGAGAAGACAGTGGGACTACTAAGGATGAAGTGACTGATTGCAGGTGTCTTACATCAGAGATCTCTGTTGGGAAAGTGGGTAGCTGATGACATAGGTGACCTCATCCATTGCGTGTGTAAGTATGTGTGTGTGTGCACCTGTGTGTATGTATGTGTGTGTGTGTGTGTGTATGTGTGTGTGAGAGAGAGAGAGTGAATTAGTGAGTGAGTGAGCGAGAAAGAGAACGGCAGAAAAACAGAACAAAAAACAGAAGCAGATAAACAGAAACAGAGAAAAATGTAAAAAGGCATAGTGAGAGAACCAGTGATACAGAGTGAGAAAGAGAGAGAAGAAAGAGGGATTAAGACAGAGTGTGTATACATGAGACCGACAAGAAAAAATAAGGAGAGAGAGAATGTGAGATTAATGCAACCAATACCTTCGTACCCTAGTGGAGGCTGCGGAAAGTCCTGTGACTGGTTTAGACTAGGTGTGTGTGTGTGTGTGTGTGTGTGTGTGTGTAGCAGGTTGAGGCCCGGCTGGCCAGCAGAGGCCTGTTCATTTCACAGCTGTAGTGGATTATGTGGAGGCAGTGCAGTGGGGGTAAGCCTGACCCTTTTATCTCATTCAAACATGCTGCTAATTCAGCAGCGCACGACTGGCACTGCGGCTACCACGCTAATCAGCGCATCACTCTCCCCGCAGTGAATAAACCTCCATTCTAATCCCCAATCAACCACCCTGACACCCGTTTACACACCCTGACGCACAACCCCCCCACACACACATACAGAGAGAGAGAGAGAGTCCTGAGTACATTTTGTCAAACAGATATTTGATCAGAAAGAAAATCTGAATGAGAATCACCAAGTGTGTCCAAAAAATACCTGATGTGTATTACAAGTACTAGATCAGACAAACAGACAATTTCTAGAGAAACATTGACATCACAAATTGTAAAATTAAAAAAAGACGAAAGACATATGATTACCAAAATCTTTGTGCAGTATCTTTTTCAGTATTATTTACAGTAATATATTATAGATTGATATAGCCTAGAGTTTAGATCGGGCCCAAAAAATGAGACCTGACCCGACCCGAGCCCATGCACCGACACATTAACTGTAATTATCGGCCCGAGCCCGATTTAAACCCGACAATTTGTTTTAAATACGTGGGCCGTTATAACACAACTGTGGGTGCGTTCCTAAACACACTCCGAGCTCCGAGCACACTCTGATTCTTTGAGACCGTTTGTAATTTACGAGTGTCTAACTGAAAACAGCGGCAGACAGAATTTTTAGGAAATGCACCAGACACATATGATGTCCCTACCTACTTATCCATTTTCTTGCTGCATGAAAGTTCAATCTTAAATCTAAACATTCAATATATATCTAAATGTTATACATAAATCTAAATATAACATTATACATCTACATTTAAAATGTATACCTAAATGTTAAATATACATCTAAATCTTAAATCTTCATTCTAAATGTTTTGAGGATATGCTAACTGGCCATGACCCATGATTACAATTGGTTTTTACTTAGCAGGGGGCTGGACTGGTGCTGTGATATCCCCAAACCAACATGGAGGATTTGCCTTAAATGATCTTAAATCAGAATGATAAATATGAAAAATCTATCTCACACTTTAAATCTGAAAAATAAATATTGCGCTCTAAATGTGATATATATATCTCATGCTCTAAATGTGAAAACATATCTCAACTCTAAATATGTATTTGAAATGTTGCGCTCTAAATGTGTATTTTATGTTGCACTCTATATGTGTGATTTAAATCTAGGGCTATAAATGTTTGATTTAAAAGCTCTAAATATGGGATTTAAATCTAGCATTTATAGTGAGATATATTTTCCACATTTAGAGCTGAGATGTATTTTCACATTTAGAGCTGAGATATATTTTTCACATTTAGAGTGCGAGATATATTTTTCATATTTAACATTCTGATTTAAGATCATTTAAGGCAACTCCTCTCAGAAGGGGATGTCACAACATGCAGTCCAGCCCCCATCTAAGTAATATTCACAGGACATGGCATAATATTTAACATGTAGATTTAGATTTAACATTTATATATATATTTCATAGTTAGTTTTAAGATTTAACATTGGATCTTTAATTTTAAAATTGGCTCTGTCATGGAATGCCAACTTTATCACAAGTCTGTTTAGGAAATGTTTGCCCTAATCTAAATCAGTCAGCCATAAGTGTATAAATGGCAAACTGCGATTGATTGAAAATCTCAGAGTAACACTAGCTCAGCCACAAGGATTTGGAAAAGGCTCCGTAGTTCCAGTGAAGAGTAATTTTAATGCTAGAGCTTAGAATGATGTTTAAGACAAGTGCTTTTAACATTGTGCCACAGTGAGGAGAGGACCCATTTCTCTTTCAGCATGACTGTGCAATGCAAAGGAAAAGGCTACTGAAGACATGGTGTGACAAGGTAGGCGTGGAGGAGCTTCCGAGGTCTGCACAGAACCCTGACTCTACTGTTACAACAAGTCATTTGAATGCTCTTCTCTTAGGCTGAGGCACTGGTTTGTCAAGCATAATAAAAAAGTGATGAGATATTGACATAGCTATCAAAGGCACATTTAAAAACATGCCGTCTCATCACACAGACAACTGTATTACAAAAATGACCCTCTTTATTCTTACTGAAAATAAAACACAGGACATTGTTTCTGTGTAATCATTTCTATACACATCAAATCAATGCGAAGTAAATGTTTTATGTTTTCAAGAAGAAAATTATGATGTACAATAGTAATCATTCGCAAGTAAATACACTTACTTATAATTGATTATGCTGCTGGCATCTAAAATTATTTGACATTGGGCATGAACCAAGAAAGAGTGTAATTAAAGCAGCACATCCAAAACATCTCAACAGGAATCTGCTCAACAACTTTTAGCACAGTACAATACTATCCATGATACAAAGAAGAAAATAAAGATAAGGCCCATGGGCACCAGAAGTATATTTAAAGGTTAGGGGAAACAGCCCCCCCCATGTTTATGTCACCCATGCCAAGACCTACAAAAAGCCTTAAAACCTGATAAAACTTCAAGATGACATAAAATCTAAATTTTAATGTGGGTGGGATGCAGGGCTCTACATCTTGGCTGTTGTCCGGATGGGGTGGGGGGTGTTGTCTGGAAGGAAAACATTGGGGCGACACGAATACAGACTCATCTATGAAACATAGCATATTTTGTATCACTGCCAGACAGACTGGCTCACAACTGATGATGTGACAGCCACATGTCTTTTTCTGTTCAATTATCAATATTTAATGTAATTTAATGTAATTTTTTTAACTTATCCGAACAAAGGGGTTTTAGAAGACAGGAAAAATATGTTTACACACTAAGGGCAGTTCAATATCTCCAATTCACCTGATCTATTTAACCAGTAAACGGATTGGAAACCCACACAGACCCTGGCTGCACCAGCCAGAAACTTCATACCCAGAACCCATTAACCACTGAGCCTACCCTGAGCCTAATATTTGAGAGTAGGTGCATTCATAGCAAATTATTTTATAATTGTATATTTTATATTAATAATGTGGTCCCTGATGTCTTGTGAAACCTGACCCTGGTTTTGACAATAGACAGCAAATAATTGGAAAATATCTTTTACATTTCAGTACACTGTTATGAATGTTCTATTTTTCAATACTGCTTGAAGACCATTACACCCTGATAGCAGCAGGAAGTGAAGACAAGCATCATATCTCTTTGCAGTCCAATCAAATGCTTCAAACCTCCAAGGACTGCATGTGACCTTGTAGCAAGGAAATTCCTCAAAACGTATAACTAAGCAACTTTGAAGTTTTTAAAGGTCAAAACAGGGAATGTTCTCAACTCAGCAACCAACTGAGCATATGTTTCACTCAAAGAAGATTTAGAGCAAAGACTTCATGAAACGAAGCCTGGATGAGCATCACTTGGGTGCACTAGGCTTGCGCCCAAGCATTAAAGGCTGGAATTATATTTAAATTTAAGTCAAAGTTTCTGGGTAAATGTTAAGAGATACTAATTTTGTGCATGAACCTCTGTAAAAACTCAGCTGCCTGGCAAACAGGATAGACAAAAGTAAAATTGTGTCACAGTTCTTTTTTTCAGACTGTACTGGGTACGTGTACAAATAGTGGTCCCCTAAAATTAAAGACTTTTCACACACTTTACAGCCTAACACTCACACACACCCACACACACCTCTAATGAATGAATATTTTCCAGTGGGACTGTGACAGGCCTTGGTTTTGAAGCCATTTCAATTAGTCTAAATCCCCTTACACCCACTACCAGACCTCAGTGACACACACACACATGCAGAGCCATTCACGGACACACACACACAGCCCCAGGGGTAATTATGGATAAGACGCTGAAATCTGAGTATGTTACTCAGTTCCGTAACATACAATTCATAAGGGAACTGCGATTATTTTTGTATTGATCACCACACCCAACACACCTTCTCCTCAGCCTGTCACAATAAAGAATTCACTCTGTTTGAACACACAGAGGGACACGTGTGTTTGTTTGTGTATGTTTGTTAATTTTTACATTTTCAAGACTTTATTTTGTTAAAAACAACAGAGAAAAACAGATGTGACCTACCTTGACAGGACAAAATATATGGCTCTGACATTATCCGTTATTATTTTCTGAACTGAAAGACCAAAGGGCTTTGTGACTAATGTAGAAATGTGTTTGAGAGTTTATAAAATTTTGACTAACTGAATACACTGAAAACACTAAAGAATGCTCATATGGGGTCTGCTTGGACATCTAGGGCAGTAGTTTACCAGCCAAAAGGACTTTCATAAATGGAACCCTTCTTAATTTGTTTGTTTATCAGCGTGTTCTCATTTATCCACAGGGACCACAGAGAAAAACACAATGGAAAATGTCTCTTGGGTATTCATCACAGCAGAGCAGACCAGTAAAAATATAAATACAAAACACAAGCAAAATATCTTTTAAAAACTGTCTGCCCACCCTACAAATAAAAATCCTTAGAACATATTTAAGTAGAATAATTCTATGATTGAAATAAAACAAAATAAAAAAAGATTCATTTATTTGTACTTTTTTAATTTTTTACCTTTTAATGGATGTAGCTGACAGTCTTGGGAGAAAAAATGCTCAAAAACTTGACCTCCCAGATGATTCGCTGCTTTTCATCATACTGTAAACTCCTCTCCACCATCTAGGATACAGATAAGCCTTCTCATGTTATCTGTGAAAACTCTTCCTAGCTCACTCATGACTAATAAAGAGGCTTGAGCTGTAGCATCTGTGATTTGGGATATAAATGTTGGTTCTGATCCTTTTTCAGTACCAGTCAGTTTAATTTTGTTGTTGTAATGAAACGAGCCAGAAAGTAGAGTGGTCCAGATTAGTGACCCAGCCAAATCCCAAATATACCACCCAAGCCAGGTAACTTCTGTTTGCTCTGTAACTTGGCAGCTGCATGCAGCACAGTATGCTTCATTGAGCCTCTAAAATCTCTCTTTGTTCAGTAGTAAACATGGACAGGTAAAATGGAGACATGTAACAGTTTTTTTCAGGGAAAGGAAGATTCTCAGATGAGTTAAAATTCCATGAAAAGTTTGCAGAAGTCTTATTTGTCTCCTCAGGGCCTGCTGTAGTACATCCTTTTTTACAGAATAAAATGATTTTCTTCAGTACATCATACAAAAGATAAGAATCTCATGATCAACTGAAATTCACCGCATGATTGTGTGTATTTGCTTATTATGCCTGCTTTTGGCCTGGGCAGTGGTATCTGTGTGCCAATTCTGCGTAACTATTCAGAGATGCAAATAAATCCTTAGAGCTGTTAATGTAATTTTTTCATATTTTTGGTTACACCACAACTTATTGATTTGTAACAAAAAAAAATGTTTTGCTTAAAAACACAAATACTGTATTGATTGGAGGTCTCAAATCTGGCAGAATGTCTCTGCTAGTTTTAAAAGGATAATATCAAAAGAGGAATTTGAAAGTGTAAATGGCATGGAAGCTTTAAGAGGTTTTACCACATTCATCAACCTTATGAGCAAAACTGTAGACCTTTCAGTAAGAGACAGGCCTACTTACCAACTTTGCTTGGTATAAGAGTATCTCTTACCAGTTTCAGCCTTGGCTGTCCACTTGTACATTCTCTGAGAGACTGAGTGTGTGCGTATGTGTGTGTATGAGGATCTAGCAGAACTTCAGGGCAGAGCCCAAGAGCAGATGAGACAGACTGAGAAGACTGAGCGCTCAAGCAGTCATGGAAATCTCCGGCAATCCCTTGCACTCGTCCTCTCCTCTCGTTCCCTTCTTCCACAGATCCCTATGAAATGGAATAATCTCTCTCCTCTTTTCCTCCCATGCTCACTCTCTATCCTTCTTAGAGAAGCTTTCCCCATCTCCCCAGTGCCACAAGATACCCTGTGTTGTCCAGACATTCAGAGCACCTACTTGAGTCTACATTCAATCACTGTGGTAACATAGTCTAGTATCATAATGGTAACTTTGATGAGGAAGAAAATATGCTCGAATTTTACTGTTATGTAATGTTAATGAAACAAGTAATTAAATTGATTTGATCATTACGAAATACAAAGTATGGTTGTTGTTCCTAAACGGTGCTAAATTCAGTGTTACAATGTAAAACGTTCTAATGTTTTGTTATAACAGTGCGTGTTTTTATTGAATTTAATTAATGTCATATTGCCTCAAATGGACAGAATTTGCTGTTTGTATGTGTGAGCTTTAGAAAGAGAGGGACTGGAAGAGGAAGGCACAAAGTGCCTGAAGAAGACGAAGAAACGGGATGATGATCGAGAAAGGGGAAGGAGAAAGATGAAAGTGACCAGAGAAGAGTGAGAAACGGAGGTGAAAGAGCAAGAGTGAGAGAGGAGAGAGAAGGGGGAAGATGGGAGGAATGGAGAACAGAAGGGTGAGAGTTAAAGTTTGTGGTCAGCAGCACCACGGGCATCATAAATCAGATTTCCCACAATCCCTGTGGAGGAGCCCCGCGCTGGGTGCCGTGGACACGCTCAGTGGGGCGCGGCACATCGATTGGCGTCGCTGCAGCCATGATGAGTGCGCTGGGGTCCAGGGCCGGGGGTTTGGGGGGTGGAGGATGGGGGGTTGTGTGAGTGTGTGTTTGTATGAGCTGGGGGAGGTGTGTTTGTGTGTTTTTTTGTTTTTTTTTTTTTTCTTCTGTGTTTTTTTTTTTTTTTCCATTTCTCCTGATGTCCGGTTGCGCCGTGATCCAGCAACACGGGAGGG
>JBBMFX010000101.1:11380279-11387779 GCA_037832545.1 Rhabdalestes septentrionalis
TATTATATTATATTATATTATATTATATTATATTATATTATATTATATTATATTATATTATATTATATTATATTAGAAACCCAATCTTTTTTATACTGCACAAATGTGTTAACTGTAACTGTGGTCTCTTCTCTTCATGTCCACCCCTTACTCCATCTGAGTGGAACTGGCAAAGGAGCTCAGTTATGGTGCCAAACCTGGAGTGTGCCAAATACCAGTAAAGAGGTGCATAAAGATAAATGTCAGACAGGGTTAAAGCGAGTGACTGAGAGGGGGTTGGGGGGGGTGGGGTGGGGGGTGGGGTAGACCGACAGAGGGAGAGAGAGAGTAGTGATATGTACAGAGAGAGAAAGAGAGAGAAAGACACAGAGAGATATATAGGCACAGAAAGAGAGAGACTGTCAGAGAAATATAAAGGAAGATATCCGAGAGAAAGAGATACAAGAAACAAGTACAAAGACAAAGAGGGGTTGACAGAGAAAGAGAGAGACCTTAGATTGACTGAGAAAAGAATGGGACAGCAAGAAAACGAAAGAAGGAGAGACTGATATAAATAGAAATAAAGAGCAGAGAGAGAGAGAAAGAGAGAGAGAGAGAGAAAGAGAGAAAAAGAGAGAGAGAGATATAGCGAGAACAGACAAAGAGAATATATGAGGGTGAATGGTAGGTCCAGGTACTCACTTTAGTAAATGTGTCAGTCTGAGATTGCCCTGAAGAGCACCCCGATTCAGTCATAGAAGATAAAAGGCAGTTTAGACTCATGGGGTCTTTCATCTTGTTGTCTGGAGGGGATCTGCTCACTCCAACTTCAAACCACAGGGTCACAAATGTCCTGTAAGGGCTTCAGAATGTCACGCCTAAATACATCCAAATACAACTTGGAAAAAGTATTTATGTACTGGGTTATCTTGTATTAGTCAGCTCCTGTAAAAGTGGACACTTTAGGAACAGATTAGCTGCTTGTGATCTCTACTCATGCACCTCCAGTTTTTCAGGCTGCACTTCTAATATTTAACCTAATCAGATGAGCAATAATACAAAAAGGTTTCAGAAAGACAATAATGAAATATACTAAGATAATTAGTTGAATCAACTCATTAAACGGTAAGGACCTCTATGGCTCTGATAAATAGTCCTAATAAAACTGGATGTATTATAACTCAAGCACAGTTCACCTAAATTGTTTACATACAACTAAATATAATACATAAATGAAGGTATATTAATGATAAACCATAACATTAATAACACCTATCTAATATTGTGTAGACAGCTGATGTTAATGGTATAATTTGAACCCTTTGAGGGACAGACAATATTTGGGTAGGTGGTACCAATGAAACAAAAACAAAAATATACATTAATGACATGACCCAAGTTTTTGCAGCAGAACATTGCACAGAGCATCACACTTCCTCTGCCAAGCTTGATTTCTTCCCATTGTGCATCCCTCCTCCACAGCAAAGCAACATTTAGTGTCACGCAGTCGTCCACATGATGTTAAAGAATTTCATTTTGTAATTTAATTTTAATTAATGTAAATTTGTCCTCACACCTGCCCATTTTACATGCTTCCAATACAACAGGTTCAAGAACCGACTGATCACTACTTATGAATTGACCTTGATGAGGCATTATCATGGTTTGTACAGTATTGTTTTACTCTGAAGAGTAAATTATCATTTACAGTTTTGTCATGTGTTTGTTGACATGAAAACCATTAAAGGTCCAGAGGTAAACCTGCTGATAAAGTAATCGATTATGTAACTAACTAATAAATCACACAATTGTTTAATTACAAAATAGTAGAATGACAAAACTACACCAATCACTTTACGTCTATTGTTTAAAGCATAATTGTTAGTAAATAAAATACATTTCAGGACATTACAATACATTCCACAGAGTTGGATTCACCGCATAGACAATTTTACATAGCTGGTTCCACTGATTCCATACACAGCCTCTAAATTGTTTTTTCTTTCTTAGACAACTTAAAAGCCAATGGGATGAAAAAAACCCTGAGTACAACAATGTAAAAGATTGTTTTGATTGTAAAACAATATTGTTCACATTATGATAACTTATCAAATCTATTTCATAAGAAAGAATGTACTGCTGTGCTTATAAACAAAATATGCTTTTCTGACTGAAATGTTCCAATCATTTAAATAGACTACGCAAATATATTAATATGAATCATGTCATAATTTTGCTATAACCTGTGATCACAGTGAGTGACTGGCATCCTCTAGCAGGAATCTTTATCACTCTTAAAAAAATCACTAAACTCTGTCCCTAATTGGTGTCTTTTATAGGGAACATACTTGTAACATGCTTCTCCACAAATCTTTACTTTTTAAGCATATTTAAATCTTGTGTGACAGGACAAGTTATTTTATTTTATTTTTTCTATTTAAATACATCAGGTTGTGAAAGGGCAGATTAGTTCTACATTTCTTTGGGAAATTCAACATGGTGTACCTCATTTGAGGTATTCAATTGGACCTTAAGGATCATGTTGTACCTTTGAGAGTATATTTACATGTATTTTTAGGGACAGAAATGTACGTGTGCAATTCCCTTCTCTCTGACACCACATAGCAAAATTCAGGAAGATTTATGTGAGCATTGAGAGCCTTCACTGCTGAAGTGCACCACCTGATGGACAGCCAGGCATGCAGAACTCTCACTGAGAAAGGAGGCCCAGGACTGAGGAGTGTGAGGCAGCTCACAATGTGAGGAGGCCCAGGATTGAGGGTGTGAGTGGTGATCCTGGATGTTGGTATGGTGGGTGAAAGCACACCCCAATGTGTTATCACTGGGGAAAATCTCTCTCTCTCTCTCTCTTTCTCTCTCTCTCTCTTTCTCTCTCTCTCTCTTTCTGTATATCTCTGTATACTCCAGCCCCTGCAGAAAGGGCTGAAAGAGCATATAAAACATCACATAAAAGTTAGCCATTTGCAGACCTGCATGTGTGCATGCACACTGATAGTTAAAATCAAAATAATAATAAGATTACTGAATTTGAACATGGGCTCTTTCAGCAAGAATACCTAACTCAATCATGATTATTTTTAAGAATGTAGATGTATGAAAAACATTTGTTGATCCTTCCGCACAATGTCAAAACAAGTAAATATTTTCTCCTGGAGAAAGTTTCTAAATTGTTCTTGTCTTCCAAAAAAATGTCCCTTAGGATGACAAGAAACCTTTTTTTATGTGAAGGCCCTTGAAACATTAAGAATGTTCTTCACAATCACACATCTCACAACGATTTTTCAAGAACTCCAGGGAGCTCCAGGGAGACTGGCCCCTATGCTTATGGAATAGAAATCGCTTTGGAAGTAATTTGGTGGCATCACTCATAGAGTCAGTTATTTCAAAAGAGTGTGGATACAAAGAGTTAAACATTTTTTAATCTATAAATGACCTTCCACATTATATAAAACCAGTTAAATATTTTGAAATGTTTCTTAGTTTAGACATAGGAACCCTCATCCTGATATAAGATCCATTTAGGGTCTTAGTTTGAATATACAGTTCTAAGAGACACCTTTAATTGGAACAGAACATTTACATTATTTGAAGAATATTTAAAACTTTAAGCTGCTTTACCTGCACATCGCATTTACAAAATTAGTTTGAGGAATCCTCCATTGAAAGGTTCTTAAGGGAACCAAAAGTAGTGATTGTGTGACGGTAAAGTGTGTGTGTGTGTGTGTGTGTGTGTGTGTGTGTGTGTGTGTGTGTGTGTGTGATGGCTGTTGGCCAGGTCCACTGGAGTAATGGAGTAATTGATTGCCGATTGACCCTCGTGCCACTGAGGACACTCCTTTCCACTCAACCACTGCATTACTTTTATTTTCATTATGGAGTTGAGCAGCTGCACTGCCCTGCTGGATGCACTCACACACACTCTTCACCTAACACTACATGTATATGTGGAGCACTGCAAAAACACTGCGTAAAATACTTACAAGACAGAATAAAGCAAACTCAGCAGCATGACCAATATTTGAGGGGAGACGAATGGAATAATTGCACAAATCCAGAGTTGAGGTGAGATGTAAAACCAAATTAGAGATCTGACTTGCTCAACACTGGAGAGAGAGAGAGAGAGAGAGAGAGAGAGAGAGAGAAAGATAAATATTCCCAGTAATACATATACACTGAAAAAATGTGATGCATTGAGTTTGCCCTAGTCAAATGTACATTTCATTTCCACATGAGGAGAGCATATCAACACACTTTAATCATATGGAAATTGTGTATGCATTTAAATTGAATTAAATCACTTCATGACTTTTTTCAGGGTGGAGTGAAAAAAAATGGTTTAGACTTGTACGCCATAAATGGCCTTTCTCACTGGGTATTGATGAGTGCTTTGCTGCTGACCTGCAGTCCCTTCTAGCAATGCTATGGAGAAGGGAAGTGAAAGCTGTAGTGTAAGGAACAAAGCGATCCCAGTGAGTCAGCAAAATCATGACCCTCACTCTGGAGGGCACTGGAGGTCAACACCCCTGAAAAATAAGAAGGACCACAGAGTGCACTCACTCACACTGCTCCATACAGCACTGCAGCCAAGTTTGAGTGAGTCGAACTCATTAACCTAACCTTTTCTGTTCTACAAAAAAAGCAACAAAAAAGAAACGTACATATATAAAAAAGGGATGTGATGAGCAACCCCATCCTTAGGCAATGTAAGAATTAACCCCTTAAAGTGTCAGGTTTATTACATCCTGAGGCTTATTATTAAGAGTTAAATTACTGTAGTGAGGAAAACCTGGACCCGCTGGCAGCTCCTGACCATTTAAAAGGTATAGACTGTGTGCATGTAAGCACATTAGAAAGAATCCCCCCTCAGTGAGTAGTGGCACTGAAAGCCAGAGTCATAGGCCAAAGAGATGCTTAATGCACAGTCTTTTAGCAGCACTTACATTCTTTTTTTTCAAAAGATGATTTTTCCAGGCTTATGACAACAGATCCATTGCTGGCAACTGTGTGCAGACAGGTTATGCACCCTCGCCAGAGCAGTTAAACAGTCTAACAAAAATAAATAAACCAATCGATTAAAAAATTCTGCCTGTTTACTACAAGCTTCAGCCACATAAGTGGACGTTATTCCCTCTCTTGGCCGTTTACTTACGGGGAGTTCCTTCTGCTCTGCTGCATGATGACGTGCAGTCCAGGTGACACTTGATTGACAGGATCTCCTTTTGCAGACTCTAATTGCCTGCAGCCGAAGCCTCTCACTGAGTTTATAATCAGCTCTCGTTCTGCATTATGACCCGTTTGTTCGTCAGTTTGTTTATTTATTTGTTTATTTTGGGGTCTCGCTTGAATAATAAACGAAAACAACAACAAAAAAATCGCTGCTGTTGCAGATTTCTCGTACCCCCCCTTACCCCCTCTCCCTTCTTTACCCCCCTTGCGAATGCATGTTTGCGCTTTGTCTATTCAGCACGGCGCGCGTTGCGCCGGTGACAGGCGGCTGCGCGCCAGCAGCGGGAAATTGCTTTTTTTTAACCACGCAGAGGGGTTGCTTGTGTTGAGGGGCCCTTCAGGGTTGGGGGACGGGAGGGTGATGTGCTCCCAGGTCACTTCTTCAATCCTGAGAGCAGGCTGCAACATCATGAGACGCTCCTGAACACTAATAGAGCTTCATAGGCGATTAATCAAAGTGTATGTTTGTTTGAGGAACGACTGGCCGCCTTCTGTTCTGTGTAACTGGTCTCTGTAAGAAAGCTTAAAGTAAGACCTTTAGACTAAAAGTCATCACATAAAGCTACTAATCATTCAAGGAGCATGCCCTTTATTTTAGCATTTCACAGGTTTTGGCCATTATTGATGATGGTCATTATACTGATGATAATGATGGTGATTAAAAAATATCCTTATTCATGTACTTACACAAAAACTATCAGAGAAACTTTCAGTGAGGTAAAATCGTTTAGAAAAAAGACCTTTTTTGACACCCTTTCTTCATAAATTGTTAAATGAACTGACTATTTTGTCTTTTTATCTTAGGGAGATATATGTGTTTGAGTGTGACTGTTTCACACTGGTAAAACACCTTCACTCACTAAATAATCTAAGAAAAGTCAGAAAATACACGAGCTAACTGAAACAAAAGGTTGTTGACCTTCATCAGTGTAGCCTAGTGCCATGCCATGGGCCTACAGGACAAGAACATCTGAACTTCATGACTGATGTGAACAGAAAACACACGTTGCAATAAAACATATAAGTGATATGAATATTACACATATATAAATATAATACATATAAATTGTGTGTATGTATGTATGTGAGTTTATGTATGTGTGTGAGTATGTGAGTGTGTGAGTCTACCTCTCCAGTAAACCGAGCCGTAGAGACGCTGACTACAGGGGAATCTCATCAGCAGTGCAGCTCAGACGCCAAAGAGCACACTGGCTCTTCCCCTTTCTCTCTCTCTCTCTTGTTTTCCATCCCACACTCTTCCTTTTCTCTCAGCCTTTTCACCAAGTGCACCTTGGACCGTCACTGAAACACATAATAACACAGCATACACTCAAAGAAAATGCAAACCAGTGATATGCTTAACCACTCAGACTCCAGACTTGTATTTTAATTTGGTTGTTAATTTTAAGGCTTATTGTGTAACGGCTACTTTAATTACATTGCAACATAAACCTGATATGTATATGTACGTTAAAGTTTAGGTCCAAATACAGGTTATGCTAAACTAGATAAATGCCTAAAATCAAAATGTCACATTATATTGTAAATAGATAGATCGGAAACATAAGAAATGGTTTAGAGAAGCATGAAAAACATTGGAACTGAACTGCATGAATATGAAAACAAACATGCACTTCACTGAATAGTTTACCAACCAGATACTATGGAGGGCTGATGTGATGTCTGTCACACACGTAATACACCGGCCCCTCTGACTCAGCAGAAGGGTGTGTGTACTGGGGGCTCTGTGCTGAGGTTGAGCATCAGGCTGGGACACTAATTTGACTGAACAGTAAGAGAAAACATCTACAAACCAGACTGGGTAGGTAACACCAACTGATGTCATGCTTATAAACCTCCTCTGTTAGAGCCTCAGACTGTGTTATAAAGACGGTGATAGTTCAGGCCTTCAGTGCGTGCACAAAAGGCCAGGGTCAGTGTCAGTGGCCTGTTCCTATAATACCCATTAATACAGAGCTTCTGTTTTTTTCTGCCACATGGTAAATATATGTTGCATCCACACCAACAGAAATGTGCTGATGCAATTTTAAATCTCTTAACTTTAAGAAGAAAGAAGAGTCTTCACATCCTGATGAGCTTGTTTGTTTCCATCTAAAGAAACTTCTGGGTCTGCAAATTCAACATCAAGAATAATCAAAATGAATAAACAATAAATAAATAAAGTAACAGCTCATCTTTAAGAATATGAATATTGATAATTATGCATATAGTGACAGTTCTTACATTTTTATCATTTTTTCAAGCCCAACGCTA
>JBBMFX010000101.1:11392847-11406207 GCA_037832545.1 Rhabdalestes septentrionalis
CGCCGCTGGCGAGACTGTGGCCACCGGGCTGGGCGCCGGGGCTCGGGGCGCAGAAGCTGGGCGACGAAGGCACGGAGGAGCAGGGCGTGCTGATGGGCGTGGAGGACAGAGAGCCCGGCGGCAGGCGGTGGCAGTAGCGCTCGGATTCGGGCGGCTCCTTCTTTACCTCGAACTTCATGAGGTCGAAGTCATTAACGTACTCGATGGCCAGGGGGCTGTTGGGCAGCTCGCCGGCGCTCATGGCGAGGTCCGCGGCCATGTCGGCGTCAGCGGCAGTCCATGCGACGGCGCGCGCCCTCAGAAGCGAAGGGGGAGGGAGGGGGGTGCTGGTGGTGCCGCACCGGGACTGCAGTCCTTCTCTCAACAGGGTGGCAATGGTGTTTTTGTTGGGGGGGCAGTTTAGCACATGTGAGCAAACCCAGAGGAGACACCACAGCCTAACCAGTCCTTAAAACAGCTTCTATTTAGAGTGGAGGTGTCTGTGTGTGTCCGCGTGTGTGGTTGGTGGGTGTAGAGTGAAGCACCCGTGTACGTGAACTTGTCCACCTGGCAGCTGCTCCAGCTCACAGCTTTCTCCTTTAATATCACCCGAAACCTGAAACGTCAGTCCCGTTATTACAGGCCCTCGGGATGAAAGGTCCTCGGTGTGAAAAAACAAAACAAAAAAAATAAAAAACAAAATAAAAACGCAGGAAAAAAGTAGATGACTCTTATCCTGGGTCGTCGCTGAAATGTTTTAGTCCTTAAACAAAACCTGGAAGCAAGAGGTGTGTTGTTTCATTGGGACAGGAGGCCCCGAAAGTTTTCTCCCCTAAACTTGACAGTAGGTCAGTCTTATAGTCAGACTTTACCACTCGAGTCCGAGTCCGATGGAATGATCAGACGATTCAGAAAGTCACCGAGAAACATAGCAAGATAACGCATTACAAAAACAACAACAATCACAGTAACTTCCAGCGATAGGACGCCTCAGTATCAAGTCTCTCAGCAGATATCCCGGTACCTGCGCGCCTTTCTTCTCTTCTGTTTTCTTCTCTTTTGTTTCACTTTTTGGGGTGTAAAACTGTAGATCCCGCTTTTCACCCTTCTTTCTTTTTTCTTGTTTCTCTTATAGGGATTTGTGTTCTATCTCCCACCCCTACTCGGTCCACCGATGTACTGGAGAGGGTAGATGGCTCCATTTCTATTTATACACAGGGAGGTCAGGATGAACCAATAAGAAGAGTCACTAGTCGTATATTAGCATTTTCCCGCAGCAGCCGCCCCTTATTGGATGAAAACAGGCGTGCGTTTGGCGCGTTTGTTTCCTTTCCCTTTTCCCACCCACTCTCAGGCAAAGCCCCGCCTGCTGCTCCGCGATTGGCTTGCAGTTCACATCACAAACGGTAGAACCTCTTCTGAGAGTGAGGGATCAGGCAACCCTGGGGCTGGGGGCGGGGCTTTGTCAGAACACAGGTGGGAAAAATGACAGCAGGGACCCCGGAGCAGCTGCGTCCCGCCCCCTAGCGGCTGTTTCATATAATATTTCAAACTGATGAGGTTGCGCACATTGGAAAATACCATGTAAAGAAACTTCAGTTTCAGCTTCCATTTTAGCTTCTGTTCTTTAATGCTTTACACCACCATGACCCATTATTTGGTGATAAAAAAAAACAACTTAAACATACATATATCAAATCTCATCACATATCCCACACACCCCTCACATGGACTGTTTCCCACCCTGGTATCTGGAAAAAGGTTCAGAAGTATCAGAACCACCCATATCAGACATTATAAAATATTCTTCCAATAAACCATTAGATTCCTGAACTCAGACCCTGCACAACATCAGGGGTCTGATGAACAGCATCTGACCTCATAAAGAGACCGCTATAAGAAATGCACCTGACACTTTTAACTGCTATAATCACTGCACCGACACCTTCCAAAAGACTGCATTAAAACTCGCTGCTAAACATTAATACTCAACCTCAGAATACACACCTATTTGCACTACCTGCCTGTTTTATACGTTGCGATTCTTTGCTTAGATGCTGCAATATAATGATGCGGCATTTTCTTAACTTTCTCTTTTTGTTTTAACTTTGTCCTTGTCCATTGTCACAACCTGCTTCAGAGAACGCTATTTCAGTCCTCTGTTTACTTGTGTATGAATCTTGAAACTTGAATCTTGAATCAAGTTCATTTCAGTGCTATGATTCATATGGGACAGAGAAATATATTGATCGAGGTAATATATTACATTTATATTTACAGTATTCATTTTATACTAAAATGGATGTAATGTATTTTGATAAGCGATGAGATGGGGTATCTTATGGATATGCTTTCTATTTCAGAGGCATCAGCTAAAAGTGGAATAAAGAAGAGTTTCTTAAACACTCCAATATTACTTGCTGCCATACGGCATTTGGAGAGTCGCGGAAGCTTGACTAACTATATTCGCCCCATTGAGCTTGTGGGAAATCTAGAAAACTTAATTAAAATACAGCAACAGTCATTTGTGTGGCTACACTGTAGTCAAACACTCTTTTTGCAGGCGCAGAAGTGTGTGAATACAACAGGGATTAGTGTAAACGTGGATTAAGGCAGATTCATGATCAAATGGTCCTAAAGTATCAGAAAGTGCTGCTACAGTGAATTGATACAGAAGAGAAGGACGAGCGTTTTTCTACCTGACGTAATTTATTATAAACAAGACTTATGTGTTTAATGGTATATTGCTCCTCCAAGTGCAGGGAGGTTAAGAACAGTTCCAGTATTGATGGCGTGCTGATTCCTGCAGCGCCCCTTTTCCCGTCTCACTCGTTCCCTTCTCACCACATCTGGCGATAAAAATCAATCCTCATTTCCACCGGAAGAAGAGAGAAAATAAAATAAGAATTAAAAAAGAGCACGCGCAGCGGATGGGTTCATTAGGACGGGAAGTGCCCGGATTCCATTCGCAATTAACCCCTAATCGCCTTGCGACTCATCTGTTCGAATCGACAAAAAATCAAAGCCTAGCGCAGCCCCCCCAGAGCAGAGCATGGGCGAGGAGCTTAGGCCGGCACGCCTAGGTCACCTTTTACAAGCATGGGGAGCAAATATGAGCCATAATGTGAGTAAGTTCTGTGCTAAGAATCATAGAAAATGACGATCTAAATCTACACAGGTGGCTCCACAAGTGGACAAACACACAGAGGCTGGGGCAGATTGGGGTGTAGTAAAATGATACAGGAAGTCTTGCAGCCTAACTGAAAGCTATAATCAAACTGTTCTAACTGATGCAGATGCTGCAAATCAAAGTAATCCCCAGCAAAATATATGTTTGGGTAAGTCCAGTAAGTGGGCACCCACATCACCATAACATCTTTTACAAGTTAAACAGTTTATTCTACATTTTCCAGCAGTGTTGAGTGATACATGTATATTTGACTCTTGACTCTTAACATTTGTCAAAATCTAGAGGCATTATTTAAAGATATACTGTAGAAGAAACACTTTTGGTTATTTGAGGAACACTTGCCTGAATGGTTTCTCAAAGAACCATTTGTTGAAAATGAGATGAGTAAGAGTGACAAAACCTCCCTATAAAGTAAAATGTCCATATTGGCTAAAGATTTTTTCTATAGCCCATATTTGGGAACTGTTCATTTTAGAATGTAGAGGTTGATTTGAGATATAACATGTGGTTGAATCATATAGTTGATCATTTTTTAATAATTAATGATTTAACACACACCCCAATCACATACAAAAGAACCCCATACGAGATTTTGCAGACAGTGTCAAGATGGATAACTAAGATACACAGATAATCAAAATATGAGCTGCTTGAAATGTTCCACTAATCACTATTCTGTATAGTGGCAAATTTATGCAGAACTCTATTACATGCAACACAAATTGTGAAAATACACTGAGGCTGCACATTCGACACGGTGCTTGTTCACTACTGATGATTTTCACCAACTTTTTCAGACAAAATTGTAAATACATTTAAAAGTGCGATATGCAGTGAATATGTAATGGTTTTAGATACAGCCAGGCTTGCAAACAAAACAACCACACTACCAAAGGAACACATTAAATGAACACACACAGAGTTATAAAAATGTAAAACGCGTCAGAAAAACAACAAGGGACATCAAAATAACCGACAGCCAAGTGTTAAACAAGATGCAGCTCTTAAAAACAATATTTAATCGAATGACTGTTACTATCACTGAGCATGCTGGATGGGCCAAAGCTGAACTACAAGCTACACACCACAGCATCAGTAGTAATGTACATTCTTACATTCTCTTTTTAATTTTGAACAGTGAGGATATACTGCCATCTGTTTGTTAGCTGTAATGTTGTTTGCCTTATGTTTTGCAGTCAGTTATTTTGCTACTGCTCCTGAATGAAACTCCCTTTCCTGTTTGCCTACATTCATCAGGTAGCCCTGTGGAACTACATGCAAATAAGGCCAAATGACATGTAGCAGATGTGATTTGCTTTGTGTGTTTTCTAGGTTTTGTAGCATCATTTATATGAGGTCTTATGGCAGCTTTCATTTTGGCCTGTCATTTTCTTACAGTGCAGTTTAGCACTGTAAATTCTTGCCCTTCTTTTTGCATGTGACGGAGCAAACTGGTATGTTTTTGTGGTATTGCATGACTTGTCTTTTACTGAGAATGTAGTGGAAGCTGGTTAGGTTTCCTAATTGCATGGCTCTGTCGCCAACTAGTGCTACGACTGGTACTGTACTGTTTTTCAATATGCCTCCTGCTCATGCCTCTTTTTGAGGTAGCCATAATACGTCATAATAAAGCCAAGGTTTACTAGACCAAGTTTTGTCGTAAATTATAAGTTCAACATAAGTTGAATCAGTACCCTGAGAAACCTTGCTGCACTAAACAGTTCAGAGTTTTACTGTTTTAGCACATCATTACTGTGCTGTGCAGGAGTAATACGGGACTGGAGTTATAAGAGTAGATTAAATAATAACAATATTCCACACTGATTCCATTTGACATGATAGGCATTCGAAAATAGACAGAACATCAGCTATCAAAAACATTTTTTCAGCAAGGCATTAACAAACCTTTAGTACCAGCTGACAATTAAGAGTTGCATAATGTAACTGATGCATGGCACAAATAAACTGGGGTCTCTGTTTGCAGCAGGGGGCCCAAAAGAACTGAGGGCTCAAGGCCTTGCCTAAACTGACGAGGCAGTGTAAGATATCCTGCCCAGTGAAATACAGATGCTCTCAAGACCCAAATCTGCCTACGGAGGAGGAAAAAGGGAGAAAAAAATATGAGAGATGAGGGGACAAATCATATAAAGGTATTTGAGGGGCGCTAAGTCATTATAGGGGGTTTTATCAAATAAGCAAGAGTGGATCCCAAAGTCCAAGCTAAGCAGTCTGCTTTTAAAATGCCATATTTAAGAAGATCTGCCGTGGTCCATTCAGCGAGTGGAGGCTAGGTGGGTGTGAGCATGGCCGAGGGCTTGAGACATAAATTTTGAAGTCAGGGCTTTCATTGTTCCTTTGCATATTGGGAGTTAGCTTCTGGTGCAGTTCTGGCGATTTAAGCAAAATGGACATCAGCACGTCCAGGATGGAGAAAAAGAGAGTGATAGAGTGAAAGAGAGAAGGGTGGTGGAGGGGGGCCCGGGCTGGGCAATAGGGGGGGAATTCACTCTGGCGGATTTTGTCCAGTTAACCCCCTTTTAACCAAAGGGATGTGAGGTGAGGTGCTGGGGGTTATCAAAGGCAGGGAAAGCAAACATTTGTAGGCATCCTCAGCTTAAACGCCAGCTCAGAGATTCAGCAGTAATTGTGTATGTGTACTAACACATTTACAACTTATATGACACTCACAGCAAAAAGAAAGTAAAAATATGAATCAAACATTTTTATTGTAAGATGTAAGGAAGGAGAGAACAGCATTATGACAGTTTTGGACAGGAGGCAGAGCATAGTACAGACAGAAAAAAATAAAACATTTACCTTTGAAAACTGGCAGGTGACCAAATCAGATTAGAATAAGACAGGAGTGTATGGAGACCAAGTAAAGACAGATAGGCTGAAATATAAAGAGACAGATTCTAGTGCTTTCCACATCCATTTGGATAAAATATATCATTGAAAATTTGTGATTTCAGTGCATTTATTTTAGACAAATTAAGCTTTGAACAAGTTCTTCTTTTAAGAAAATACCCTTCTTCAGACTTGAGTGCTGGGCTACTAACTCAAGCTCTGTTATTCTGTGTTCTTTCAACAATCAAACACAGTTATGGCGACACAACCCGGACACAACCCAAAAAGATGTTTGTCTTTATTATTGCATTGCTATGAGGACTTGATTGCATTCAGTCACAAGAGCATAAGCAAAAAAGTGCAGATATTTTAGGATTCTGAATCTGCATAATGAGCAAATTATTTATGGTGTTTTTCCAAACAACACAGTTCAAACAAAGTATTGTGAAACTTGTGATATAAATGCTATGTACCTTAAATTGTGTTTAGTTCATTATGTTATGATCATAAAGCAAATTACTTTTATCTTAAACTTATTCCAAGACTGTTTGTTTTGGGCAAACTAGTTTAAAAAATGAATGGATAGACAGACAGACAGGTGGACAGAAAGATGCATTTGACAATTACATTAAAATATATATACGACTGCATGCATGCCTTCACATATATTTAAAACTGCTGATAAAAGCTAAGCGATTATGTGTATTGTGATGCTCTTTAATGAATTTTATAAAAATTCAAGCCTAAAAAAAGGCTGAGGAGGAACACACAACACATTTTCTATCAAAGAAATCGAACTGAAACAGACGAGGGAAAATGAAAAGGAGAAGGAGAGTGAAAGAAGAAAAAACGAGTGTGAAACTAATGAATAACTACTTGCAGGGAAAGTATGATCTTTATTGATGGGGCAGACTCTTTGCTGAGTTGTAATAAGTTTGTCTTTTTTATGTCTCTGCAATCTATCGAGGTGGAGAAAAATTACATTTGACCTTTCATTCTTTCTCTTTTTTTCCCCCCATTCAAGTCAGATTGTTCAAAGAAGAAAAGAGGAATAGATGTTTTTTCTCCCCCCACTCCTCTCTGCTCTCTCTTTCTTTCGTATGCGCTTTTACTAAAAATTGAAATATTGATCTTAATTAGAGTTTGCCGAGCTCAGCAGCTCCTTGAGCTTGGAGACAAGCAGCAGCAGACATCTGTCTCAGGCACTTCCATCCCCACCGTCAGAGCCAGGAGAACGAGGGAGAGAAGGGGAGGGAGAGAAAAGAAAGAATGATTGCCCTGTATCTCTGTCCTGTTAGGAGAATATGCTTCCTTTCTCTGTTTGCAACAAAGTGGTGACTGCTCAGTACATAACATGCATCCATGATTCAATCTCACTTGATAATTTTCCAAGTTCTCTTTTTTAATTTAGCCTTTATCAAAAGCAGTATTTGGCTGCCCACTGTGTGACTCACTCATAATGTAATCCAAGCAGAAATACTTTGAAACCATTAAAACCATTGACTTGTGAAATGAATAACATTGATTTTATAACTTATCATCAGGAAGCTAATAGTCAGTTCTTGACATCGATGCATTGGACTTAGAAAAAATGAGCAAGTTTAAGGATCTGAGTGACACTGACAGGGGTCAAATTATATTGGCTAGATGACTGGGTCAAAGCTTCTCCAAACTGGCAGGTGTTCCCAGTATGCAGTGGTTAGTACCTACTAAAAGTGGTCCAAAGAAGGACAACCAGTGAACCGGTGACAGAGTCCACCTAAACCCTCTTGAATTGCGTAAAGAGTGAAGGCTAGCCCGTATGGTCCAAGCCAACAGAAAAGTTACTGCAGCATAACGTCCTCAACAAATAAATTCTGGTTGTTCAAGAAAGGTGTCAAAACACAAGTGCATCACAGTTTCTTGTGTTTGGGTCTGTATAGTCGTAGACTGGTCAGAGTGCCCATGCTGAGCCTGGTCAACCCTTGAAGGGGCCTAGGACTGGCATGTGAGATTCAGTTGTGGATCATGGACCACTGGAAAAGGGAAGGTCTGATCAATCATGTTTTCTTTTACATCACATGGACAGCTGGGGGCATTTGTATCGCTTACCTGGAGAAAGGATGGCACCAGGACGCACTATGGGAAGAAGGCAATTGGCAGTATTCTGCTGGGAAACCTTGGGTCTTGGATCATGTAGATGTTACACATATGTAGTTGCAGATCAAGTACACCACTTCATGAAACAGTATTCACTAATGGCAGCAGCCTCTCTCAACAGGATAATGTGTCCTGCTACACCACAAAAATAGTTCAGGAATGGTTTGAAGAACATGACGAAGTGTACACTTGGCAACTTACAGGATGTACTGGAGCCAGATACCACAGTTCCTCTGGAGTCTGTGCCTCTACAGCTCAGTGCTGTTTTGGCAGAACTTCAACAAAGAAATTCATGATAAGGGTTCTTCATCCTTAGTCTTTCTACTTGAGGTAACGGTTATATCTATCTACTGTTTTCTTATGCAATCCAGGAGCAGTTAATTATTTCACCTTATGAAGAGTGTATGAGCTGTAGATAATCTTAAAAATTCTCAATCATTTTAAAGACCAGCTACAAAACCTGTGGTCATTGTGTGGCTGATGTTTCCACTCAATTTACTTGGTGAAACACGCCTGTCACAGACACACCATCAGCTTCTATATGAAGCATTCCTCTGCATGACACAAAGCTGAAGAGGCAAGATGGATAGAGTGAGAAAAGTGAAATAGAGAGGTGTGCATCATTCTCATTCACTGCCCTCCACTTTGTCAGCGTGTGTGTGTGTGTGTGTGTGTGTGTACAGTACATCAGGCAGACAGCCTTTATCTCGTTAACACGGCGGCAGGCCTGTCAGGGTGTGTGAGTGTATGGTGCTCCGAAGCGAAGCCTTCACCATGCTGTATTAATGCCCCCTGTTGTTGCTGGCGGCGATGCTTAACCAGGTTTCCCGTGGCGACCAGTGGTCGTTTGTCAAGGAGCGCAAGGCCTTGGTTAAACAGAGTATTAATAGACTAAATATCAGCAGCTTGTGCACAGTGAGGGGGAAGCAAAGGATTACACACCAGACATCATCCAGCATCTACCTCTCCAACACACTAATTGTATTAGAGAGAGAGAGACAGAGAGAGAGAGAGCGAGGGAGGGAGAGAGAGATGGAGAGAGAGAGAGGAAGAGAGAGAGGGAGAGAGAGAGAGCGAGCGAGAGAGAGAGGTAATACAGAAGTGTGTTCAGCTTTCTTGTGCAAGTAAACCTCAGTGGAAAGCAGAGAAGTGACACTGTCAGAAATGAAGAGTGATGCTTTTAAAGAGGCTGAACAGAGAGGTGCATATAGGAAAGGATGCCTTTTACTCATTCAGATTTTTACCATAAAACATCTAAAACCATGCTTTATTTTTGATTTAGCCAATACAACACTGGTATGGATTAGCATATACCTGCTTCATATTTGTAATACTTGATACTTCGAATAATTCCCCACTGTCCTTAGACGGACACGCTACGCCAGTGTTTCCAAACTCTGGTCATTAAGTCACACAGAACAATAAACACCTAATTTAAAACAAATTTGAACGGACACCCTCCAGTAACTCCTACAGAATAAGAACTGCTCCTTGAGTGCTTACATGTAACGTGTCTTTCATGCACTTTTACCTGAAATTTAACAGTAATTAAGAGAGGCATTGAACGATTGTGAACGTATTGTGGACTCAATATCATGATAATGTCAACAATGTAATTTACCTGCACAACCAGGAAAATGACTAAAAATGCTCGTGTGAATGGAAGCCAGGGCATCACCAGGAGCTACAAAGTTGAATGTTTTTATAAAATGTTTTCAGAACTGACGTTAAAATGTACCCTGCATGCGTGCGTGGCTGCTTCTGATATGGCCTAACCAGCAAAGAACTGCGTAGGTGATAGATTTTAAGAGAGAAAAGCTGACCTGTATTTTTGTTCATTAATCAGAAAGAAAGGACACACTGGATGTTCGTTCTAAAGACGTCACGTCCTGTTCACCATGGCATATATGATTATGTGCATCATATTCAAACTACATTTAAATGCTCTGCGTATGAATGATCCAAAGTCAAACCAGTACAATACTACACATACACTGTCCTGATACTGTTCTAGGTTTTACATTTAAATAGAGCTTAAACGTGTTCATGCTTGTGACTTCACACCCATGATTAATTCACATTTTCTGTGTTTAACCATGTATTCACTGCATTTATTTTGGAGAGAAAGAAACCCTTCTAAATTGTAGTTACACGGTACATGATTATCCCCTTTAAAAGAGCAATGCAAATTCATTTTTTCATTAAACACATTCCTGTCTCTGTCACTATGGCATTTGCAATTAATCTTTTACTTATATTTCATAAAAAGCACAGCTACAGCCACTTCACACAGAACAAACCCACACACACTTTGCTCCGCAAAATCTGTAAAGCTTTAATCCAAATTTTCCAATACAAATACCTTAAATGTGACAATATTTTTTAATAGATACTATTTAATAATAGAAACTAAAAGTATATTTCTTTAAAAGTGACACATGCAGAGCAGAGTCCCTGAGATCTACTAGCTCAAAAGAGCACCTGTGTGTAAAATTGATACAGTTTGAAAATGAAATATACATTCAAACGTTATAAAACCAGGTGATCTTACAGACATGGAATTTCAGGTCTCTGGATGAACATGAGTACCTGCCGTCACATTCACAAATGGAAGTGAATGATTAGCTGTTCCTTGTTTATGTTTTTGCTATACCAAGCTTAATTCTCTGTGAATTTTACATCTGGTCTACTGTACCCTATATTTCTGTATTGTTTACAGTCAAAAGTGACTTGGCAGCATTATTAAATTTTTTTTTCTTCATTAATATGTCTCCATGCCAAAATCCAAAACATGCTGCTGTTGAGAACGAGGAACACTGCTGTTCTAGCCATCGGTTGTGTGATGAAAAGGCCACATAGTCCTGGAGCTTCTTAGAAGCGTGGCTTGATATGCAGTTTTTTCCCTACAACACAGAAAGCAGAATAAATAAAGAGTTAAAGACAGAGTGTGTGGAATCATGTGACATTTTGAAACTCTGCCTACCAAATGTGGCAATTAGGGATGTAAAAATGCATCATTCCACAAGATGTATCAGCAACAAAAACATTCCACTAATGTGTAAATACATTAGATTTCTTCAGTACAATTTTGGAATTGATTCCAAATTGTACCAAAATAACTAAGAAACAAAACCGTAACAAGCAATAAACTCTTTACAGAACAAAAGTAAGAAAACAAGTAATGAAAGGGCTGTAACGACACACCAAACCCACGATTTTTTGACTCACGATTCAGTTCGTATCATGATTTATTTGTGGTGGAGGGGAGGAAAAATTCTGAGGCGCCATTTTTTTGGAGACACCTTATCTTTACCACAAAATTATGAACCAATATTCGCTTAAATACCACTTCCTTTCCATTCATACTGAGGACAAGGCTTCGGTGAACCGCACGAGAAGTCGGGTTGGAGGAGTCAACTCGTCTCTCTCGTTTCATTACTCCGTTCAAACAAACAAACAAACAAACAAAAAAAAGCTCCGCCCAGCTGCCCAGAGCCACAAAACTCGCTCAAAACACAATAAAAACAATTACACAGAGACTCCAGCGCAATTTGATCACAACCCAGCCAGCTTATAAACACTTTGAAGCCCAGTGTCATAACTTACATGTACTCACAGCGAATCAATTTAGCAAACAAAGGGTCCATCCACGCTTGTATGTTGGTAAACTTGTGGGAGGGCTCTTTGAAACCCTTAGACCCTCAGCTATTGGTTAAAGAAAAGAAATTGACCTGAAAACCCTCCTATTACGGCTAAAAACGCATGTTTCTGGGCGGGAACTGTATACGGGAAAGAGTTGGAAGGGGTGTGTCTGTGTCGCGATTCACCCTCCTCACACCGCAACACGGGTTCGTGGATGTGAATGTCACGATTTGGGTTTTGTATCGTATATTGTTATATATATCGTACATATATATAGAAAAATTAATTTCTTATAGTGATAGCATTCAACAGCTTTATTAAAATTCTATTATTCAATTCTGATAAAACATTACTAAAACAATAAAATGAAAGACAGTGAGAGAGGTAGGAAGAAGAGTGAAAATTAATGTGTAGGGTAATAAGTACAGAACATTTCAGCAAACTTCAACAAATATGAAGAATTCACAACATTAAAAACTTTGAATATTGCAAAAAAACACTATTGAATACACTAACTGAATTCTATTGAATAATGGTGACAGCTTCAAGATGGTTCCTGTATGAAGTAACTGACTGACTGCAGTACTCAGGTATGATTTTGAACCATTCTTCTAAACAGATTGTCTTTAAATCTTGAAAAACCCTCTTGTGAACCCTGAACCTCAGTGCTTCCTCAAGTGCTCAGCTGGAATTAAGCCAGGTGATTGACTGGGGCATTCAAACCAACTGAGACTTGCTGTAGGTTTCAGATAGTTATCTGGCTGGAAGGTCCACCCACGTCTCAGCCTCATCGTCTTAGTGGATGGCAGCAGATTCATTTCAAGTGTCTCTTAGTACATGTTCTCATTCATCGTTCAGTAAATTACATGATGTCTGCCAGTACCATGAGATGAGAAACAGCCCCATGCTATGACACTTCCGCCTCCAAAACTTCACTGCTGGTGTAGCGTTTTTCGGGTGATTCCGCCTCCAAACATGCTGTGTAGTGTGGCACCCAGAAAGTTCAATTTGGTCTTGTCTGACCAGACTGTACTCACCCATTAGTCCTTGGCTTGTCCAAATGTTGCACGTGTGTGCATGCATGTGTCTCACAAGCAAACAGCCTATATAAAGAGCTTGGAAACAAAGACCGGGTGTCTCTAATCTCTTCTCTGTAAGGTTACAATGATGTAGAAGACACTGTATGCGAAAGTTTGGGAAACAAATTGTGGCCTGTGCAAAAAAGCTACATTTTGTGTTTTTTTTTTTCCATATGTAAATTATAATAGTTATATATCTAAATATAATATTTATTGAAACCGTGCATGGCACAAATGATCTAAAAAATATGACAGGTAACAGAGTGTATATGTATTTATTCTAATGCTTACAACAGTAATTATGCTCACAAAATATTGAAAGCCAGTGAGAGAATGAAATATGAACACTTAGCATCTAATATAAGAAAAAGGAATGCATAAGAATTAAAAATCTCAGCTATCTAAGAGTGAATAAGCATGTGTGTGTGTGTGTGTGTGTGTGTGTGTGACTGACTCCCTAATGTCCTGGTGACAGGAGACAGTG
>JBBMFX010000101.1:11425301-11438231 GCA_037832545.1 Rhabdalestes septentrionalis
TGTGTGTGTGTGTGTGTGTGTGTGTGTGTGTGTGTGTGTGTGTGTGTGTGTGTGTGTGTGTGTGTGTGTGGATTCCTAAGGAAAGTGAAGATGCTCAGCGGAGAGCTATTTTTTGCCAGACAAACAACAAGTAAGACAGGTGTCCACCCCACAGCAAGTGAAGGAAGCCTTAGGGGAAATCTTCAGATTGAGGCTTAAGCCAGAATGCAAACTTCATTCGCCTCTTTGGACTTGTTCCCACAATAAATGCTATATTTGAAGTCCTGAGCTTAGTTTTTATGTACTTACATACACATACACACACGCATGCATCTTAACATTTCTATAAAGAGAAAGCTTCATATCAGTAAATAAAGCCCAACCCCCCCCTCAAAACCTAATAATTGTCAATTTATAGTTATAATTGGTATTAAATATATAATGCCTTTAAACTGCCAAATGGAATATTTAAATAAAAGGCAACGTCAAATAGTTCAACGTCAAATCATTTTAAATCCCAACATGATGTACATTTTTATAGAAATGCCTTTCTCTATTAGGAAAACACACATTTACATTCAAATCTAAATCTAAAGCATATGTTTTATAAATAAAAGACACAAAATAGGTCAGAGGGAAAACTATCTATGGTAAACATTTTGAGGAGATTCATTGGGCACAATTTTTCAAGAGTTTGGAGCTATACCTAGTTTCTAGCCGACCAAGATCAACATGACACTGCTAAATCACACTTTGTCCTCAATACCAACACTATCGCCCTTCCCTTGTGTCTACAGCTACCACTACCAAGGTGGCTGCCAAGTATGCGACATGGGAACCTGATGGGCAAATCTTACAGATAGATCATGATACACCACCATAAGCTGAGATCAGAAGTTCATAATCTGCCAAAAGATCTTAAATTATCACCCGGCAGGCGACCATGTACTGAGCTGTACATGACTCCAGAGACACTCTACTCAGTGCTTTTTCTTGTAAACTTGAAGAGCACAAGTTAGCAGCTTCAGAGGGCACGCGGCACATGCATACTTAAGTGCATAATTAATGTTCCATTGTAATTTCAGGCATACATGATTACTGGCCTCTACATGCACTGAAGACGTCTCTAGCTTTCACAGTGTTTATCACAAGCCTTGGCCTTATGGATGTATCTTTTGAAAGAAATTTAAGTGGAATACAGTGGTGGGCAATATTGCAAAAATATAATTTCACAGAATTTTTTTATGTATTGTCTTGGAATGTACAAATAAGTACCAGTAGAAATTCATGATGTCACACACTGAGCTATACTAAATGAAATTAAACAGGAATACCAGAGCTCTCTTTACAATGAAACAACTAGACAGACTGCCGATACCCATTAAAGGTTCAGAAAAGTGGCATAATGTGTCAAAATATATCTGGCATACATTCAAGCAGTACACATCTGCCTCACCTAAGGCAGTAAACGGTGACCTACCTTTTCCTTGGACACTTTGTGAGAAAAAGGACATGTCCCATTGGTCTGCTTACATGTGCCTCTGAGAAACCTGCAAGTCAATCACCAGCCAAATTTCATTTACCATACAGTTAAGGCTTTTACAAAGGTATATAGGGGGAATATTGTATTTATACCGATCATATTACACCCAGATATTAAATAAAACAGCACTTGATTAACATAACAGTTTAATGATATCTGTATGTTTTTTTGTGTAGGTGCATATTTAATGAGTACCTGGTACAAACAGCCACCTTATCAGGATCATGAATGTAGGGG
This sequence comes from Rhabdalestes septentrionalis, assembly GCA_037832545.1. NCBI lineage: Eukaryota > Metazoa > Chordata > Actinopteri > Characiformes > Alestidae > Rhabdalestes > Rhabdalestes septentrionalis. The sequence continues at coordinate 11,427,061 of JBBMFX010000101.1, forward strand.
CAGGCATTGCCACGATTACACTTTCCAAAGCGGTTATAGTACATGCAATACTGTTTGGCCTGCTGCTTCTTCTGCCGAGCCTGTCGAATGATAGCCAGGCTTCTTTGCACAGCACGGCTGAGAGGGGGTACAGACAAGTTAAAATATGTAGTAATATTTCTATTAATCTATTCATTATCAGGGTGTAGACAGCAATTCTTAAGCTAATTGTAATACTTTTTAATACCCTTTTAACTACTATAAGTAATTTTTTTTTAAACCATCACAACACTGAGTTGCAAGGGTTCACCAGTGACCTTTCTAACATTTATGCAGATTGGCATATATGACACTATACAACAGAATAGAATTACAAACTTACTGATGTTGACCACATGATGCACATTAATATATAAATAAAAGAAAACCTAGTTCCAACACACTGGCTGGCATTCACTGAATGAACTGTTGATGCATTACAAACTGGCATCTGCTTTATGAATTGTAAATGATATCACTTCAAAAACAATATCCACTGTATGAACTGGTGAACTGCTATTATTCGATTTTAACATAAACATGTACTATTGGTCCAAGTCTATGGGATGCCGTGTAGCAAAAAACTGAACAAATTTGAGATGCCATTTTTTTTTTACTTAGTGCAATTTTCACACAATTTTCACACATTTACAGCTCAATGTGTTAAAAAACTAACCATTGTGCTCTAAATCTAAATGTGGCACTTTTACAAACGACAACTCTAAAAGTCGGATTTTTTAGCTGTAAATATTTAGAAGATATGCTAATTGGCCACGCCCCGTGTTTAAAATTGGCAGTTACTTAAAAGGGGCCTGGACTGTGTTCTGTGATATTCCCTCACCAACGTGAAGGATTTCCCTTAAATGACTTTAAATCTAAATATTACATATGAAAAATATATATTGCAAAACTTCACAGTTAAATAGGGCTCATGACATCTTTTCAACTACCCCTTTAACAAAGAGTTTTAGCCGCAAGTTTTTCAGCTAATACCTCTGCATAATGGCAAACAAGGGCTCGTTGGAAATAGTGTGAGATATAAACAAATAATTACTTGAAATGAACAATGTTTATGAGTTATGTCTCACAAGTCACAAATCTCAAGTCTAAATTCAACTCAAGTAAGTAAAGTGTGACTCGAGTCCGAGTCCCCATCTCTGGTGCCCAGGTATGCTAAAGCCTTAAGGTTAAATAGGACAAACTTGAACAAATTTCACTCAAAATAGGAAACCTCATAGTCTGAAAAAATAATACCTACTTTAGAAAAAAATAATAAGAATAAAACCAAATGTAACACTTGAAATGGCTTTAAATTTGGCAATTTTCATTGATCACCTTTTAATGCTTTTTAAAACCCTGCGGACACCCTGATTATACACATAATCTGAATCTTCATTTTGTATTAATGTGCATTCAAGGCTGACTAAGCATGGAATGGAGAAAAAACAATGACCAAAGAACAATGAACAAAAAAACACAGTGACAAATGCTGTTAATCAAACAACTGTTTATGGTAATATAAAAATGCACTATAAACAGATATAGGCTTACTAAATAAAAATCTGTAATTATTTTTTACTGTGTCAAATTCTTCTTGTTACTAAAATACTTATAATAAATGGTTTACATTTTGGTGTGTAGTTTATAACATGTCAGTCTACACTGTGTATTTATTATTGAACCTTTTAATGGCAGTGTGCTTTCCTTTAAAAACTTACTGTTTATGCATTTGGTATAGTTAAAAACTTTAGATATTTTAAAAGACCATGGATTTTAAATAGGTAAGATTTTCACTTGGCTCACCTGGCCACATATCGCATGTTGGATGTCTTCGTTGCACTGGGAGAGGTTACTTCCTGTGAACTGTACCATTTCCCTGTATTGTTGTGAAAACATAAAAAAATAGTCTCAATTTATTTGTCATTAAATCATTTAATTTGCCATCACATTTGCAGCACAAAACCTACAGCACAAATGCAAACAAGTATCCATTTCCTCTCACACCTGTCTCACCTGTACACAAGTCGGCATATTTATTTATAAGCTCAGTAAAATAAATCTCATGTGATTGCACTTCAAGGTTTTGACCGAACTATGATGAGATATCACACTGTTTATTTATATACCAGGGCCCATCAGCATGTAACCAAACATGAATGTGACAGAACGAGAGACAGAGAGAGACGAATAAACATGACGTACACTATGTACAGTGCTGATGGGTGAGATGCAGGGATATGGGGAAAGAGAAGAGAGGAACGTAAGGATTGGGTGTGTCAGTAAAGTGTGAAAGTGAGAGAGATTATATGTAGTGCATGGACTGTGTGGTCAGTCTTGGTATGAAGTTTCACACTGTCTGGGCGGGCAGGCAGGAGGGCGTGTGTACGTGTGTGTGTGTTCATTCTGAGGAACTCATCACAGGACAAGTGCTGCTCTTTAATTCAGCTAGCAGTTCTGACTTGGGCTACATGGTTTAATCTCGAGTGCCCAGTAAATCTCCCTCCCTCTCTCCCTGTGTCATACACAGAGACTGGGGCCAGTGACAGATGACAGCTTTATTATTTCAGATGGCGACCTGCACAGCCTTTTTGCTCTCTCTCCTACTGGACACAAGCAACAGTGTAAAACAGTATTCTCAAGTGTATGACACTCCGTTTTCAGACAACATTAGAAATGTTTCTATCATCATCAGTTAGATATTGAATAACTATGTAGGCTGTCATTCTGTCTGAAGACTAATTAACAAAAGAATGAATGTGCTGTTGCAAGTCAATACATTCCTACGAACTTAATTCACAATTAATATTTTCTCAATTGAACTTATTAAAGCACTAAGGCTAGTAGCATATGTTAAAAGGAAGGCTTTGAATATTTGTTAGTATCTCTGAACAAATACATGAATATGCAACTGTACATATAATTTTTTTATATTATGTAGTTAACCATAATGTGTACATGTTTGGTTGACTACGGTAAAAAATATATTCCAGACATTGAAATGTAACAAACATCTATAAACATTTACACATCCCTTTTTACAATGGCCATGCAGAAAGACAGAAGTGCTGTATAGTGGTCGGATTTTTGCTTATCTAGATTGCAAAGATGCAACAGATAGAAGTTCAAGTTTTCAGCGATGTCTTTTCATGGTCATCTAGTTTACTAAATAGGTTGTCATTGACATATTATATTGCTAACCAGTCTTAGCTCAGTATCTATTATTTGGGAAATAAGTTTGAAAGGCAAACATAAATCCCAGTCAGGATTGATGACTTGGTGAGTTATTTCAATTTTTTTTTTTTTAAATACTAAATTCAAAATTTGGTTGACATTTCAGCAATTATGAGGGACTTTTCTTGGTTAAGTGCTTCAAAAAAATGGGTGAATTGCAATATTGTAAGGGGTTGGTTACTTTCTTTGGCTGAATTTACAGGCTCTAAACATTTCGTACAGCCAGCTTAAAGTATTTTTCTTCATGATATAGGAATTAGAGGTGTCTCCTTTTTGTCCACAGCACTTGCAGAGTGCCTCTGGTTTGTTGCATGCTACATTTTTCAATATATATTATGTTTGTGCAATAACAGTGCATCACTATTCCTGTGCCAGTCAGATATTGCTACAGATTCTCAGTAGTGATGTGGGAATTCTGATTAGCAAATGGTATTTTTGTCAGATTTTTTTCTTTGTTCTGAATACTTTGTTCTGAATATTTTGTAAGTGCTGAAAACCTTTTATATTCTTTGCCTGCTTTGGAAGAGGGCATTGTTTTAAGTTACAGATCCTTAGTCAGCCTTTAAGATGACACTGTTGAGTAGAAACAAAATACCTTGAGAGCTTTGTAGCATCAGAGAAATGAGAAAAATACCTCATACACAAACTTGCACATGCCACAATTAATTGTAGATTTATTTTCCCCTCACTGTGTAGTACAATGTAAATTTTGAAATTTGTCAATCAAGTTTGGTGCATTAATACAGTGTTCTCTTAATTTTTGGGACATATAGGACAAAGACCTGATTTGCCTTGCTGTTTTGAACTATAAATTTAAAGGGGGCATAAAACTCACTCACTTTTTGCATCCTTATTTTATTTGGGTCCCCCTATAAACAGTCCAAGCATGAAAAAAACAACAACGACATCCATTCACTTTCTGTGAGTCAATTGAAACATTTTGGTGTCAGGAATTATATGCGCTGTACGAGCTGTTTGGATGGCTCCCTATACTGAAGGAATTTTGCATAGAATCACCCCTCATCTTTCGAGTCCCACCCACTAGATTAGTTGAAGATCTGCCATTTTTGTCTGCTGGTTTTATGAGCATACATAAAAGTCCCCTCTTACGAAGTGCTGTGTTCATCTTGCTACTCTTTAATGATTTAAAGGTATCCAATTGCATATATTTTTGTTTCTCTATGCTGTAATTACAAGATTGTTTATTGTTTATACACTCATGTCTGTTTTGTTTAATTCAGACAATATTAAAATCAAGAAAAAGAAAATGCGAAACATGAAGACACTATTTTAAAAAGTCAAACAGTGTATTACCTGATCTGACAGAAGATGTGCTGATAGTATGTGTGCGAGACAGCTTATTGGCTGAGACTCTGTAAAGGGCTCCACCTATCCACCTCATGCCTCGCCCCCTCCACTGTCTATCCAGGGGTGTCCGGAGACGATTCTGCAAGAGACTCCTACAAAAGACATTCAAATGAAAGAAGTGAATACACAGGTGACAGGAGCTAATGAGATCAATGGGAGAATACTACACACACCACCACCGCTAAAGAAATAAATAAAACTCTCCTCCCCATCCACACCCCCATGCTCTTCCATTCTTACATCTCCCAGCCCTTTTCCTTCTCTGCCTCCTTCCCCTCTGCCCCCCCTTTCTTTCTTTCTACCCTCTCTCTCTGGCTCCTGTGTCACAGCACTCTGGTAAATTGCTCCTCTAATGGAAGGGACGGCAGGGTGGAAATGGAGAGAATTGAAAAGAGGAGGAAATCATTGAGATAATTGCCAGGGCAGGAGGCCAGAGCAGGGAGATTGCCCTCCAAACCCCTCCTCACACACATGCGCACTTTTACTCCACCTCCCCTAGTTCCTCCTTTATTCATGCCAATTCTCACACACAGCTCAAACACAGAAAACACAATTATAAGTCTCTCACTCATAATCCTTGGAAAGGCTCTGTTAAATATACATCAATATATGGATAACACAAAACTAACAACGTGACAATACACCTATCAGTAAAAAGATCATATTTTTCCTTTTCTTTAAGTTGAAGGTCCAGTTAATTGAGAATATGTGAGTGTTGCCTTTCAAGTAATCTCTGGCTGGCTTAATGCCAATTCATTCATTAACCCCAAAAATGAACACAATTAATAAAATAACTAAACAACTGAGCATATTGCACAAGAAGTTTTATGGAGGCAATACATGCAATACATGTACAAAAAAAACCTCTTTTACACGATGCTTGTGACTACATGCATCCCTCTACAGCTCTTCTGTCAGAGTGTCAGTGTTTGGGAGAACGTGTATGCGTAGGTGGCCCAGAGAAGAGGATGTGAGAGCATGTGTGTGGGGGGAAAAGGGGGAGAGAGAACAAGTAAAAAGCTAAAGAGAGCTGGTATCTACTCTATATTAGAAGACATGAACTCTGCTCCAAGCATTTCGAATCCATCTAAACCCCCAACAGCAAATTACATCCAACATCAATCTGAACCCAATATAAGAGCCTTTACTACACAATCGATTGCCATGGCCAAACCCAATCCCCTCCCCACACACACACTCACACAAACATGGGCCACACAGAGGAACTCAAAGGAAATTTAATACATCTTAAATAAATACACCTACACCTTCAGTGTCCCCCTAAACTGTTGGCACCTTTGGCAAAAATAAGTAAAAATATATTGTAAAACTTTGAAATTTTGGAAAAAAAACAACAACTTTATCCTAAGGAAAAAAACAAATAATTCTTAGAGTCTCAAACAGTCCTTCACTAATTTCTGCATGAGTCCAACCACCTGTAGTAAGTACACCCCGATTAAGAGACTTGCTGGCTTACAAAAATTAAAACTGGCAATAAAATTAGTTTCACACCCCCATCTATTAGAAGATCACTAAGAAGTTTCAAACAGCTGTCTGAAAAAGGACTAAAGCACATTGGGGCTCCACAGTGGGAGAAATAGTTTGAAAGTCAACTGGACATGCAAGTTGGATCTGATGTAACCAAAACTACAGTTAGGAATCAGCTTGATACTGAAATCACCAGCTTGGAAAATTTCATTATGGCACAGTCGAAGCCTTTACCCTTCAAGCAAGTCAGTACATTACATTTGAAACTGTGGTTAAATGCACTTTTTGTGAATAAAACATATAGGAGCAACAAAAGGCCGGACAAGCCATCTAAAAGCATCAGCAAGAGATGAACCTTTCATGGAAGCTTCATGGATTGAGCTTCCATGGCTGATGGCCGCACAAATACCTAAGTTGTACATGCATGAGACAAATTGACTTTTGTGCAATTGTCTTTTGTTCTAAGTCTATTATGCCCCCGGCACACTCCCTTACCATACAATCTCACATCACTAATGCTCTTGGGGTTGAATGGAAGTAAATTGCCAGAGCTACATTCCAGTAGAATTACTTTAAAGTAGGATGGAGGATATTATAGCAATAAAGGGGACCAATGCCTTAATTAATGCCCATGACTTTAGAATGGGATGTTTAGTGGTGGTGGAATTATTATGGTGGTATTATAAACCATTTTTCTACCACCGTCTGGGGCTTGCAGCAGCACAATAATTTAAAGTATCAAAATTTTCAACACAAAATATTTCACAAATACTTTGGCAGTTGTCATCCTAGTCCCGAAACTTGCGTAAAAGTCCATAGGTGAAGAACAACCTCAGATCCCTGTGTCTTCTAGTTCTACAATAATTAATGCTGTTATCTTGGTCAATACTTATTTGTTTTTATAGCATTTCTGCTCATGTTTACCAAAACTGGCAATAGTTATTGGGGATAAATCCAAAGGTATTCTTTGTGGGTAGTGTCTCAGCTTCCTTTCAGCTGTACAATTACACACCTGACATGGCTCATAACTTAGACTGGCTCATACTAGCTAAGTGACTACAGCCATGGGAGCCGTAATGAGGGATAATGGGAGAACAGTTGCTGCCCCCACAGAGGCTTTAGCTAGACACCCTCGAGCCAAAGAGCTATAATGGAGACTAATGTAGCCATGACATGGGCATGGAACATGGACAGCAGTTAACCTTTCACAGAAAGGAGTCACTGTGTGTAAGGAACAAGCCACTATGTTTGGATCATGTGAAAAAAACATGAAACCAAAACACGAGAAATGGACTGCACTATATAGATAGTGTTTGGCTCTTTTCTTTCGTGCTTCACATACAATTTCTTTTCCACTGTTGTATTCGTTGACTTAAGAACAAACATCTTGACCCACACACCAGAAATATTAAGGGAATGTGCAGGCAGGACACATCCCACGATCACATGTATCATCTGAATGGGGTAGGAGAATCATTTTAATGGGACACACGCTAATGTAATGGCAGAGCTGGAGCTGTGGGTGATTTAGAGTGGAAGGGGTCGGACCCTGGTCTTGTGAGGCTGCGATCTAAAGAGGTTTTACTGCCTGGTCTCTTCCCCTCAGGAGAGCCAGACAGAGGGAAAGCAGAGAAATAAAGAAAAAGTGGAACAGTTATGGAACATTAACTATTTTTCTGACATTTTGTTAGCAATTACAATGGCAATTTTAAGTAGCCAAATATTTGAATAACTGACAGTATCAACAGACATGTAATTTTAGATGAAAATAAAACATAAGTATTTCCAAAATGGTTCCAAAATCCAAAAATATTCCTAAAGCTAAAAGAACATATATAGAATATCTTCTAAGAGTTCAGAGGCAGGAGAATAACAGTGTTTTATGGACAGGATTTCTGCCAGTTTTGAAACTTTGGTCAGCCCACACAGCCAGCATGCAAAATGCTAAGATGATGCTATGTAAGTATGTTTGATATTTTTGCCGACTATCTTTTAGACATTAGTGTGTTTGTACATTTAAATCATGCTGTCAAAATAAAAGTGGTTTAAGCAAACTATCACTCCCAGTAGACACAAATCTCTCTTTCAGCTGCTACCTGGCATATTTAGGGGGCACAATAGGCAAGCAATCAGCAGTTCTAAATGGCTTGCACCTGTGTCCTCCCAAAACATATCTATCTTGGTCCACTTTTTAAATATTTAAATCATTGCTTTTGTGCTCAAGTCATGGGCAATAGTGTGGGTGACAGTAAATAAATAGGTGGTCATGTACTGTCACATGCACAAACTGTGGCATGTACAAACAAGTTGAATGGTTGTGTAAATTTACATATCCAACAAAAGCTAAAAAAATAATAATTCACAGACATGAGGAAATCTCGATCTTTTACACATCTCACACCATCGATCAGCATGAATGCTTGTGTTCAACATGCCAGTGCAACAGCGGTGCTTTGTTTCACAACCATCTATGCGAGTTTGTGTGCTGTGTGGTGTGCTTCGACCGTGGGATGAGCACAGATGAAGGAGGGCGCGAATCAGCACTCCGGCCGGGTGATTAACGATGTGACTTTTGTTTTGGTGACGGCGAAGAATTCGCAAGCCACACGGGCATTCACAATAATGCTTTTCTGACCTATCTGTTTGCAGAGAAAGCATTAGTAAGCTCATCCTGAGGAAAGGGAAAACAGTTACCCTTGAAATGAGCTGGCTAGCTTCATTTAGCTAATTTCTGTTGTTTCAATGGCTCTTCGCTTTAAGCAAACTAGGTAATGGAGGAACTGAGCGCCATCAATGTGCTAAAGACTATTAAATGAGCAGTATTATGTGAAGAGGCAGGTGGGACTCATTTGAAATTAGCTTCAATAAAGAAAGAAACTAGAGGTAGAATAGTAAGCAGATTGTGAAAGTAGACTGTGGGGAAAGAGAAGGAGAAAGAGAAAGCAAGGGAGTTGACAGGGTTTTAATAGATAACCTTTTCATGTATCCTCAATCTGTGTCATTAATAGATCTCTTGTAGCGTCACATCAATTATAGAAAAATTGCATCATTTTCAATTTTTTATATTCTGTTTATAAAGCAACATTACAAAACCCCATATTATACCATAAAAATGACAGAAAAGTAAAATTGTGTTATGTTAATTTTTTTTCCCTGCTAAGTTAGTGCTTTTTAGAAAAGAAGCTATGGCAGCAACCAAATACCACACACTTCTTTGGTAGCACTGGTTACACAAACATGCTTGGCTCATACTGCAATGTTGTATAAACAAATTTATGTTCTCTCCTTCTCTGTGAGCATCCAAAAAGGCCTTTCAGGAACCATCCTCTCCACTCCTCATCCTCCTTCTCTGAGAATGGGAGGATGACAGTGAGGGAGAGACGAAGAGAAGGGAGCAGTGCTGGTTTTATTACTGACTCTCTCCCACATCCTGTACTGATCAATACTGGAGCACTAAACCTGATGAAGGCCACACTAGCCAGCCGACCCACACTCTGCACGTGGCTGTGTGTTAAAAGGATGTGCTGAACAGAGCAAATGTATCTGTATACATGTAACTATCTCCAGAGTTGAGGTGAAACTGTATGGCTGCGCATGAACAATGACAGCATGGCAAAATACAACACTAAAATCTGCAGGGTGTCCAGAATGAATGGAAGATACAGTTCTTCTAATAAAAGTTTAATTGTTTCTGGCTCAAGAAAAGAGCTACAGCCAAGAAAAAGAACTACAGACTAGGGCTGCGCATTGCATCACAGTAACACTAATATCCAATATTTCAATAAACAAATGAGCCTTCTAACCAGTCGTCATATGTTTAATTGTATGTTTTGACAAATTACAGAACCAATTGAATGATTCAGTGGGTTTTCTAAGAGCCCAAGCAACATACAAAAAGTTATTCTCAACAAAACAATGCAGTCCACTCACGTTGTTGATTCAATACTGCAATAAATACATAGAAACGCATCTACATATCAATGTCTCTCAATATACATAGCATTATAACTAAATACAAAATATTTATCTATATTAAGCTGAATTATTACAAATCCACTAATGCAAAAAGAGTCAAAAGTCTTTCCAAAAGTGGTGGAAAGATGGAATAGCAATTAGATGTGAAAAGAGAAATGATGGAGAAGAGAGCAAGAGCGAGAGTGAGAGTGAATGAGAGAGAGAGAGAGAAAGAGAGAGAGAGAGAGAGAGAGAGAGAGAGATTGAAAAGAATAAGGGGAGGGGCTCTGCGTGTGTGTGCATGCGTAATTTATGCCTGCGCGTCTATGCTCTATGGCTTTCTTAATTCAACTCCTGCTACTATTAATGTAGTTAATGTTGAGATTATATCTATTTTCTGGTGGTGGCTGGCGATTTACGAGGGCCATTCCTCCCCCACCCAGTCGCCCCAAACACTCAATCACCCAGTGCAGGCCAGCGTGTGCTGCTGACTGCACATTCCCACTCTACCTAACACACTGGGTCACTGCACTGAGGGCTCAGTCCCTCTGTGTGTGTGTGTGTGTGTGTGTGTGTGTGTGTGTATGTCTGTGGTAATAGGGGAATGGCCTGGGGATGGCTTAAGCACTTTGTGGTAAACTACTTGTCTGAGTCAATTACTTTTTACACTATAGTGAAACATGAGACATGAAAACGACTGTTTTGATCAACATAGGTTTGGGTCTAGCACTCCATGTCTGGGCACCTTCATGCTATAAAATCTACAAATTTTGAGAAAGAACGTTTGTGCTCTAAGCAGGAACACAGCCTCTGTCTTCCTCCTTCTCATTCCTCTCGCTTGTAATATTTCATGCAGCGTCACAGTGGTTCAGATTGAAAATCCCTTGATGAATCAATATTTATTGCAGTGAACTAAATGAATAGTGATAAGTCACCAGAGCTCAATGCTTGTCGGGAGACAAGCACACTGTCTCACAAAATCTGAATTAAACAAATGAAGCACCACACATGACAGCGTCAAAACACACACACACACACACACACACACACACACGCACACGCGCACGCGCACGCGCACGCGCACGCGCACACGCACACGCACACGCACACAC
>JBBMFX010000101.1:11504982-11518632 GCA_037832545.1 Rhabdalestes septentrionalis
AACCAAAACAACACACTAGGAAGGGAACTAGGGAGCCTACGGAGGGAGGACAAAAGTAAAGGGACGAAAAGGAAAACGGAGAATCAATATTCAGGGGAGGAAGGCGGGACAAACGAAGCGGGGACTCGGACCCTGTCACAGAATACTTGCTTCTTTAAAACATATTTTATACGTCTGATTTTATCTGATTTTCTGATTGTCCTGTATACAGTTATTTTGTTAAATAATAATATAAACAATAGTCCCAGTTGAACAGATATCTACATTAAGGATGATCGCTTAAAATGGTAAAAATTCGCTTTTTAGGCAAATGGGTTGATTGAATTTATTTAGATTTGTGCTCAAAAGAGCGTATTTAAAAAAAAAAAGAAATGTACGATTTCACATATGAACTTTCATTAATAACAATCCTCTGCCAGTGTGGAAGTTTAAAGTGTGAGTCATTTAAGTAAGAAATTAATTAGTTACTCTAAAAATGCTACAGTAGTGTAATTTTACGTTTCAGTTTATACAATTCTTTTTTCTTCTCACAAACAAATGTACAGTAGGCATGAAATTGATTAAGCTCTTACTTAACATGTGCTTGGGAAAGTGTAGATTCTGCCTGTCTTTAAAACATTTCATATAAAATTTGGACAATGCAAACACATGGAGACAGTGGCGGTAGGCTGGCCACAGTACAATTAATAAATAGAAAATAAAAATGAAAAAACGATCTTCACTGCCATCTTCTCTCAATACTGAAGCAATAATCTATTGCAGATCTCTATTCATTGCATGACATGTATAAAAGCCAGTGTGGTGGTTTACAGGTCAGTATATTCACTATATGTCAGAATTAATAAAGGATGGGTGGTAGCAGTTTTTTTTTTGCTCTTATAAAATAAATTAAATGAGGACTAGCATCCTCACCCCAGTGCTTTGAAGTCTATTCTCCCCATAACATGGAATCTTCGGACTTCTACAGTGAAAATCTCAATTTCTTTAACAGACTAATTTAAGCCTTTCTGTGTCTATTTATTTACTTCCTGTTTTTTAAATTATGTTTTTGTTAAATACATGGCTATCTGTGGTTATCTTTCTACCTACACATTTATTTGCCGCAATGTTCTCTTTTAATTTTTTCTGCTTTAAGTAGATGTAATTTAATTTAATCAGATCCACTGAAATATGAATACAATGATTTTATCAATGTATTTATGATGGGATTGAGTTATTGATCAGGACCATAAGCATCAATACTTCAGTAATACTGGTGTTTGTTGTGTTAGTGGTGGGACATCATGAAAGCGTGTGTTTGAGTGTGTTTAGCAGATTTTTAAAGCACAGTGTGCTGATATGTGAGTGCTGAGGGACTGGTGCTCAATGAAGAGAGGAGACGTTAGATGTGGTCTCAGAGGGAGGATTTGCATGTCTCATTACTGGCAGTGTTGATGTGGGGAAAGGCTGAAGGGTAGCACTGATTTCTCCTGCCCTCCCCACAGCCCACTGCAGCAGAGCAGATCTGGGACAGAAGGCATTAGCTCTATTGTTCAAACAATTTGTTCATTAAGGGAAAAAAAAGTTCAATTAACATGGGTATAAAGCGGATTAATTAACTTTAAATCAACTTCCCACCCCTGTTCAGCCCAGCAAGTCGTTTTGAGCTGAGTCAAAGTCACAGAATGCACTCATTTTGCCACCCACTGAATAAATTGAATTAATTTCAATGCCAGAGCTAGTCCTACATTGCTGCCCTACTCTGTGTATATTACTGTATACTGTATATTACGGTATATATATAAACATGTAAATGGTTCAGCAGTTGCAGCTTCAGTCTTTCTTGTCTTCGTGCTGGTTGTTTATGTTTAGGCATGCTTAGCAAGCCAGTTAGACACCTGAAAGAATGAGCTTCTGCTGCTCAGTGCCCATCCAAATATAAATTTTCATGCATTTTAGTGCTAAAATATTAAGAAAAACAATATTGTCACATAAAAATTAATGTAAATTGAACTACATTGCCATATAATATTAAACTATACATTTTCTGGTGCTGTCCAGAGAATAAAATACAGTACAGTCTATACATGTGTAATATGGTATTTACATTCTAATACACTGTGGGAGTTCAGTGTAAACTTTACTGTATAAATATGGATTTATCTTGACATTTTTAAGTGTAATGGAAATAAGGTGTTTTGGGACCATATTTGGAGGCATATTTAGCGTTTTCACTATAAACATTTTTAGGCATTTTTTTACTACATTAATAATTCACATTTTTTCACTTTATGCAGGTGCTTTGGAAGTTTACTGTTTATATACATTTTTTGTGGGGGGCATAGCTCCTTTTTCTTTTAGGGCAGTTAATGCACTGGGTGGCACATCACAGTTGCTCCTCCTCCCCATGCACATCTTCCCTCAGGATCCACACACTAATGCAGTGCAAATGAAGTTTAATGGAGCTATTATTTCCCCATTATGGAGTAGCTCTGCTCCTTGAGATGGCACACACTCAACTAAATGCCTGTGGGCTAACATTTCATTATACACTCTGCTTGGAATATTAAATGACCCCTCTTTTCTCTGTCTTTTGCCTCTCTTGCTGCCTTCATATTTTTAAGACATCTCTCTACACTGAGGGACATTTTCTCAACTCATTTGGAAATGTTCTCCACTCACAATGGCCAGCAATTTATTGTCAAAGCATCCCTAATTTATTTATATAACCAATTACAATACACTGAGTTCCTTGAGTGCACTTTATTAGATAACATAAGATAAACCTTTATTAGTCCCACAAGTGGGAAATTTGCTTGGTCAAGGCAAAAATTAAGAACAGTACAGTATACCTTAGAGTGTTCAAATGTACATTATAAGATCTAGTAATATAAAAATGGACATCTGTACTGTAAAATATGCAAATATGTATGTTAACTGTAAGTAAGACTAAAGGTAGACTTGAGCAAGTTTTATACAGAGTGGATGTATACTCTAAGTAAAACTGAGAACACTGTAGATACACACACAGGTACACTATGGAGAGTAGAGATAAAATGATCAATAAAATAATTATGAAAGGAAACTAATTTCAAATAAGTTAAACAAATATCAAAAATATAACAAACAAGAATAATTATACCCTTAAGCACATAATGTATATTGAACATATTTAGCAAAAAATATAATTTCACCATGTTTGGTTTCAGATCAGTTGTTAACCAAATCCTGTCAGTCTAAAAGCCCAGACTATCGGTCTTGTGTGTATTTCACTGCAGGAAATTCTCTTGCAACCAGCCATTTACTTTTTCAAGTCACATGGACACAATGAGACTACAAGACTGAACACATTTGGTGAAAGAGGTATATTGATCTGAGTGTCTGCATAACCATAATTTGACAAATATAAGAATATAAGAAGTGCTTTTGGAGAATGTGGCCACGTTAAGCAAAATGGCCCAAGAATGGATCATCCTTAAGGGATCCTGTACAGCATGGTTTTCCCAGATTCATGACAGTTGATTCAAACTAAAGAACCCCTACCCCCAAAACCCTGGATTCTCAACCACTGGGCCGGGGACCACCAGTGGGCCGCAAAGGCTTTTGATTGGGCCGCAAATCTAAAATTGAGACAGGCCATTGGTCCACAATTGGTTATTTAATATCATCTAATGTGGCTCAATGGGCCTTAGCAACATGCTGTGATAGATAGGTGGGCCTTAATGTTGAAAAGGTTGAGAAACATTGCCCTAAACCATCCGAGAACCATTCCTGAGAGAGGGATTTTATGATAAACAATACCAGTAGCATACCAGTATCTAGCATTACTATAATAATTGAAATAATTGAAAGTGAATCTGTATTCATAGGATTCTTTACACACAATCAAGCAGTGACTTGTGGGTCAGTTTATTAGAAAAGTTTGCAGTTGCATGTAGGCTTCATCAAAAAGTGACAAAGCAGCATTCCACCTCAAAGAATGTATAAAAACATTCCAGATTGTGTTATGCTCAGGTTGTTGATATACAAATACATTTCACGTGTTGGGCGAGTGTGAGTTTTCAGAAAATCTAACCTGTATATCAACACAGGAAAGACATGTCAATTAGATAATAAATTGGATCAGATGGGTTGGAATCACCAAAAACACTGAAATCGGCAGGATTAGGGCACACTGATTCCTTGAAACATTGACATGCACTGTACATGCTGGATGAATATTGTGATCCCCTTCCAGCCATTAAAAAGTAAAGCAAAGAAGGAATGTTTTAAAGTAAAATATGCTTTAAGAATTGCAAAACCTTTCAGCCAAAATTATTTTAACATTTACTTTAAGGGTAGAACCTGTTAAGGCTGTTACAGCTGCCGACCCGAAAGTTCACTTACTCTAAGATTTCTTCTTCAAAATATTGCCAAATTAGCTGCAGTGTGAAAATATTTTAAAAGTATTACGTAAAGTTTTCTTTTTCTGTTTTGTAAGGTAAATTAAAAACGTTGCTAATGTTTCCTGCTATGTAAAGAGAAACAGCGCTTAGCAACAGTGACACAGTTGTTGTGAGAAAAAGGTGCAGTTTTATCATAGATATGTTATATTTGCAAAAGCATTACTATTACATCGACACACATCACTCTTCTTGGGAGGTTTTCTACAAGATTTTGGAGTTCCTGTGGGAATTTGTGCCCATTCATTATGTAGAGGTCAGGCACTGATGTTGGACAAGAAGGTCTGGCTCCAATCTCCATTCCAGTTTATCCCAAAAGTGTTGGATGGGCTTGAGGTCAGGGCTCTGTGCATGCCAGTCAATTTCTTCCACACCAAACTTAATGGAACTTGCTTTGTGCACTGGGGCTCAATCATAATGGAATAGAAAAGGTTCTTTCACAAACTGTGTCCACAAAGTTGGAAGCATGACATTGCACAAAATGTCTTGGTTTACTGAAGCATTAAGATGGCCCTTCACTGGAAATAAGAGGCCTATCTCAAACCCTGAAAAACAGGTGTGTCCCAATATTTATGTCCATGTAGTGTATTTTTATCCCCCAAACAAATGATGGATTAATGGACAGATGGATGATTGAAAAGATGGATAATTAGATGGATAGTTAAATTAAATGCTTGTGAATGGATGGATGAATGGATATAATGCAGGTGGAGAGAGAAAGCTACAGCAGCTGCAGTAGAGTTAGAGCTCTTGTTTTAATTGATGGTTGTAATGAATCTGACTCACTAACAGAACCTCAGCTCTGTCTGAAAAGCACATCAAGAGACACAGGAGCACACACTGATTTGTGTGGTCATATATGTGTATAAATGCAGTACTCTGTGTTGTTTCTCTCCTTTCAGGGCACACTGGTACTCTTCCTCCTTAGTGAGATTATTAGATACAGCTGCATACCACTAGAAAGCCACGACACTGCTACACCAAATATTTGCTCTTCATGTCAAGCACATTTCAAACAAGGGATTCCTTGCAAAATGCCTTAAAATGTTCTTCCAAAATATACAGGATCTAAAGCATCAGATGACATTTCCCTCCCCATGTAGTTACCATGGATGTGTGTGTGTGTGTGTGTGTGTGTGTGTGTGTGTGTGTGTGTGTGTGTGTGTGTGTGTGTGTGTGTGACAGAGAGAGAGAGTGAAAGGGAGAGAGAGAGTGAGAGAGAGAGACTCCATGGCCCTTTACACGCGCCTTTGTTTGGATTATGGTGGATAAAGTTAAATTATATGTGTTTGTTTGTGTGTAAGTTTGGGTCCAGCTGTCACAGCAAAACTGCAGCTGGATGCCACACACACTCTCCAGTCAGTAAACATCCATGAACAGACTAAACATGAGCATACTGAGCATTTTCAGCAATGTCACATTTTTATCTCTCGTTCAGGATAATGCTGTTGGTCACGTACAAATATTGGTTCAGTCAGGGGACCTGCCTGCACCAGTAGTGTGTGAAGTCCATGAAACAAATCTAGTTGTTTGCCTTGCTCAGGTTCAAAGCTTCCAAAAAATCTCATTAATCCACAAGCACCCTCCAGGTCAAACATACAGTTAAATAAACGACCACACCACGGTAAACAAGGCTAAATCAAGCAGGCCATCTTAACACTCCTGAGGGTAGTTTCATACTCCAAATGACTTTGCAGAGCTAATGAGGCTTGCCCATCCAACCTGCCAACAGGCCACTTTTTCACTGCCCAGAAACGGCTATAAAAGGCACCGCTGCCCCCACAGTCCAAGGATCCCTAACAGGCTTCTCCTGTCTGCGGCCTGCAGAACATTCAGATGTGCCCCGGCCTCACGCAAATCAACTACATTATTATTTGAGATCACTCTGTTTCAAAATAGAAACATATTGTATCCAAAATTTAAAAAAAATTATGAATACGTTTATATTAATGAATGAATATTTGAATGAATAATTAATGTCTAAATTATTACTCTATTGTAAAAATATTCAGTTATAAGTAGAACACAATTGAACATATTTGTAACATTGTTAAATTATCTTATAATTTACTTTATGAGTACAGAGGGTGCTGGTATAACAATGGTGTCATCATTAAACCAAACTGCAGTTAAACTTGCAAGGTTTATTCCAAAGAGCAAAAGGCAGAAGAAAACAGGAACAGGCAGTGAAAGAACGAAAGAAAGAAAGAAAGAAAGAAAGAAAGAAAGAAAGAAAGAAAGAAAGAAAGAAAGAAAGAAAGAAAGAGAGCAAGACAATAAAGAGAGAAAGGAGAGAAATCCAAGTGAGGGCATATGGAGCGGATGTATCCGTCTCCATCCTTGTGGACACAGGAAATCAGTCACAGAAGTCATAACATGGATTTCTGCCTTCTCGTCTTCGTATCCCTCCTAAATCTTATTAGAGTGTGTTAATGCAAGACTTGGCTGGCCAATCCTGGACTGAGGCACTGAATTCTCTGCAGCTATATTTAGCTTGACCATTGTAATATAGAGAAGAAAAAGAGGAGGATTAACACATTGAGTTATATTTCTGTCTTTGGCACGATGAATGAATGAGAGTCGAGGAAGACTGTAAAGCCAGGGAAAGCTGGCAAATCTTCTCAGTGGATACTGACATACTGGATGTGGTTATGTTCATTTACCCTTGGGTATTACATTCCTCATTTGGCATTATCTCTTGGAGCTGTAACTTTTTTCAATTTATCAGTATAACTACCATCTCAAATTCATCATCTGAGCTGTAACTGCAACTGACTGATCACACAGTATAGCATTAAATGATCATCAGTTTTCTTGCTTGGAACTGGGATCACGAATCTCACTAGCAATTCTTCAAGTGTTCAGTTTTATAAAGAGCACAATATGTATTTACTAAAATGTGTGTACATATTTATATAAGCAGATTTAAGAATCAGAAAACTTTCCTGGAATCATTAGTTACCACAGGGACAACGACAATATAAAATGTGAAGTCTAAATAAATCCAATAAAAATGCATGATGCTATGTACACAAATACATACTATATTATCACTAGAAATAAGTAACTTACAGTTAAGTGAATTATCATTAACACAAAAAGTTAGCATGCACTGAGATCATTCCAAAAATTGTCAAAAAGTCTAAAAACATACACAAACAAATATTAAAGTAATTTTTGGGGTTTTTTAATTGGGATTTCATACATCCATTATATGTGTGTCACTTCATGCCAGGCCACATGCCACTCCTGATCTAAAAACACAATTTACTTTGGCCGCAGTGCTGCAGTGATATCTGCAGCCATACAGCTACGATAAGATTCTGCAGAATTGATGGTGTTATACTGGATGCCACTGGGTAAGGATCCAGATTTTAATATGGTCGATGTAGTGTTTCCCCCAAATATCTTCAATATATGTGGTTAGGGATGATACAGTAGGTTCTTAACCATCGATTTTAATTTAGTTTTTCTATTTGAAAAGCATAAATTATGAAATGTTATGATATGTCACTTTCTCCTAGGAAAGTAAATGAACTTCACCAACTGATTTAAGGTACCCAGTTGGATTTAAAAACCACTATGGTTGTACAATTATCTCATTTGTGCTTAAACACCTCTCCTTGTACAGTTCATCTTTTTTCTGACAGTATGCCTGAATCCTTCATGAATTAGGGTGTAATTGGGGAAGAGAGGTGCCGAGCAGATAATCTGTGTTACTGATTTTGAGAAACCTTATTCAAAGACACAGACTAACTAACAATCTCTACAAAATCTGGACTGGAAATTGATTTCAAGGTCTGTATGTGAAAACCTCTGGTATAAACTAAATTAATAGTGACAGTATGAGTTTATGTGTTTGTTTGTGTGTATATATGTATTATTCATTGCAAATCATCATCCATGGTATAGCATAAAAGCAGTCTGCATGGGTTCCTCTAATATTAACAGTCATTTTTCAACATTTAAGAGCTTTTCACACTTTCTATTTTTTAATCTCTCTTCAAATCTCTTTAAAGAACTCCTTCAAGCCCCTGCCCCTCTCCAGTATAAACCATAGGGGACTGCATGGGGCGACTTCAATTACTGTAGCACAAGCCACTCAAGTGAGTAAAATGGATTGTGGTTATTAAAGCAAGCCACTATGCTGCATTGTGTGGTTTTGACACACGTACAAATCACTTGCCCAAGTTGTCAGCAATGGGAAACAGCCATATTGCCTTACTGCACCGAAGGGACACTGGCAAAATGTACAGACAATTTGTGTCTCAGGATAAAACTGCTGAATACACAAAAAAGCTAAGTAGACAACTCAGCTGAGACTGTCGCAGGATACCAGGAACAGAATGCAGGTCTGACTGAGTGTGGGCTAATGTATGTATGAGTACACATGTACATATTTGACTAGATCCAATATGATTAAAAAATGTGGGGAGTGAGGAGTTTGATCAGAATTGAAGGACATAATTGATATAGGTGCATTCCTTTATATGCTGCATGTCTTTAACTTCCTTCAGTTCAAAGACCATAAATTTCCTTTAGTCAACCATTGTTTCGCAGGACCAACCATGGTGAGATATTTCAGAGATAGTAATCATAAAAGAAAAGATGTCTAGTTTTTATGAATGTTTTCTTCATGCAAAACACAGTTGATATGCCAAGATTTTATATTACCTGTGTTTCTTCAGATCTCTAGTAGAGCTAACATAAAATTCTGCCACCAAACAGATTTTTAAACATCAACAGAAGCGGAAGGAGTAGTGAGTTACGTAAAGGTACTTTTACTATTGTAGTAGTTTGCTTGAGTAAAAGTGTTAATGACGTAAACAACACAAGATTCTTGGTTTATTGAAAATTCTCGTTTTTATAAACCTGTAATCAAAATGCCCCAGATTTGCCATGACAATTTAATAAAAAATAACCTGGATGAACAAAACCACAGCAAAATGTTAAGCGAAAAGTCTGATCACTGTTTGTTCTGCTAGTGTACTGTACATCTACATTGTTTTTGGAGTGGGATTTACAGAATCTCAGAATACAGATTATGCAAAAGTTCAGACTTGCAGCTACTTTCATTCCCATCAGTTCACACATCATGTAAAGTTGCTCTGTTGCTTAGTTTCTAATTTGTTGATCCTTGCATTGATGTTGTTGTTTTTTTCTTTCTTTTTCAGGGTGTGTATGAATTTGCTTTCACTGTTCAGATCAGCCAAGTCACTATCCTCTTTCAAGTCCCTCCTTAAAGCCCAAGATATCTTATCCTAGATTTGTTTAAGTTATACTTTTTTGATCAATTTTATTTCAGAGTTAAATTTTATATCAGTGTAAAGTTTTATTTTTTGATGTTTTGGTTCAGAGGTCAATTTTAATTCAGTGATAGATTTTATTTCAGGATTAGGTCTTATTTCAGTGTTGTTTTATTTCAGTGTGAAGTAAAAAATTTTATATATAAGTTTGAATAAATGATTTTTATCAATATATTTTTGTAGTTGTTTATATATATTTTTAATGATATTAACATCTTCATTTTGTTCATTTACTTTGATATTGTACAGTGATATTGTACAGTGATTATACAGTGAATAGTGCTAAATACATAAAAATAATTGTTATTAATATCGCATGCATGCTTCTGTACTCAGTTCTGCACTGTCCAAATAAAGCAATTCTATGAATGTACCCCCCTAAGAGCCACATTGTTACAGAAGATTTCACTGCCACCTTTCAGCCATCAGAAGCCCAGTACCCTAGGATAGCCTCTTCCTAGGGCGTTTGAACAGTCGGTGGATGAATGTTGTGGCTTTGCAGGCAAGTGCCAGCTTTTACTTGTTCTATGAAGGCCAGAGTTGCCATTGAAACTTCCCTACTAAGAAGGCCTGCCTTCAGCTGGGTATCTGGGTGTGGGCCTTTCATTGCAAGCCTACACACTCACAAGCTTAGTTCAGAGACATTTTTTTGTTCTTTACTGACCCTCTGCTCAAGAAGTAGAACTGAACTTTTTGGAAGGGGTTCTATGACCCTGGCTCCAGCCCCTGTTACAAGTAGGCCAAATGTAACAGAGTGAGCTCTGAGTTCACCACAGCAGGGAGGGTCACCATGCCAGTACTGGGTCTGCAGCACTGCAAAGTGCTCCAGCAAGCAGGTTTACTGGGCTTTTGCTTTCTTTTCTTTTCTTTTAAGTTGGATTCTCACAAATAAAGCAAATCTGTCCTGCCTCAAAGCCCAGAGTGTGATTTTAGGCTTAATCCATGTCTGAGAAACAAAAGACTTTGCAGTAAACTGTGCTTTACATGATCAGATTGTTTAATAAGCCTTCTTAGTTTGTTTTGTTTCCAACTGTCATGAAATCAAATTGGGACCACACACCTGCCTATAGCAAATGTAATGACCCATTAATGTGCCTGTGTGCCAGTATATTATGGATGTAGTGCTTATTATCTAGCACTTCTAATATGTCAAAGTAGCAGCATAAATTGTGGTAATATGTCATAACTTGAGAAAGTACTGTAAGGTTCATTTTTTAATGTTGCTAGTATGACACAAACTATTATACCTACATGTTGGCTGTTGTTTTTTTAAGAGTCTGGCAGGATGTGAACAATGATCATAACATGTCAGCTAAGCATTAATGAAGCCTTATATTAAAAGTTTGTTGAGTCAAACCTAGAAACAGTATAAACATTTGTGGCTTCAGCATGGCACCAGCGAGCGCACTGTGCATATTGTCACTGTTCAAACAAAACCATATTTTTTCCATTTTCATTTATCATTTAAACACAGCAGATGACCATCGCATTAAGAGAAACTTTCATGATGAATGGACCAATATATATGCTCAAGTATTACAAGGAGTAGAGCACTTTACTTTGACTTATATTACAAATGAAGAAAAACAGTTTAGCCTTGTGTTATTTATTCTTTGTTTTGTTTATTTTGCAGTGAGAATATGGTCATCCATTTCAAGCTTGCATCATTGTGATTTCTTATTCAGTTTCCACGCCACTTATCATTTATTGAATCATGCCTCCAGTTCACAGTATGAACTCTGAATTATGGTGAATGACCAGAAAACAAATAACCAGGAAAAAACCTTGTGGGGGTTGTGGCCTAGTGGATAGGATATGTGCATCTGGACCAAGAGGTCTTGGGTTTGAATCCTACATTCCACACACCACCATCGGGTTTCTGAGCAAGACCCAAATTGCTCCAGAAAGACTACCCCCCTGTATTTAGGGAATGGATCATTTGGATAAAAGTGGCTGTTAAATGCCTTAAGTGTAACTTTATAATGCTCTCCAGTAATTACAATGGTAAAATCCCAGCACAAGTTAGAATCTAGATATGAAATCTGACTCTCACAAACTTTAGATTACCATAGATAACTTTCCACTGAAAACTTGATGACATTTTTTTTATCCAGCATAAATTAAATACACTCAACCCAATGATACCACAGGTAGGCATTATCTAATACTGTCAACATTCGGTGCAGATTCATATAGCTTCATTAGTCTGAGCAGCACAGCACAGACTGGAGTTTACGCTATAGTGAGCACTGTTTAGTTTGAAGAGGCTTCTGTAACAACTTTAGGTGAACAAAATAACTGAAGACAAACTAGAGAGGTCAGTGAATCATTAATTTTATAGCTTTGTAATGGGTAAGGCCAGTGGATGTCCTTGTTTATGGGAAATAATAATATCCTGATTTTTATATTTTACATATAAATTGAAACTAAAAGCTATCACCTATGAAGTGATGCTTTATGAATTATATATCACTGCCCAGAATCTGCCTATTGCAAATGTTTTATTTGATCTGCACAGGATATTAGTTATTTAAATTATACAAATAATTGTAAATTAAGAAACTTGACCATTTTATTTACCATTCAGCTATGTTTTTCTCATTTTATTAGTGGCCAAATGGGTGTAAATCTAAGGCTTTGACACAATATGCCTTTGATGTGTAAGGCAACCAGACAAAGCAATACGTGTCCACACTGGTAGAGCAAGTAATTCACAAATGCTTGATTTAATACCCATAAAATGTCAGTCCGTATTTTCAAGTAGTTTTAGCTTCATAACTGTAAATTGTGCACTTCACTTATCATTTCCAGGACCTGGCAGTTCACTGCAATGTGTTTCTCCTGCATCCTTCAGACTGGACATAGAGAACATTTAAAAAACCAAATCAATATTTATTAATACTGATGATATACACAAAAACGTATTTTATTGTGACATATCGCAAAGCAATTCATTACTACACAGCAAAAAAAACATCATATTTCCCACCCCAATTGCAATCAATGTATCTTTACACCCCTGCCGTCTCTGCAAGGTCAGGGTCGTTACCGTCCCTCTCTGTATGAAGTATGAGGTGCAAGTCTCCCATTATCATGAAAAATAACAACCTAATCCTGACTACATTTCTCACAGAAAGTGATGTCATTATCTGACTGCCTCGTTAATTTTTGAACTGTTGCTCCAGCATGCAGAACGAAGACATTACAGGCTTTTTTTTTTTAATCCTCTATCCAGTTTACAATGCAGCACTCACATATTGAAGATTCTTTAATGGTCTCCAAAGGGGCTTCAGTCACACCCAGGGAATGCAAAAAAGGGGGGGAGGGGATCTCATCTGTGATTCATTGACACCATGACAGATCACAAGGTCAGAAGCAACAACCCCCTCATACCCGAACCCCACTCTCAGGGCCTTGCTCTTTTGCTCCCATCTGAAGTGTTTAACCATGATGATGATGTCCAATCAGTAAAAATTACATTGAATGTGCATTTTAGACTAAAACGTGCAGAAAAGAGGTGAAATGCTCTCTCTGTTTTATCCAACCCAAGATGACAAACTTCCTACAGGCAACCTTGACATAAATTAATTGGCATGATTGCAATATGGCAACTGGTTGCACAAGAATAAAGGTTTCTGATTGATATGACTTGTAACATTTTATCAATATGGAACCACCAACCAACTAGCGCATTTGCAGCATTATTTTCAGTGAAGGATCCTCTGCATAGGGGGAGTAAACCCTGCTCAGTTCAAGGAAATACTTTGTAGGGGAATTCAAAGGAGCTGCAATGCTGCGTGTAACGAGAATTGATTTCACAAGGATTGCACATGGGGGAGAAGCTGATTATGCATGTGTGTGTGTGTGTGTGTGTGTGTGTGTGTGTGTGTGTGTGTGTGTGTGTGTGTGTGTGTGTGTGTGTG
>JBBMFX010000101.1:11521157-11541979 GCA_037832545.1 Rhabdalestes septentrionalis
ACTGGACAACTAATATTTTATTATTAGGCACTGGTTATTTTGCATAATAAAAACTTTTTGCAACAGATGTTGCCAATCTTGGTCTTCACCAACACCACTAAAGAAATAGGCAGAGGGCTGGTGGATCTGTGTATATCCTCCACTTGTAGTGACCTTTGTGAGTGCTAGAGGAGTGTGTTCAGGTTGAATTGGCTTCTGGCCCTTTAAATCTCATCTCCCGCCTTTTCGGGGGAGGTGAAGGTTCGACGGAAATGAGGTTTGTGCATCCGTATTTAAAGGCGCTAACAAAGCGAGAGTGAAGCTCGTGGAGTAGAAACCCTGCCATCTTTTCTTCTCCTGTTCTTCTTTTCGTCTTCTCAGCTCGACTTGTTGGGTCCCTTTTCCGTGTGTTTTCCTGCCTCTATCAGAATGCCAGAAGAGACGGCTGCTGCTGCTGCCTCCTCGGAGAGGTGAGAGGAGTCATGAGTTCAAAGCTGCTCTAGACTGTGAGGAGAGGAGCCTCAGAACTGAAACTACTGATCTTTTCCATGCTGGGGAACACGGTCTGGCTGCTCTCACACGGTTTCACTTGGGCGCATTTGTCCGAGTGTGTGCGCTTGTTTGACGCTGTGTTTATGGTGCCAAATGTGTGATTGCGTGTTTTGGAGGTGTGTGTGAGGGAGGGGGAAGAGAGTGAGCGAGCGACACTGTGTGTCTGTCTCTCTCTCCAGTTTGGCGGGAGAGTGGTTAGCTGGCTAAGCTACTTGCTTTCATTAATATAATTAAATATGACCCGGTCCATCGCTTTGGCAGCTTCGCTTCCGGCGCAGTTTTGTTGCTAAAAAAGGCGCGCTTGTTAACCACTGCCTAATAAAACCCGCTCAAGTCGTTTTCAGGTGAGTTTTGTCGCCCCAGGAATGCTAAAATTTCGCTATGGTTGCTCCCCCTGGCTCAGAAATGGACTCCCCAGGAGTTCTGTAGGTGCGGGGGACTCGCACTTTGGTGTTTTTGAACGAAACACTACATTCTCTTTGTTCTGGTACCTCATTCTGCACAAGCTTTGTTTTCACAAATCATGTGGAAATCATCTGTATCCCGCTTCCCTCGTGCTGGTGGCAGGATGCAATCCCGTGTCCTTCAGTCCGGGAGTCCTAGCATCTCTCTTGGCCGCTATGGTGAAGTAGGCAGTAAGCTTCTGGAGAGCAAGACACTGAAGTAGATGTAAAATTTTGTAGAACTCAAGCCCTTCTTGAAATTTACATTTAGCTGACTCTTTCCTGATCGATGTACATCACTCCCCTTTTCTCGTGTGTGGCCGATTCCCTGCCATTAGTTACCATTTCATGTCTAGATTACCAGGAACCCACACAATTTACTGTGCACTAAATAAAAACCTAATGCGACATCTAAAAAGGATTTTATATTCAGCTCACCTTTCTGTCAAACATACTTTACTTTGTGGTCTTTATTAGCTTTGAAAAGTAGTATGGAATTAAAGTACCACCACAAAGTTTTAATGTATCAAATATTTAAGATTTCTTAATTCTTAAGTCTGTCTTCAGATGTTTAATGTATGTTTGCCATGATGTAACATTGCAGTGGCATTAAACTTAAACTAATACCACATTCCGATCAGACTGACTGATCTAACTTGGCTAGTTACTTAGAAAGCTTAAACTAGTTGCATTTTCAGTTGAATGAAGACTTGAGTTTTTGCACCATTTACATGTACTTTTTAGCATACATTCTCTATCAGAACTTCTCATTCAGTCATTGAAATAACATCTGTTTTTATGTTGCAGCATGGAGAAGCCCTGCTCTTCCACTGCTGCAGACAGGTACGAGGTCAACTATTGAGCCAAATTGTCCTGTTATCCCGCATGTGCAGAAATGTTTATAAATGTAATTTATTTGCAGTCCAACAGATGTGGCTGAAGAGGCAAAGAAGCTTATTGGTACAGGAAACAGGCACCTGGTCATGGGCGATGTTGTGTCTGCAGTTAATGTGTTTCAACAGGCCTGTTCCATGCTGTGAGTATTGCTGAAGATGCATGGTGCAAAGACCTGTCTGTTAATCTCACACGATGTAATAGACTGTTGGGACCAAATGACCATTATTGAATGTGAAATACTGCCATAAGACTAACTTTAGTTTTGGCTGTTGCCAGTACCAGTTGTCCTTGGTCTGTGGCGTATTCTGTTCAGTGAAATATTAGGGGTGTTTGACTGTCACTGTTCATGTCACTTACTAGACAGTCAATCAATTTTTTGCATACTTTAAACAATCCTATTTATTATCTTTCCCTCAGAGCTGAAAAATATGGGGATACTGCTGATGAATGTGGAGAAGCATTTTTCTTATGTGGGAAGTCATTGCTAGAACTTGCCAGGTAACTTCTAAAAGTTGATTGCATTTCAGTTCCTCAAATATGCATGACGAGAGTAATAAAGTTCTATGACTCAAAATGACCTGTACTCTTTCAGGATGGAGAATACAGTCTTGGGTAATGCTTTGGAGGGAGTTCCAGAGGAATCGTCAGAGGAGGGAGAAAAACAGAACGATTCCAAGATTGAGAGTGCGGATAACTTGGATGGTTGGTATTCTGACGTGGAAACACCTGCCCTTTCTAATATAAATGAGAGACCTGGTTTGTTAGACACTCATTTGTATCTAGACAAGTAATAAAGCTTATTGAAATTTTACTCAGTAGTAGAACAAGCACTGAAGGCACTTGTTTAAAATTGGAACTAATTGAAACATCCATTTGATGTACAAAAATGGTTGTTAGAATTTAGGCCTTAATTTTAATATTTCCACTATAATAGAGAAAACAAGAGATGAGCTCCGTGAACAGGTTTATGATGCCATGTCTGAAGACAAGAGGAATTCTGAGGGGGAGGGAAAAGAGCTGAAGAAAGACGGAGAAGAGTTAGAAGACACCACTGGGACAAAAGAGAAGCATAATGGCACAGATTCTTCTGTCAGAAATGAAGAGACAAAATCTGCCCCTGAAAAAGTAGAGAATGCAGAAGGTCTAGCTGAGAGTAAAAAGAATGGTGCTGATGGAGAGAAGACTGCTGAAGCAGAGGAGTGTCCTGTCAAAAGTGAGAAGGCCACCGAAGACTTGGAGAAGACCAAGATGGAGCAAGGGGTCACCATCTCAAAAGCAGAAGAATCTATGGTGACCAACGGGGCTGATAAGGATGTGGTGCAAGATGTGGAGAGTACAGAACAAAAAGAGGATGATCAATCTGAGCCTATGGAGGAAGGGGGTGGAGGTAGAAATGTCTAAGTGTATATAGCACTGGGAATGAGGTCATTGGGTGTTTATGAATTTTCACATGGTGGTTTATTTAAAAAAAAAATTGATTACTGTTTTGAGGGGGTGACCCAAATTCATGCTTGCTCATTTGTGCCCATTTCTTTAGATGAAGACAATGATGAGGATGATGACGATGAGGATGACAATGATGAGGGTAAAGGTGATGACAAGGTTTGTATTTTGCAATGCTTTTAGGCTTTAGTCTGTGCCATTGTGTTATATTTAAGCTCCATTTGTATCTTCCTTTTAAAGGAAAGTGAAGAGGAAGATGTTGGAAATCTCCAGCTAGCTTGGGAAATGCTAGAGGTAGCTAAAGTTATCTACAAAAGGTGGGTGCTTGGGGAGGTACACCCCCCCACACATACACACATGGGTACATTTCTTTAAAAATGGGTTGGTAATTTAAGAGTGAACAATTTTTTTTAGGAAGGAGAGCGAAGAGGACCAGTTAATGGCAGCACAGATCTTCTTGAAACTTGGAGAAGTTGGTGCTGAATCTGGTATGTTCTCTCAGAAGCCAAAAGGTTGTTTTCCACAGCCGTTTGACTTTAGTTTTGTGGAAATCGGTCACAATGTTCTAAGGCCTGTGTTTGGGCAAGACAACAAACTGTTCAGCTGCCAGGAGCAGTGACTGCATTAATGCGATTGCTGTATTCCAGCAACATTCTGCAATAGTAGCACGTACAGTATACTTTATTTACTGTGACATTTGGGAGTAAGTTCTTTGTGGAGAAGTTGACCATGCATGTATTGACAGTGAGTGAAGAACAGTTTGATTAGATGGGGAATGGTTGGAAGAAACCATTCCTCATCCTGGCAGTGGAGGTCAAGAAGCTGCAAAACCTTCTGCCAGATAGAGGGTGTGGGAGGTGTATGTGGGGTCATTGCAAAGCCACTAGAATTAAAAGATGCAGCATTTGGTAAATGTTTTGCAATGGAGGACATGGAGATTGTGTTCTGTGAGGACTAGAATTTTTTGGGCCCTCTTGGTGATGGAGATCCAGTTTACTGCTGCTCCTCTACCTGTTTACTAATAGAACTTTTTTTCTTTCAGTCTGTTGCCTTGCCTTGGCAGGTTGCAAATAAAGAGCAAGGATGTCCAACAATGCTAATTTGTAGTCAGCGTATCTTAATCCTATATCAAGTGTTTGCTGAATAATTTCTCACTTTCTTCTGTGGCAACAAACCGCAATTCCAAAACCCTTGGACCTTTTTAATAATTTGGTTCTGTTTGTGGTCATGTCACAGGCAGTTCAGTATATGTACAGATCTTTAAAGTGACAATAACTGTCAAGTAACCAAACTTCTAAATTCTCTTTCAATATTAAACTTTCCTTCCATAGGTAACTACACCCAAGCTCTGGAGGATTTCCAGGAGTGCTTAACTATACAGTTAAAGCACCTGCCCCATCATAGCCGTCTGCTGGCAGAGACTCACTACCAGCTCGGCTCAACCTATAGCTACACAACTCTATATAGCCAGGCCATCGAGCACTTCACCAAATCCATCAAAGTCATCGAGAGTCGCCTGGGTGTGTTTTCCATGTGAATCAATGTTACTCCTCACTTTGAAACTTTCACGATGCATCTCTTGTTCAGCCAGGGCAGTCTTTAAACATCCAAATATTCTTCGTCCTAGCCATGCTTCAGGAAATGATTGACAAAGCAGAAGGGGATGAAGAAGCAAAGGAGGAAAAAAATGAGCTAGAGGAACTGAAGCAGCTACTGCCAGAGATTTCTGAGAAGGTGGAAGATGCAAAGGAAAGCCAGAGGACTGCAGCTGCTGCATCAGAAGCTATTCATCAGACCCTGGTGAGTTGGAGTGAAGCTGTATAAACACAGTAGGCTGGACGTTTAGGCTGGATAAGTCAGACTATGCTTTTTTTTTTTTTTTTTTCAGGGAGGTGCATCTACATCATCCACATTCCCAACTGAAAATGGTGGCCCATCTTCATCTACAGCCAGCCAGGTCTTAAAATATTGATTGATCTGAACTCTACAGCAAGAAATCACTCAAGGTTTTACTCAAACTTGATTTGATTTGTTATTCCAGATTGCTGTTAAGCCAGCCGATGGAGAATCTTCAAAAGCCGTATCGGATATCTCTCACCTAGTCCGTAAAAAGGTCAGTGTCAAAGTAACCTTTTCAGTATATTCTGAAATGAGGGTGTTTTTGCCTCCTCTCCAGTGGTGCCTTCAGTACACAAATCTGAAATCCCTCTGTAAAAAAGGAAAGCTCTCTACTCCTTACTATTCAAAGATGTGAGGCTTGCATGCTGCAATGTTTTGTAACTAGAAGCGTGGTGGTTCGGTGGTGACTTTGAACAGTAGCTGTGGCTTTATGCGTCAGGGCAGTAGGTTAGAGGAGGTGCTGAAGTGAGGAAGAAAGGGGGGAATAAAAATAAAGTTTGTTCTATCCTGCTTTGTATTCCTGCACAGAGGAAACCAGAAGACGAGAGCCCAAAAAAGGACAGTGATGCTAAAAAGGTCAAACAGGAGACTGCAGTTAATGGCAGCAGCGACTCTGCCAGCAACAGCAATGGAGTCCAGGAGAAAATGGAGCAGGAGGCGAGTTGATAGGCTTAATGTTTCTCCTTGGAGGGTCAGTGGTTGAGGAGCCTTGTTGAGGAAAGAGACTAGACTGTTGTGGTTTCATTACACCATGCCTTTTCATACAAACCCATGACCTGGACCCAAGATCTGAATTCGGTTTGTGTTCACTTGATGGCGTTTTTGGTGTAGGTTATCTTAATGATGGTTGAGCCATTGGCCTTACAGGTAGTAGATGATGCGTGTGGTCAATGTCAATCAAAAGTGGTGCCATCTCCATTCCTTTGTCATCAGTTTCACTTACTTTGTTTAGTTCAGTTTCCTAATGATTTTAATCTTCTCTTGTAGCCTGTGAATTCCTCTTCGGTGGAAACCTCAGCATAATGGACACATGTGGCTGACCACTGATCTTCCAACCAGCACAGCATGCCTGCCTCAAGTTGCTCCATAAACAGCATTGTTTTGTAAATAAGACATTTACATTTTTCTGTGTAATTTTTGTATTGTAGTAGAGTTTCAATAAAGGGTATTTGCATATGTCAATTTGTTGCAGTGATTATTATTTGTATTTTTTTTTTGTACAACGGCAAGAGGGAAAGTTGTGGGGGTTTTTTTTTTTCTAAGAAATCGATTTTTGTAGTTCTTTTTAAGACTTTGAGTGTCAGCCAGTGATGAGACATTTTCTAGAGTAATTCTTCAGGATTTTTTTTTTTTTTTTTTTCCCTTCACCCCTGGTGTTGGTTTCCCAAAAGGGGATTAAACCTAGTCTTGGACTACTGCCTTTTCAATAGAAAACCTATTCACAGCACTACTTAATCCTGGACTAACCTGGAGAAATGAGGAGCATAGCCAGTGTAGGTGGGTTTGTAGTCTCTAGCTTCTTTGGGTTCAACACTGAATGTCTTCACATGAAAGACTACAAACCACAACCAATCAAAAATTTATTACATGGAGCCTTTATGAGGTTCCTGGGGCCGAATTTAATAAGGGTAACCTGTGCATGATCATAGTCCAGGACATATATTGCTGCATCTGTCAAAGTTCAGCAGAAAGGTATCTTCTGCTGATGGTCACCATACGGCCACTAAATGTAATGTGACGTTTTGTAAGTTTGAAAGGCACTCCAGCTGAAACTTGCTAAGGAATAAAATGTTGATCTAGTCAAAAATGTAACCCAAATGTAAAAGTAAGTACTTATCAACTTGGACAAAAGTACAATTTCAGGATAAATGTTCTACAAAAACTGACCCTGGGTAAAAAATAAAAAAAATCAGAAAAAAAAGGGATCCATTATACTAGACGTGCTTAATTACTTATAGACAGCCCTATTTTACTTTTTGGATTTGTAGCAGAAATGATCTTTCAGAAAGTGCTGGAACATCACATGACTGTCCATTTTGCTGTGTGTAATAAAACTTTGATCTAGGAGTGCAAAGAACAGCACACCGTTCCTACCCATCTGCTCACCAACTACACATTCACAGCGTTAAGCAGATGCTTTTTTTAAAATCCAAAGCCACTTCCATTTTGTAACTACAGGAGGCAGTCTCACTTAAGTAACTTGGGTTTAACCCAATGTTCTCTTGGCCTCCAGAGGCAAGCATACTATCCACTAGGCAACCAAAACTACCACACTGGTTTTAGACCCACCTTTTCATGTTCCTCCAGCTAGTCAGGTGAAGGCTTCATACTCCAGTTATCTTGTCTATTCCTCTCAGGTGTGGCATCCTTAACTTCATCATCCTCATTGTCTCTAAAACAAAAGCACTACCGCAGTCAAGAAAAATAAGAGTCCAAGTCTATGGAGTCCCGTTTGTAAAAACAGCTTCACACATTTTGAGGTGTCACTTTTTTATAATTTAGTGCAATGTTCACACAAATTTCACACATTTAGAACGCTGTTGCCTCACAGCAAGAAGGTCCTGGGTTCGGCTCCCGGGTTGGGCGCAGGGTCTTTCTGTGTGGAGTTTGCATGTTCTCCCAGTGACTGCGTGGGTTTCCTCCGGGAACTCCGGTTTGCTCCCACCGCCAAAAACATGCATGATTGGGGATAGGCTGATTGAGCACACTAAATTGCCCCTAGGTGTGACTCTGAGTGTGAATGTGTTGCCCTGTGAGGTGCTGGCTGGCAACTGTCCAGGGTGTACCCCGCCTTCGCCCGTAGCAGCTGGGATTGGCTGCCGCCCCCCCAGACCTTGAGTGTGGTATAAAGGGGTAGACGATGGATGGATGGATGGATGGGTGTTTAAAAAGTGTTAGGACACCTCAAAAACTGTGAAGCTGTTTTTACAAATGGCACCCCATACAACTGAAATCAACTTTTATAATTTTTGCCTTCCTACATTCTACAATCAGTGGACTCCCAAGAGCAGCTGTAGGGTTCAGTGCTGAGAGTCTATGTATACTGCATACAGAACAGACTGGTTTTATGTGATTATTTAGTCCATTTTATTTACTATTTTACATATTTATTCAGCTCACTGTCACTTTCATTAGTACAGGCACATAT
The DNA here is from genome assembly GCA_037832545.1 of Rhabdalestes septentrionalis. NCBI lineage: Eukaryota > Metazoa > Chordata > Actinopteri > Characiformes > Alestidae > Rhabdalestes > Rhabdalestes septentrionalis. Next base: position 11,529,519 of record JBBMFX010000101.1, read on the forward strand.
TTCTTTACAGCTGGAAAGAAACACCACAGGCAGGTTTTTTTTTCATGGAAGAATTTTCTGTCATCAAAGAAGTAACTGCACTAGAAAAACTAATTGTTATCATAATTAATAGCATCACACACAGTCTACAGAAGATTTATTGGGACAAACGTAAAAGGCAACACATATTTTAGCAAGTAAAGGAAATCATTTATGATATGAAGCCGCACAATCTGATAGCATACCCCCCCTCCCCACACCACCCACCACCCACCCATAATACAGGATGGATTTATCAGGACCATAAATTAAGCAATAGAACAAAACTATTTACTACAGGTGAGACCAGACTCGGGTAGGGTTTATCTCTCATTCTCACATCTGACCTGGGCCTATATGATTGCTTTAGGGCTCTGAAGAAAGTAAAGGACTAGATGAAGGTGGTAATGCTGTCAGGTGCTGTGCCTTCCAAGACTGTTGTTGGGCGTGAAAGTACCTGCAATTGAACAACTGAACATGATTCACATTTGAAGACTTTAAAACAAGGCAGAAAAGCTCAGACCAAACACATTTACAGTCTTCACTTTGATGTTGAACAGTAGGTAAAAAGCAATGATCATCAAAAAATCATGTGAAAACTTTGATGTGCATACCACTGATGGGAATTTGTAATGCCTGGTGTTGTTAGGATCAATCTTGGTGAGGGACTGTATACTTCCATCACGGGCATTCACCACACGAAGGTAAATCTCCATGTTGCCCAACTAAGAATGGAGAAAAACCGTGAGGCTAGGTTCGTTTTGACAGTGTGCTGTTAGACACAACAATGTCCATCAGAACCCAGATGACTCTTTATTCTGCAAATTGAATTAATCTACTTTAGGATGTCAATGTCGTTGTTGTCACAGACGTTCAATTGCATACACACAGCTTGTAAAATCTCAGTATTGAGACATTCTGGAGCTGCCACATGTGAGCCTAAGGACATCTTGTCCAATGCCAAGCGTCAGCTAGAAGATAATAAATCTTAATGCTATTGAATGATGCTATAACCCTATATAGAATCCAATTTTGCATTCTCTGGAGTGCTAAGGCACCATTCATACCATTAGGGTGCATTAGGGTGACGTTTGTGATCTGACCTCACCCATGCTGTTGTGGCTGGACGCAATCAAATATTATCAGCAATGTGCTACCATATAATATAAAGCCTTCTCAGAGGAGAAGATACTGTTACTGCATACTTTCTGTTTATACCCTTGATTTTTAAGGTAATGCTGAATGAGCAAGTGTTTACAAACATTTGGGCATACAATGTATTGACTGTATTTTCAATAACACTGTACCTTTACACTGAGGAAAAACCCATTTTTAGTATTAATATTTATTTAGTATTTAACAAGTTAATCAAAATTTCACATACATAGACCAAAAGACACTGAAAGGTTCATTAGGGCTGAGGTTTTTCATGCACATATCAGAGACCTCCAGATGGTTTGGATTTTTGCCTTAACTTTTAGGTTGAGAACCGCTCCTTTAGGGAATCCAAAGTAGAGGTTATTTTATTGTTTCATTCTAAACCACCCTTTTGAGTGAACCATTCATTTTGAAGAGCATACACACCAAGTAGGAGGCATTTTAAAAGTGTTAGATTTTACCTGAGGAACAGAATTGAGCTGCCCCAGACCGAGAGCAGGTCTCACAGGCAGACAGCGAAATGGAATTCTCCAAAATCCACTATGAACCTGGTTGTACTTGTCAAAAAGCTGCAGCTTGGTCCATCCTTGGAGCTTAAGGTCATGGAACTCCTGACCAGATGAGTCCAAACCTCCGGCAACCTGCACCTCCAGAACCAAAGAGAGGGACGGAGACGGCTGTATCCTGCAAAGAGATGTGGAACCTCAGACATGTTACACAGATTGATGGCTTTTGTATACAGTGTTGTTATAGTACAAGTGTTTTAATTAAAAAGTGTGCTATTAATTATTTTAAAGTTCCTTTCACAGAGTAATTTAATCTTGCACAAATAAAATCCACACTTTTTTTTTTTTTTTTAAGAAAGAAAAAAAAACAGACCACTGCAATTTATATTTAAATCAACATTGCTTAGGTGATTAGGTGATCACCCAAATCAAATCTGATTCAGTAAGGAAAAGCATAAAATCACTGCTGTATTCAACACCCAGTGGGACCAATAGGATGGGAAAACATTACTTAAAATACCTCAAAGGTTATTATTGCCTTTTTGTTTAAGAGCGAATGAGATTAGTTTTGTTTTAGAACTTGAATAACTCCAGTACTAAAACACTGCATCGTTTCTCTTATTTTGATGTTTTGTCATTTCCTTTAAAACTCTGCTTTAAAGAACAATATTTTTATTTGGAAATTAGAAGAAATATTGTCAGCAATTAAGGTAACTAAGCCAAAGCATTTATAAAAGATGAAAGCTGAGAAACTGAACATTATTGCAGTGGTCTCTTATTATTTTTCTGGAGCTGCGCTGCCTAATCCGAGTTACCCTGGCACAGCCTGTTTGACAGCCAGCAATGTGAAGTTTCCAGTGTTGCCACTTAATGGATAGGCCAAAGCCCCAGCAGGCTGACACTGGACAGAGGGGATGGGGGTCAACCGGCCCATCTCCTGCCCTCCAGAGTACAGGGCAGGTACCAGACAAATGGCTCGAAAAGTGACATCCATACCCGCCACCATGTCAAAGAAGATTACAAATCCAGCCCTGCATACACAAATATAATGATTCATTTTGTGACCCAGAATAAACATTTCATTCATAGACAATATATTTGAAGCAGAGGAGTAACAGAATACTGCACTCACACAGGGTCATAAGGAGCAGGACCAAGAGTGTCCACAGAGTTGAGAGAATGTCTGCTCATGAGTGCCCAATCCTTTAAAGGATGATTCTGCAAGATTAGTTGAACAAAGTTGTTAAGAATAGTATTTGCAATAATTTAGTATCACATTTTCAGCCCACGTCATATGTTCAAGTAGCAAGTAAAAATAGCTTTTCTCGACAGCACAAAGACTGAACTTGTATCACGTTCACAAACTAAGCAGAATTAAATGCTCCCTTATCCTGGCGTGGTTGCTTCCAGAAAATATTTTCTGTTTCTATTGCTTCCATGTTAAGAATTGCCGCATTATCAGGCTTTGAAAGAAAACACACCAGATCTTCATGTGGAAAACACTCAGGCTGGATATACTGATATGGACTGGGTAATGTGTTTGAATTGAAAGGATGCCTTGATTTTTGGAAATGAAAATCATTAACATACCAAGGGCTGAATTCAGAGACACCCCAAAAAAATGCTACTCCATTTCGCCAAAAATGAATTGTCAAAATTAATTCAGCTCAAAGGGGTACCTCAGTAGTTTGAATGGCACACATGTGCTTGCGTGCATGCCTGACAACATCAGTGTCATGCCTGACAGTGGGTCCAAGGATTTCACTATATATCTATAGCCAGTCAGGGTGCCATTACCTAGCCTGCAGAGGTCTGTGCATCACTGACCAACCACCAGACTAGTCATGCTGAACGATGATACAGGCAGCATGACATTCTCCACGGCTTCTCCAGACCCTTTCACACCTGTCACATGTGGTCAGGGTAAACCTGCTCTCATCTGTGAAAAGTACAGGGTGCCAGTGCTGGTGGTCTATAGCAAATGCCAGTCCAGCTTCATGGTGCCGGGCAGTAAGCACTGGACCAACTAGAGACCAACTTTGTTTGGTCAGATATATTCACACACAGTAGCCCGCTGGGGGTCTTTTTGTAGGGCTCTGGTGGTGCTAATGCTGTTCTTCCTTGAACAAAGGAACAATTCCAGTCTGATGGTTTAAGAACCTTATATGACCCTCCCCAGGCCTCCAAGAGTAACTGCGTGTTTCCTGGAATCTCCTCCATGCTCTGGAGACATGGCTAACCTTCTGGCAAATGCATGTACTGTTGTGCCACCTTGTTGAAATACCTGTTCAACCCCTGTACGGTCCAGGTATCGAAACTGACCTAACCAAATGCAAACCTAGCAAACCTAGTGATTTTTTTTATTTGTGTAGGTAAATGTATGTATGTATATATAATCAAACAAAATATCAATCTTTAAGCTTATAAAAAATATTCCATTAATACATCTATGCATTTGTTTAAGGAGCCAATAGGCATCATCCACCTTTTTGTTTCTGGAAGGACATAGCCTAAATAAATGCTGAAAAATCAAAATGTGTGTTGAGGATGATCAGTACTGTGTTATGTATTTCTCTCCACTGTTTGGACAATTCCAGAAAATATGATAATGGTTTGCTATTTGGCAACCACATTACCTCCAACACTGAGGACTGCAATTACACTGACTTCATACTGGCAATATTAAGAAAAAAATAGCAACATTTTTTCTCACCGGAATTCTCTCCATGCATGTGATTTTTGCTTTTTGTGCATTTCCAATGTCCTCATTCTTTGTCTGTAATTCACAAAACTCTTTGTTCTCTTTCCCATATTTTCTTTACATGTTTTCTGGAGAAAATTTTAAGCAAGTTGTATAACTGGGCAATAACCCCTCACTTTCTCTTAGATTTCATAAACACAATTTAATGTTCTTTTATAATTTTATATTAGGATGTTATACATCTATCTTATTTGGTATAAAATCCTTAGAGTTTCTTTATATGCCTGCATGTCTGTATATATTTTTTGTCTGAATGTATAGCTTGTTTAACATTACATTTTCCATTGTGCCTTGTAAGAAACACCTGCATAGTAATGCTCTGATAAATGCTGAAAAGTATAGTTAGTGCATATTCAATCCTCCTTTTTTCTTCTGACAGATGTAGTGTTCTGTTTTGTATTTGGGATCTTCTACCCTGCCATATAAACCTCAACATAATTTTTCCCCTTCTGTGAAATAATTTTGAGTAATTGTAACTTGTAGGGTTTGGATAAGAAATAAGTATCTTGGTAGGACAGTTAACTGTTTAAGTTCTTGAAAATGAGCTTACAAATGGTACAAGATTCAATTTTGCTAGATCTCCTTTCATTTTATGGAAGAAATGGTTATATTTTCTCTCAAATAGTCTTGCCTTTGGGCAAAACTATGCTCAGACACTCAAATTATTAAGTTTCCCCTTTTGGTGGGTACACCAGTTTTTCAAATCTATTTAAATTATATGTGTGAGTTTATCTTCGGCGTATATCTAAATAATGAAACGATTGCTTTCTGGAAATATACGAGTGATTCTGTTTTTTCTATGTTCAATTTGTATCCTCATAATACATTTCTTATGTATCACTTCTGGTAGAGAAGGGATAGGAGGACATCATCCATATAACCCCCTATTTTGTGTTCTATTTATATTTATGCAAGAACAGATTAATATCTGTTTTCCTATTTTTGTCTTTTTGCTCTGGGACTAATTTGAATATAATACTGTATATTTGAAGATTCTTTTGTATCCACAGATAGACTGCCCAGATATACAACATTAATTTAAGCAGCATTTTTAAGATCCATTCTACCATATTTAACAATACAGTATATATGTGATTAGGATATAATTAAAACACAGAAAGAGATCATTGAGTATTATTGTAAAAAACAATTATGAGAACTGTCATGTGAAACTGTTTTGTGCTGAAGAAAATCTCACCAGTGCCTTTCCAAGATATGTCTGGTCTGGAGGAACTCCAGGGCGGGTTTGAGGGGGAGGAGAAGAAACTCCCTTTTCCCTTTCTCGCCCCAACTCCTTCCTTAGACTGGATATCTCTGCTTTCAGACTGGCCAGCTCATGGATCTGATGCCTCTGGACCAGGTGGAGTGCTGAACCAGCTACAGGTACAAGCCAACATTAAAGACAGTTCAGGCCTACAGTCAATCAACATGTCTACAAATGGTCAACAGATATGTATATGTTCATGTATATGTTTGTGTATTACTACGTAATCTTAATGGTCCATTTTGTTGTAATACTGTTATACTGTATATATACATATTCATTCTTGGGAATCTATCAATCCAACAATCTGTTTGTCCATAAACCCCTCCATCCATCCATCCCTTTATCCATCTGTAAAAACTGACATGTATTTTGCTCTGTAGGTCAGTCAGTAGCATCATTCATTTCTTCATTGACCAGTCCAGAAAAGCTTCTCAGCTAACAACTGTTACCCTCATCCTCTCTGTGCCTCTTCCTGACCAGCTGGAATCTGAAGATTTCTTCTTCCAGCCTCTGGTTCTCATTCTCCACGGCCATAACATATGAGTCCATAACCCGATGAGAAGTCTTTGTTTCTGGAGACAGTGATGAGTAATGACAGATGTCCTGATGATAGACAAGAACATAACAGAGCCCCCCCCTACTGCAACACTCACGTCTTTTTCCCATTCTCTGCTCTGCTCTAGCTCGGGCTTGCTCGAGTGTGTAAGCCTCAGCCTGTAGATCATGCATGTGAGCCAGAACCTCCGGATCTGACCCACCAGACTGCATGTATGCCAGCCGCAATGATCTGTTACAATGAAAAGCGATAGTTCCTTATGTAAAAGAATGGTGTGGTGACAAAATCTGCACATATTTACCCACTTTTCTAGTTGATCAGTACATTTTTGCATTGCAAATAAACCCTGCAATTGTTGCAAACAAACGAAGGAATATTGATGGACCCTGCGTGGGAAACCCAATCAATCTTTCTTTTCCCAATTTCAGAGTTTTTGAGTATATTTCAGTGGATTTCCACAACTCTGTAATCTTTCTAAGAATTAATGTTGAAATTAGAATATCATGGTTAGTATTTGTTTGCAGGAGATACATTTTCTGTCTGATACTTCATTAGTGAGATGAACCGAACCTTATCTGGCTGGTGAGTGGGCCATCCACAGAGATCAGCTCAAAGGAGACATGTTGTGTCTTCTTGTCCTCTGCAAGGTCTGGGGAAACATCAGCTTCTTTCGTCCTAATTGACAATGGTTGCATGAAAAGAGAAGGACAAGGAGTCCAGTGTGAAATTCTTTCTCTGCATTTAATCCATTCACCAAGTGAAGCAGCAGCCAGTGAGCACTACCTCACAGGCACCACTGGTCTGGGATTCAAAACCACAACCTTACAGCTCCAGTAGCAACTCCCTAACCACCAGGCCACCACCAGCCCCTCAAAATCTTAACCAATGAGGCAAAGTTGCTACAGTTGAGTTTTTAGATGTTTTTCTCTTTCTCACCCCTGTCGGCCATTGATCTGAGTGCTAAGTTGGTGCAGAATCTGCTCGTTCTTCTCCTCTTGTTCTTTAAGCTCCTGCAGCAGGTCCTCCAGATGAGATGAGTTACTCCGCCCAGACAGCTCAGACAGCCGCCGCTCAATTTCTGAGCCCAAACACACGCACACACACTCAGATTTGTAGAAAAACCCCAAAGTTTCCAATTCAGCTACATTTAAGTGTACATGTTACTCACAGTTGCACACACACAGCTACTTTAGTCTCAGCTGAAAATCACTGCCGGTAGAGATATTGTTGCTGGAATATGAAATACTTTTGTAAACATAAACTCAGGCTCACCCATTCTTTGATGCTCCAGCTGGGTGTTGAGTGATCTGATCTCAACCAGTTTCTGTCCATGGTGCTCGTACGCTTCCTGAAGCCTCTCTGCAATAGCCCTCTGACCAGTGTAACACATACACTTAGAATGTTTGGTTGACTTTCATATGGTCATAAAGATGTTTGAAAGATCCATTATATTCCTACACATTCTGCTTTATGAGGTACTGATTACAGATCCCCTGAATAAATAAAAAAATCACTGCTGGAATAGACTTTTCTCTTATTTCGATATATTGTCATTGCCTTTAAAATTATGCTTAATTATTTAATGGTGCTTTTATTTGGAAATGAGGAGAAATATTGTCAGCAGTTTCTAAAAACTTAGGCAACAGCTGTTCAGTTCATTACTTGCACCTATAAAAGATAAAACCAGAGAAGTTATATATAGAAAGACTTTAGAAACTGACTTCACTTTGTCTTCTGGTCAGGCTCTCTTCAACTGACATTCTGAGCCTGTGAAACTGAAACATAGGATTCATGAAATCTGCGACAAGATTTTAGATTTCTATGTTTATTATTCTTTAAAATGAATCAGTTGACTCCATCGACACTGATATTCGCATTTAGAATTTTTATTATTAACCACTTTGCCACTAGTGGAACTCATTAGAGCTGGACTTTGTTATGGAATCTAGTTTGCTGTTTGTGTTAAAATCCCTGAAAACGGTCTCACACCTCTTCAGTGAGCTTGTTGATGACCAGGCTCTCAGCTGTACTGTCCTGAGGGTCAGTCTCCCACTCCTCTTTCTGCCTTAACAGCTTTCTCCTCTGCTCTCTCAGCTGGTCAGCGGCAAAAGAGGACAAGCTCAAGTTCTTGTTCCAATTTGGCAATGTTCATCCTATTAACATATCTTATCTCAGCATGTGACCCGATGAACTATGGCTATCTAAGGCAGGAAGTCGGAGCCCACTGCACTGAAGGGTGACAAGAAGCATATTTAAAAAGAAACTTCAAACCAGAATCTTAACCACACTGATGTCCTGTAAACAAACTGGTCTATTTTAATAGAGGAATTACTCCCGCTGTTATTTCTAAATAATTAAATTAATTTGTTGTTGAGAAACAAAATCATGTTTTTTATAGATAAACTTATAACTTGTATTATTGTGGATTGCTTAAAAGGTTGCTGATAGGAACCAGGGTTGCAATACCACTTTTTTTTGCCAAACATGAACCTATTTATTTTCTGACATTTTATGTATAATAGTGATCTTAAAAAACAGGTTTCAACATTATCACTTGAATGATGCCCATCAAGCCGCTCTGAATGACCGCTTCTAGATCAACTGCACTAAATCTCGTTTTTCTCGGTTGTTTCATTGCTTTTCTTTTCTTGCACTCTTTTGTCCTGTCTGCACTTCTGGTCTTCTGTTTCTATTCTTATGTTGTATCATAGTCCTGGAAGCAGCAATTCGTTTCCCTGTGAACTGTATATATAGGGTCAAAACTACTTTACCAATGATTGCAACATTCAAATAAAAACATAGTAATTTTTTTTTTATATACTTACGGATATGAGATCAGGAGTTTGTGTCCTTTTGGGGGAAACCCCCCTCAGCACTGCTTTCCCCGGCTGACTGAATTCCACTCGTCTTTTTAACATAAATGGGTCTCCTATGTCACTTCCAATACAGAAACGGGCCACGTGTTTCTCCAAGAGGCCCAAAGACCGAAACGTCATGTTACAGTCGCGACAACTGAACTCTCCTGAGTGTTCCATCTCAAACTTGACCATAAAGTAAATAAACAACTACAATTCACACAAAAGTATGTAAAACAATAAAAAGTCAAATTAACTAGTGGATTTTTACTGATCTGTTGCTCCAATTGTCCTTCAGTGTCATTTTTAAATCCTTCAGTTGACTACTGAGGTTTTGTTTGTTGGATACAGTCACCATGTCAATCACCTTGACAAAGGTCACTGATAAAGAAGTTAAAACACTAAACATACACGCACATTTGTAAATGCATTCTACGCAGATTCAGCTGGGATGCTTTGGCCCATGCTGCTCTTTATTTTTTCACTCCAATTAATTTCTTCTTTGCACTTGGGCAGAAAACGCAATTGTAGACATGATTGGCAAACTGGTGCAAAATATTTATTACAATTTTTTTCCTCTTTTTTTCCTCCAAGATGCAGTAGTTTCTGTTTGCTTTGTCTCAATACAGATAAACCCATACATGACACCTCATTATCTGCAAATCTGTAAATAATGTTAACAAAATAATCTTAATCTTCCAAAACTCACAATTTTTATTCTTATATTTTTTACAATCCACCCTGAATATCAAGGCTGCAGGAACAACATAATGCAAACAAAAGAAGAAAAAAAAACTGTGGGATTTTTTACAGCTGTACCAAAATAAAAAAAAAAAGAAACTTAAATCTGTAATAAAGCCTTTTTATACCCTATCAGCAAAAACAAGGTACAAAAAAATGGAGATGCATAATTTCCACCAGCAGTCCCTCATGAAATACAGAACTTAAGCAGATGGGCTTCTATTGTTCCATTAGCTGCAGGGATACTAGAATAATCGTAGACTTGTGTGTCAACAGAATGTCTTCAGAAGAATGTCAGAGTCGGGAGAAAAGGTCTTCAGACTACATCTTCTGTTCCAAAACCGCCAATTAGAAATCAGTTATTATACGGGCCATTGCTTGCCAGTGGGTTCTGTTGGAAACATGAACTACGCTTGAAAACGCTGCATTCTTCTCCAATTAAACTCAAAATTAATTTAACTTTTTCCCATTAGTGCACACGGTAATTGATTAAATATTTTTTTCAATCAGCCTTCAGAGGAAACATTCTGAGACCCATAGGCTTCAGTAGAACATTAACTTTGCCTCTTCTGAACAGACTTTATGAGGCAAATTTCTTATAGAACAGAAGAACCATCTGAGACTCTGGAAGCTCAATTTAATAGACCAAACCTGGTTAATGCAATAGGTGCTGTCATTATGTCTTCATTAACTTTCTTTGCACTGAAACATATTAAGAAAGACAGTGTGTCTGTGAAGGTGAGTTCATCCAGAGAAACCCCCAAAATAAGCAAACTTCTGCTGCTTTATCTCCTCTAACCACACCAACCTCAAACTCCTTCACTTTGTATATTGCCTTTGCTTTATATAGCCAGTCACTTTGAATGTTCTTTGTTGAAACGTGGTTACATCACATTCAAAAAAGCAGAGTGAGAATAGTGGAACTAGTACAGTTTGAGTTGAACACCAAAAAAGTCACATCTTAGCTGCCAAACTGCACTAGAAAGGTCATTCTGTTGGGGCTTGCTTTAGTGCTTTAGCACAGGTGAGTGGCTCGAGTTTATTTCTATGAGGGACTGGGAGCAATGCCGCTGTCAGTGGCTCACAATGATTGTTTTTGTCTTAACACTAATGCTACGAATTGTTTTCGCAAAAAGGAAAATATTTGAGAAAGGTGTCAAAGCCATTTTATAGAACATTCAGATGAAGTCATATTTCACGTTAAATCACGGTTATAATTGGTGTTATTATGAGTTAGTCTTTTTTTCCCAAGCAAAAAAGAAAAATAAAACTGGTGGGGGATGTGTGTGGCTTTCCATAGACATTTCTAGTTTGGGATAAATGGGAAAACATGGGAGAACAGGAGAGAAAAAGAAGAAAAAGAAAAGAAAAAAAAAACTGCCCATGAGGCATCAACTCAGTGTTCTCTCTCTCACTGGGATATGATTGATGTCCCTTGTCCATGAAAATAATATTTTCACTTGTTTTCTTCTTTTTGTTAGAAATAAAAGGTGAGATGGAAGAGAGAGAGACAGATAGAGAGAGCAATAGAGCAAATATGAGCGATGGAGGAAGAAGGAGGGAGTTTTAAAGCCACGTTAGGTATCATCGTCGTCGGAAGTCTGGCTGCTACTACTGGTCTCAGACTCAGAGCCTTCGTCGAGGCCAGGGTTCGGGGTGTTCCTCCAGGCCAGCAGGGCCACACCACGAAGCTTCGGGAGCACGCCGTTACGCCCCAGTCCATTCTTCTTCAGCTGAGTCAAACACATACACAGTCAACAGAAATTTAAAATGTTAAATACATCCAGCGAATCTAGAGCAGAATGTTTTCCAAAATGAGAAGCATGTTTAGAAGGCTAATTCAGAATCAAGTGTGGGAACTGTACCTGCTCAGTCTTAGCCTGAAACTCTTTGAGCTCATCCTCTGTGAGAGGCTGGAAATTGTCATCATTCTCTGGGTACTCCTGCCAACCCATTGCTTTAAGCAGCCTACAGATAGGAGAGTGAGTCATACAGAAATTATGAAGGCTGAATTAAAATGAACAATGTAGAGTACACAAAAGCATATTTGCCCCTTTACCTGTGTTCGGCCTCCAGGGAGCTGGAAAGGTGCTCGGTGTCCGAGTCACTCAGAGAGTGAGACATGCCATTCTCATGACTATCTCCATATTCTTTTGGCTCAGGGGTACTGCCCTCTCCCTGCACAACAAAAGTAAAAAATAATTTACCAGCAACATCAGTAAATAAGACAGTAACTGAAACAATCAATATTTAGCAGTTAACAAACTGCTCGTAGAGTAATCAAAGAGCACCACATTTGTAGAGGACATGACAGCACTAGGAGCAAAATTCTTCCGCGCCTGGAGCTCACGTGACAGTAATCAAAGAGCAACAGCAACATAAGGCTGTCCTGTGTAAACCCACCTCGGCTGGAGTTCCAGGGCTGTGGCAGCCGCTCACCTCTCCATTCCTCTCATCCTTCAGCCCACGCAGAAACTCACTCTTACGGTCTGTACTGCGGCGCATCAGCTTCAGTCGGGGAGGAGTGATGTCTATTGGAGGGGTAGTGCTGGAAGGTGGCTATTGGGGGGGGGGGGGGGGGGGGGGGGTGGTGGGGAAC
>JBBMFX010000101.1:11547537-11562887 GCA_037832545.1 Rhabdalestes septentrionalis
GCAAATAAAATCGCAATCGCAATATTCGTTCAAAAAATCGCAATATGATTATTTTGTCCATATTGCACAGCCATACTAAAGACCTAGCTTGTGGGTGGGACAGACTATGATGAAAGTTGGGGAGAAATTTGGATAAAAAAACAAATAAAAAAAGGACTTGCAGATGTCATGGTTATCTTTCTTGATTACGAGCTAATCCGTAATTCATTGGGATACATTTTTCAAAAATTGATTTTTAAAGAAGGAGTAATCAAGTTTGATGAAGTTTGATGATGTGGAAAATATCTTTCAGCACCGTGTAGTCTGATGGAAGTTTTAACGTCATGAACTCACCTCATTGCAGTCATTTGCCAGACAGTGCTCTGTATTAAGTGACCATACACTCATACCATAAAACTGATTTCAATCCTTATGATAGCTTTGTGAATAAGTTGTCCTTAAAAAATATTTAAGACACAAATATATGCAAAACAGGTACTCAACTAAAGAAAGTACAACAAACAAGTAAAACACAACAAACAAGAAATCGTGCCACTAGGTTTCTAGTACTATTAAAAGGGTGAGTGAAATTAACATCTGTAAATGGACATGTTTCTAAGGCTGCTTTAATATATCAGTGTGTTACTCCAGCAGTATAATTCTGCCTGGAGCTCTTCTGCTTACAGTCTCAAGCCTGAGGGTTTGTCTGAGCTACAGCTGTTGTACTTAAAGAGCTAGACCAGAAGAGCGTGAAGAATGCTGCATGCTTAAACTTGTGCTCTTATTGATGCATACTTTCATACAAACTGTCTTAGTTTTAGTACAGCTATATGTGAAGATTTTAGTGTTGAAATTGTTTTAGGATATAGACTAACGGCCAAAGGCAAGGTCTTAACTTCTGAGAGTGCAGCTGTAGATTTGTAGATTTGTTTTTCTGCAATGTTATTGATAAATAAAGGTGTGTGTGTGTGTGTGTGTGTGTGTGTGTGTGTGTGTGTGTGTGTGCTCTGTTTTAGTGTTGATCACATTAGGGCTGCATTTGAGATTACCCCTTGGCTCTCTGCCGTATTAGTGTCAAACTGAAAAACATCCTGTGTTTCTTTGTTCTCCTACTGAGCTCAAGGTCTCTGTGTTCCATCTCTTCTAGCCTCAGGTAGCTAAGTGATGAAAACTGCTGGACCTACTTTTCTGGCAGAGTGTGTAAAAAAAGAAAAATGACCACAAACTACACTTTACATGCATCAGTTGCTCCTCGTACTGGGATGGTTGCAAGATCTGAGGACGATTCTCTACTGCAGGTGTGTCCAATGCCAGTCCTGCACACTTAAAAGCCTTGTGATGGAGCAAATGTTTCCTGAGTTATTGTAACACCCACTGCTGTGCTGAAAGGGTAAGACATTTAGAGTCAGCCCTTACTTTTTAATGAAACCGTGCCCAAGAGTTATTGTCCATCAGGATAGCACAATCACTTCTGAGTAAAAGGAGGCTGCTGGCAATTCATGGGCTATAAAAATCGAACAAATGGACTGTAGTGTTTGCTAAACAAAGTTGCTTGTGAGGTTTTTCGGTTCACAGATTGTAAACGGTGGTGCTATAAAATTAGTTTCATCATTTAATAATAGATCTGAACGAATACCCATTTTCCATCTTTCCGATGCCACTTTTTAAATATGTTGGTAAAAGCAGTGTTCTGTGTAAAGAGCAAAATTCACGAAATTTAAATTCATGTATTTTATTTTGTCTGTATTCCAAGAAAAGTTTTTTTTAGGAGCCAAAGACTTTTATAATAATACTCAAATTTAAAAACAGATAATAAAGAGTATCATATCAAAACCTGTTAACATTGTCACATGTGATTTAGAGATGGCATTTTAACATGGAATAGGGTAGTATAATGTGCACCAAAAGAAATCTAGGTGAAAAATAAAAATGTGGCAAGGGTGGAAGTCTCCCATTCTGTTATGGTCAGATATTATGGGGAGACTAGTTAACTATAATAATTAACACCTCTCACCTTAGTTTATTTCAGTCCTCAGGCATATTGTTTCAATCAGCAGCTCAGATCAAGCCATCAGTAATTAAAATCGCCATCAGCACAAGTAAATCTGTAGCTTCTCCAGCATCTGTCTATGTGGAATTATGATAAATGCCAGTAGATTACAGCCCCCGCGACTGCTTAATCCATGTTAAATTGAACCCGCCAGAATAAACCATCTTTGCTTTGATGTACTAACCCAGGTCTGCTGATGGGAAAGGAAGGGGTGTAATGAAACACTCAGCCCATGATTCAATTCATATTCATTTTAAATTTCAAAACGAACGAAACTGATCCTTTGTTGCTTTATAATCTACATGCAGTAGATCTGTGAGACAGGAGTGTGGTAACAGGGCTACAATAATAACAGCATCTCTGCTGTACTGCGGTATTGGGAGAAACTCCAGAGCCCCATCACCGCCATTACTGTCATAACAGCGAATCCCCCTCCTGTGATGTGTCCACATATTTAATGTGCACACCACCGATTCACTCTACATCTCCAGATATTTTGGAGACCTAAAAACGAGTCCAGCCGAAACATTGTTGTCATTGCAATATTTTTGTGATTTAGTTGTTGTTACACTCCTATTAACTTGGGCTGTAAGCATTTATATCCCCACTGGCAGCATGATGAGTATGTTTAGAATATTTAAACAGTTCTTAAACATGGTGACTATTCACATGGAACCTGTAGTTTTCCAGGACTTGTAAAGTGCGTGAGTCATAGCAGTGATGTAACTTTGCATTTGCAAAGTTTGTGTGTTCCGTTGGAACAGACCATTGAAACCACAAGAATCAAGCTGCTGAACTTTGCCCAGGCTTTACTTGCATTATGTCATTTCTTACTTTGGTTTTCATCCAACACGACATGATTCATGTCAGTGATTTGGGTAACTAGGGACGAAACCTCCCAGGGTCATATTTCACCCTCCGCCTTATTGTTTCTCCTTATCTGATGATGTGGCCAAATTCTAATGCAACAAATGTACTTTTGCTTTAATTCATGATAACGTGTGGACAGTACATTTGAAAGTGAAAAGTTAGATCTGGGGGAACATTATGCAAAAGCATAGTACCCCCAAAAATTACAATCCCAAGTAAGAATCTCTTTAAGCAGCATGCCCTTTAATTCTTTTTTGTGTGTGTTTTGAAATTGATATTGACTGTATAATGTATTATCATGTTGTAGTTTAAATATCATCATACCTTAAATATGTTAAGTTAAAACAAATAAGATTTATCTTTACAGTAAATGGACATTGTTCTTAATAGGACATTTCCTCTCTATGTAAAAAAGCTTTTGTGCAGTGCAGGATAACATTCATTTATGTGTTTGTGTGTGTCACAACATTTCCAGCTACAGTGAGCAACCTCCCCCAGAGTGTTCAGAGTGTGTGAATTATTGTGAATGTGAGTGTTGAGAGGTACTGATGGTGAGTGCTGACTTTTTAGTATTTGTTGTTCTCTGAAGACAGAATGTAATGGGGCAGAAAGATGGATCAGGCTGACTCAACACTGACTATGGTGAACTTCTACACATGCTCTTTTAGAGGAAATATTACCGTATGTTGAAATAAATCTTTATTTGTTGTAGTAATTAATGGGTCTGTAATTTTCAAGGGTTTGGCTTGTATTAAAAAGAACAAAATGGTGTAATGTTAGAAATCACTTCTGCCTGGAAGACATATTAGCTTGTGACAATGTGAATGAAAATGTCGGTGTAATCCTTTTTGCAGACCTTGTGAACTCTACACTCTAATGAGCTGTAGATGTGAGTTTATATGAGTTCCACCTCATCCTAAATGCAGATGATGAGGAGACTACAGGTGTTTAAGCAGGACATCAGATTTTTTTTTTTTCAAATAGAGCATAAAACTTGCACATAGCTGCATAAATGTCTCAGTCTTTATTCACATGAAAATATTTTTTCTGACTGCCAGTATGGTGCTAAACCTTTGACATAAACAATTAAACTGGTGCTGAAGAACAGACTGAACAGACTGTTGTCAACTTTCTCATTTCATCCATCTGCAATCTCTTTTTTTTTTCCTACTAATAAGTCTCTCCTACCCTCCCAGCTTAGCTAAGATAGTATTGTATTTATTCAGTCTTGGGGCCATGGCCAGATGTTGTCATGAACTGCTTCTGCTTGTATCCTGTCTCTATTCCTTAGTGACTCTTTAATCCCTTTTCACAGTTATGTCTTTTGTCTTTGGCTCTGTGGCCTCAAATCCCTTTGAGTTTTCTCAGTTCTGTCTGCTTTTTTCTGTCCTATCAACACTTTGTGATGGAACCCTGCTTCGCTGTGTTTTTGAAGATGGGAAAGCTTCCACCTCATTGCCTCATTGCTTCACCATGTGCTTCTCCTCATTTCAACATCTGCGAACTAGCACACCTCTGAATCAAAACAAATGATCATTTGCAAGGCTGCAGAGGAGGACTGGAATAATTTTTCCAAATGTAACACAGAAGTCCATAGCAACAGCAGCATATAGGGGCATCCCCATTAATATTTTCAGGTTCTAAATCAATTTTAATCTGTTTGGACTTGGCCAAAACTTTCTTTGCCGTTTTAAATCACGACATGCACTCTGCTTGCCAAAATATACAAATCGGCCATTAGTATTCATTAGACATGTTAGTTTGCCCTGAAAAGGGTTCAGAAATTTTTCTTCATTGCTTGGCCATAGATGAGAGGGTGGCTGCAATAGCTTGCTTTTTAAATACAATTTCAAGCTGCACATGTTTGAAAGTGTTGATCAATCTGAAATAGAAGTGGCATGATTCCTGTTTTTCTTTTACATAATTGGCACTGATATTGAAAGTACTGTCCAATAAAATATTCTAGAATTGTTGTAGTTAGAAAGTGATTATATATGTTTTATTTACTGTTGTTTTTTTCCATGATGGCTTAAAAATGCTTGAGAGTCTGGAACATCTAATGCTACTAATCTTCTACTAGCATTGCAGTTACATTAGCAAGCTGTTTGCAAGCCTCACAAAATAGGACTGGCATGTGGAATCTGGCAGCATACATTCATTGAAAACATTGAGGGAAGATAAATTTTATGCACATGAATCTGACTAAAGCATTGCTTTCAGTCATCGAAATGGCAGGTGGCACAAGCTCATTTACCTCCTTAGGGAAAGATGATTGGTTGGATGTTAACATGCCAAAATGATTCATGTTGAGGTAGATACTTAATATTAGCCTAAATAAAGGCATATATCAAGTTTGTGCTTGTGGGATTTTTCTATATACTCGTGAACATCAATACTCCTTTTAAAAAATATTGATCTTGAACCTTGCTAAATTGTTCTACCTTTAAAGCAAGAATGGCATTCAGGTAAGTCATTCACATCAGTGAAACACGTTAAGGCAACCACCAGAGCAGTGAACAAGAAACATGTTGGAGAGGAATTAATGCCCTCAGTTAGAGGTGCCCAATCCTGGTCCTAGAAATGTACCACCTTGAACAGTTTAGATCCAAAACATCTGCCTCTATATTCAAATCCCATAAAGCCTGGATCAGATGTGCTAGTTTGTGTTTAGAGTTTTGTGGTTTGGTTCTTTTTGTCTGGACCAAAGCAGAAAATGTTAAATTGCTGCATTTGCTTTCTGATTAAGTTTACACTGACATATTTAACATGAAACCAAACCATGTAAACAAGAGCTATCTGGGTGAGAAGTGAACTGATTCAGCATATTAAATGACCTACATTGGTGTCAATAACCAAACTCAGAAAATGTACGCACCTCGGCTTATAGTCTTACGTTTTTGATCTTTTTGTGATATTTAACAGCCATAACCCATGAGAGACTGTGAATTACTATTACTATGTCCCTGTAAGTCAAGAGGCTTATTGCTTTGTAAAAATGGAAGAAACTTTGCACAGTAATACGAAATGTAATTGACGAGTGCAGTTAAATATGTATAGAGAGTATCTGTTAATGGTTTTAAACCTGCGTCAGCCTTGATTTACAACAATGTCTTTCTTTTAAGGATGAGCATATATGTGTCAAAAAACATTGTCAAAATGTTGCACATACAGTAATGCAGAGACAAAACAAAAGTTAATACTGTGTTGCATCTTTTGAGATATCTGTGGTCTGTGTTGTCTCATACTTGTCTCAAACAAGCTGCAAACTAAGTTTGCTTTGAAGTGAACTGAGGACCGTCACTTGCCTTAGCACACCCTTAGATTAGAGTTGGAGCTAAATTCTCCAGGGTGATTGACTCAAGAACCAGGAGTGGGAACCCTTGCTCTAGATTATTAAATACCAGACAGTGTTGTAATTTATGAGACTAGCTTTTGAATAGGAAATAATGTATGCAGTTTATGGTAATTAGATTTTGAGGGGGTACAAATCCAATTTAATGGCTCTGCTTTTTTACATTAAGCATTACAGTGGGGGAGGGTTTGGATTGTCCTCATTCATGGTCTGCGTGAAATGAAAATTGCTCGTTTCTTTTCTGTTCTTTAGAATCAGGCTTCTGAAACTAGTCCTTATAGGACAGTTTTGCAAGTAGGGTGAAGCAGTGTGCAAATGTCATCTAAATTCCAATAAAACTGGCACTAGTTGTACATTTATATTAAAAACACAACTTACTCCTTCTTTGCTTCTTTTGCTGAAAGATTTACTTTGTTTGCAAAACTGTCTTTTTGTTAAATCCAATACATATTTCATGATTGAGAAGCTTTAAGTGCTTTAGCATTTAAGTGTTCAAAAGAATCTTATCTAAGCACACCCAACCTTTTCAAAGACAGTTCTAAATGCTAATCTCCTCACTGTGGTTTGGGTTGTCCTGGCTGTTGTAGTGTATGAGTGCACTCACAGTATTATTCGCTATTTCTGCAGCTGATGAGCAGTGAGATGGGGGCTTCAACCACTACCATCACTGAGGAGGTTAATGAAAGCGATGCCATGGCTATTGTCCCTGATTCTGATGGATGGGGAACAGAATCTTTTACAGAATGATCCTGTCTTTCTGACTGTCACACATGTTCGCACTTGTGAAAGACTGATGCTGTAATTACAGCTAGACGTGTGCTGGTATGATTTGGTCTCTGTAGACCTCACTTTTACATGTGGTGTGGGATAATGTTGTAAAGCCACTGTTTTAAACTGTTCCCCATCAGACTGTCTGACATGTTGAAGGAAGCTACACAAGGCATATTCACGTAAGACATTTAAAGCATTTAAAGGCACAAAAGATGACTTAATTACTTAGAAATGAACCATTTTTTAAATAAGACTGAAATCAGGAGTTGAAAATGTCAATCTTGTGTTTTTATTATTGCCAAAAGAATATCTTAGCCCAGCAGGTCCTCTTTCAGTTGTGGTGGGGAAGAAGTGGTGATGTGTTTTAATGAATCCATTAGTCACAGTGGACAGTGATGTAGTGCCCTTGGCCCTGGGCTGCCTCTGAACTTTGCCTTTAATTAGCTCAGTGAAAGGGCACTGCCAGGGGATGTAGCGTGTTGAGTAAATTCTTTCGGGTGGGAATGAACTCTAAAGAGTCAACACCTTTCATCACAAAAAGAAATGCTTGGAATTTTAATTATGCTTCTAGCTACTCCATTTACCTGTTAAGAAGATTAATGGTTAGTTTCTTTGTTTAGTGAACGCATGCATACAAAATATGACGTCACACAGCATGTTCAGAACAAAGTTTCAGTTCTTTCTCATTTAGGTTTTTTCAGATACTTGTAATACTGCCTACTAACCTCATGCACCGTCCATTTCTCCTGGAGTTACTGATGACTTGCCACCCGATGGTAAACATTTTGCCCGATACCTAATCTGAGACGGCCAGCCTCTGGCTGTAACTCTGATCATTCTGACCCTTTGACCTGACTGTAGTATGAGAGCGTGAAGATGAGAACTTCCTCCCTCCAGAGTGGGGACATCCTGTTTGATATGGACATTTAATTTCTCTTTGAACGTTGGTGAAAGCTTAGACCAAGAGTGAAAGCTTATACAGGGAGGTCACGGCATGAACTGAGAAATTGCCACACTGAGCACTTTCTGATATGTGCTGCGGAGTCTGATAGTCAGAAAAAAATCTGAGCTAAAAAAATTTGAGCTAAAGTACATAATGGAACTTTTAGAACTCATCCTACTGTCATGATTGCAGTGATCAATTGATTACTTGGTTGACATTTGTAGTATAAGGTAGCCTTTTCTCTCTTTCAGTAAATACATTATCTCCCTCTGCAGGCCCTGGAGGTTGTGCCCTCTGGCTGGGTGGACCAGGCTTAGAGTCTGGTACTGCTGCACTCTCATTCCCGCAGCTGCAAAATACAGATTAGAGAAGGCCAGAGTGGTAAAAAAAAAACCTTGATTGTTTTATGACCCCAATTTCACTGTTACCCAAGTAACAAAGTACCAGTTTAATGGATATAGGCTTGGCTGGATACTTTTTCCAACATAGAACCATAACAGCTACCCTTGAAATGGAAACTTCATTTTACACCTCACTGATGTAAATGAACCATAGACATAATATGATGCGTCATCAAAATGTCACAAGAAAACCTATAATCATGAAAAAAGAATTCTGCAGATACTTTGCTTGTTCAGTCACATACATCAAATTAAATTAATTTTAAAAGTACGCAATGTTCATTTTCACAGATGAAAAATACATTATTTTACCTTTAAATTAATGGACGATAACCCCCACTTTCACATGGATCAGCGGTCGTGGTTTCAGTCCATCGCAAATTTTCAAACCTCCTGTCACAGAGTACAGCCGACTGTGATGTCTGGGCCTCGTGCACCACGCTGCAATTACTGAGGCATCCTGACACCTGAACAGAATGAACCTCTGCTGCTCAGCGCTGCCCCAAACATAAACAAGCTGTATGAGGAAGAGGGGGTGTCCGTCAGCTGTACTCAGAGGCGGGAGGTTTGAAAGTAGCCATTCCAACATAATTTATTTCTTCTTGCTGCTGATTATGGGGGAAAAAAAAAAAGATATATATATACATATATATACATATATATATATATATACATATACACTTTCTGTATATAAGATGAAGGCTAATATGTTCATTTGCTAAAAGCTACTCTTAGTCATACAACTTTGTTCAAATAATTCCAATTTATGCAGAGCCTTCAGTTTCATTGTTTTTAGCACAGGACAGATTGTCTTACACACGTTTTTCACTAAAACCTCATTGTTTCTGAAGAACAGGCAGAATCGTATTACTCCCTGATGACATAAAACACCATGTTTGGGAGCACTCTGGAACCTGTGGTGCTTGGCGGACAGCAGTCTTGTACAGTCTTCACAGTTATTTATTTAAGACTGTTGTATACAAAATATCTCTTCTCTGAAATTGCTTACCGTTAAAACTGTAATTAAAACCATTTGAATTATGTGATAAATAGGGATTTGATATTTAAAGCTATTTTGTCAGATACAAAACTTCACAGCTGGTGTAACATAGTGGGTAACTGTTTTTTTCCTTTTAGAACATGCATGCTTCACTTTCCTCCTTCTGTAATATGATTACATTGTTTCTGGAGTATCTATCCAGAGGCATAAAAGTAAACTTGGTGTGTGGTTTAACAGTTTGTTTTTGTTTGTTTTTTTGTTTTTTTTGGAAAAACTGAAAGTCTTTTTTTCAGTGAACCAATAATAGAAGAATTGCAGAATAGTAGAAATAGTAGAAAGAGCAGGTTTCCAGAGAGAGCATTTTTATATATTTTTTTATATTTATACATTTTTATATTTTTATAGAGCATTTAAATATATTTCTATGACACAAATGCAAAATAATTAAATAACTTGTGCTCACATAAGTCCTTATTTGGTCTATATTTAAAAGGACCTATTCCCATTCTGCACTACTCTGTTAGCCTTGGTGCATGCTGCGCATAATCCTTTTAACTTGACCTTTCAAGTGCTGATTTCTTTATGCAGTCTGCAGTGTTTATTTCCTTATAGCAAACTGCATTTTGTGTACTTTGAACTGGAGCACTTCAGCACACCTGCAAGAGCAAACAGTGTTTTCCATCTCACTCTGGGGTCAAATCTTGACATGCTGCTACGACAGAAGTCAGTCTGTAAGCGCATGCATATGGAGGTGTGTAGCCCTCAAGTTTCAGTGACATGTGGTCCTGTAGCTTTAATCAGACACTGCAGTGTACTGCAGTTGATGTTGCTGCAGTTCTCAGTCTGCCCCTTTAAGCTGGAGGGAAACAGCAGTGTTGCTGAGTAGTACTGGAGCTGTAAATCCACAGCCAGACAAGTTCTCTGAAGCGCCCACAGAAGAAATAATATGAATTGAGTTACCGCACGCCTTTTCTGAATGTGTGAAATTGTATGACTTATTTACATTTACATCATTTGGCAGACATTCCTATCCAGAGCAAAGCACACCTGCGCTTATAATAACTGACTGCGGTGTTTTCCCCCCTCTGTGCAGGCATTGATACACAGTGCTCTGTTGTACTTGCAGACTTTGGATTGCTCTTCCCCTGAACATACAAATGCCACACTCTGCATTTTTAAAAGAAATATCTTAAGACCCATGTCTCTTGCTTCCACTGGGTTTTGTGAGTAAGAATAAAGAATAAAAAATAATGAATTGTAATAGTAGTTCACGGTTGTTGTGTTGTTGACAGCTAATTGAATTTTTACACAGTGTGTTTACTCTGCGAGTAGTGGCTGTATTTCATAAATGATAACTAGAGCAAGGGAGATATGGCCTAAAAATAAAATCTCAGATATTCGATTTTTCCCATCCTCTCCTCAAAATCAAACTACAGATGACAAATCTGACACATAGTTCGGGTCTAAAACTTTTCCACAGCATGAATGGGCACCATATAATTTGCAGTATAAATCGTGACATCGTTTATCACCTTCCACCGTGCCCCATTCTTATCATATGGCACTAGGGCAGAGGTGTTAAGCTCTGGTCCTGGAGGGCTGGTGTCCAGTACAGTTTGATTGTTCTCCTCCGCAAACACATTCACTAAACCTAACTACCTGGTGGTGTGAACCAGGTGCTGGTGTTTGACACCTCTGCTCTAGGGCATTAACAGAAAATTCGACCAGTTGACCTCAGTGTCACGCATCGATGCCCCCTGGGAGAAGTTGTCCAGGCATGTGTTTTTTTTTGTTTTGTTTTTTTTCCCCTCTCTGTGTGCACTCGTGTACAAAATGCAGTCTCTGTGTCTGATTGGCTGATGCTGACACACGTTCTGTGACTTAACCAAGGTCCCTTAATAAATGGGGTGGCAGAGTTGGCTCTTAGAGGGGAATACAGACACACCACATGTGTGGAGATACTTCACTCCAGACACACAAACAGCACGGTGACCTACACAACCTGTTAACACAACCCCCATTAAAGTACAGTAACGGGGGTTTTCCACTGACTGGTAGCTCGGTTCGTTTCAGTTCGGTTGTACTCTGTTCAGTTTGGTTTCGTACCGTTGGTTTTCCACTGACTGGTACCAGCTTAGTTCAGTTCAACTCACTTTTTATTTTTTTGCTTTTCCATTACTAAAATCTGGTACCTAGTACCTGTACAATTATTGGTACCTCCCTGGCCAAGTCCAGAGGACCCTGAGTGGCTGCAATTCTTAAGCTGTCAGACACAGGATTATTTGGACTGTGTCCAACAGCACAAAATAGAACCAATTCCATGTTACAGATGTAGCAATACCTTTCTTGGGCACAAACACCACTACAGTGTTTGGGTGCAGTATGCTCATTTACCCGTGTAGAACAGTGCATAGCAATAGTTCCACTTTTGGCACTCGCGTGTAAAATATGTAATTAAATCGATTTTCATAAAAATAAATTGTCCTGAACTGTACATTCAAATCAGTCGGAAAAATCGATATATCGCCCACCTCTAATGGTAACAAACAACATACACCTCAACTGCCACTATGAACACCCTCTATTTATTATATACTTCACATTCTCTGTCTTGCCTGCTTCTATTAGTATGTATTGCTGTTCTGCATTTTTGAACACCTGCTAGTATACATTTTGTCATAATATATTCACTCAAACATTGATGGCACTAAATATTGTTTTGTTTAATTGCTCGTGTTTCTTGCACTCTCCAGCTCTCTTTACTCTCTGTATTGTGTCATGGCTGAAATACAACAGAACACCTTTCTAACATCGATAACTAATATTTCCAGTTTAGGTAACTATACACTGCAACAATAACTAGTAACTATACACTGCACCTTTTTTGTCCGTGATTTTTTTTACCATAGCAGTGTTTTTATAGCGGCACGCTGCTGTTGGACTCATGCCAACAATGTGATGGCGGTATAACAATTGAGTAGTTTGAGCAAGGGATGGAAATATATGCTGGACTGTATGTGCAGTGGTTTTACTTACATTTCAAATCATTATATTTATTATGGGCGTACATGCTGAGTGCTCGTACTCATGCAATCATTTGCATTGCTATCACAAGTTATCTGCATTCTCGCTGAAATACTGTGAGAGACAAAATATCATACCTGTTTTTCACTACCTGGCAGTGAAAATGAAAATGGTGTACTTCATCATGTTTATTAATCTTAAATAATTATGTAGGCTAACACCAATGAAGAATCCAGTAGGAGAGGGGCAGAGAGCAGAGGCTTTCCTGAGCTTTTTCGTTGGTTAAAAAAAAACAAATATAAAATACTAGTTATTGTTTCATTGAATGTATATTTTACCATTATCAGATTAGTTGGGTCATTGTTAACCTTTTAATTTTGGTAAGCTGAGTATAAAACAGATATACAGATAAAAGACTGTATAGTGTACAAAACACTTTAATTAATAGTTTCCCTAAATTAGAATCTGAACAAAGGACATAAATGTAATTGCACCTATAGAATCCAAACACTTGCAGTTTGTTAAATTGGAATTTCACTCAATAGTGAGAAGAAATGGAGATTAGCCCAGGAGCTGACATGAGCAGTAAAAGAGGGTGAGAGGGATAGAGCTGAGAGTGCTGGAGCTGAGGCAGCAGGAACTAGTGCAATAGAGCTGAGAGAACTGTAGATCTGTGTCCTGTCATCTGTGAATGACTTTTGTGAAAATATGCCATATAGTTGAAAATGTTTCCAGTAGGCAGCACATTGTGCCACATGTCCTATAGAATCAGTAATTGTAGCCTATCAATCAAATGCATATTTTAAGTTGTAAGGGTGTAGAGAATTTGAATTCCTGTCACCTGTAGGATTTTAGTTAGCATTAGATTTATCTAATGTCTTCCACTGCCAGAACATAGCAATTGCATTTTAGAACCTGTGGCTTTGAGCTCCCAGTAGAGCTGTAACGTTACATTGAACCCACGATTCAGTTCATTCCACGATTTTTGACTCACGATTCATTTGCGGTGGAGGAGAGGGAAAGTTCTGAGGCGCCATTTTGTTTGGAGACACCTTACCTTTACCACAAAATTATAAACCAATATTCGCTTAAATACCGCTTCCTTTCCATTCATACTGAGAGTCGAGAAGTCGAGTTGGAGGAGTCGACTCGTCTCTCTCGGTTCAATGCTCCGTTCAAACAAAAGAAACGCTCTGCCCAGCTGCCCGGAGCCACAAAACTCGCTCAGAACCACCGGCGGAGCTAGAATTTTTTTACATGGGGTGGCCACTGCTATTTCAGTGGGGCCTCACACATACAATTGCACTGTACTCAAAGTTAAAATAACAACTAAGCGCGCGGCTCTCGATCGTCTGAGAGGCGGACCACCGAAGACCGGGAGTCGTGACGCACAGAGACCAACGGAGCGGTGCTCCGGCCAAATTCAGATTCTGGTTTTATTTGTCACATACAGTGTCATACACGGTACAACATGCAGTGAAATGCTAACTGCAATCCCCGACCTTAAAAACTGTAAAGAAAAAGAATGGAAAAACAGTCTGAAAGCCAACAGCATCAGGAACCGCCGGTAGCAAATAAAATAAAAACCCTGGACACCCTTCTGGCTCCGCCACTTCTCAAAACAAAAGAAAACAATTACACAGAGACCCCAGCGCAGTTTTATCACAACCAAGCCAGCTTATAGACACTTTTAAGCCCAGTGTCATAACTTACATGTACTCACTGCGAATCAATTCAGCAAACAAAGGGTACGTTCGTGCTCCGTATGTTTGAAAACTGGTGGGCGGGCTCTTTGAAAACCTTAGACCCTCAGCTTTTATAAACTGACGTGACAATCCTCCTATTACGGTGAAAAACGCATGTTTCTGGACGGGAACTGTATATGGGAAAGAGTTGGAAGGGGCTAGTCTGTGTCGCAATTCACCCTCCTCACATTTCGGTTTTGTATCGTATATCGTTACAGCCCTAGCTCCCAGGTTCATCACCACCGTCACCAGAAACCAAAACTGATGTATCTTGTATCACTAAATGTACTCTCTTGAAATGGTCCAAAGTTTGTGGGCTTTTATGTTAGTCTCTTATGATAAATTTTACCCCCAGGGTTTTGTTATCTTATCTAGATTGCTCCAGTTTTTTTCTTTGGTGAAGAAATGTGTTGAAGTTCAGGATTATAATATGGTTGCTAGAAAAAAAAAAGATTAAACAACAATATAACAGTCAAATATTTGAATAACTTGGCCTAACCCTGTTAATATAAAGAAACACCCCTCAAAGAACTACAAGCCACTACTGCTGCTATAGATTTTAAGTTAAATATGGTATCAGTATCTGTATCAGAACAGTGAAAATGTTAATATGCCTTCTCTTCACCTTTTTTGTAGTCAGATGTTTTCTCTAAGTATACATGTCTTCATGGTGGCCAGAAGCAGCTTTCTCTTGCTACCTACCACCCATAATAAATTGCGTTCGAATGACAGTCCTTCCGGTTTGAGGAAACGCTGGCTTGTCTGACTGCCGCTGCTCTCCGGTGTATGTTTTTGAGCTCTACAGTTTGTTTGTTTTCCGAGCATGCTTTCCGAGTTTTTATTCCGAGTTTTTATTCCGAGTTTTTATTCCGAGTTTTATCCAGTCCCACCTGGATTTGTTTTATCACAATGTTTTAGAAGCTTACCGGGATAACACCTTCAGTAAAGCTGTACCTGCCAAACGCTAGCTTTCGCCACCACACAATGGCTGTTCTACCGTCCTCCGTGAGTAAGTTAGCACTTTCTATCAGGATGTCGGCTGTCGGTTGTTGGTTGCTGGTCATCGGTCATACGCTTGTCTTTGTGGAGGTGGTCTTAAAAAGGGCTGCCTTGCCAAGTAATGGGTTTGTAAAGTGGCCTAGTTCTTTGGTGTGCTGGCTAACGCGTGTTTTTAAAACCTGGCTGAGTACATGCTGCTGTTAGGATGTTTTTCCT
>JBBMFX010000101.1:11562987-11580701 GCA_037832545.1 Rhabdalestes septentrionalis
TGGTCTGCCTGACCCCTCTTTATTTGGAATAATTTTAAGTTACTCTGCCTTATTTGGGAAAGATGGCCTACAGTAGCTTTAAGTTCTCATTTTCTAAAATAAACACTTCTTCAAGATCTTGACTGTAGCCTATTTCTACACTTTTTTTTCTTTCAATATAGTTAATTTAGAGTCAGTTTAATTTCTACAAATGGTGCAAACTCTGCTAGATTATAGTTAAAATATTCCCATTCCCTTGCCATTCTATGATCGGCAGTGATCGGCAATTGGCAGATCAAGATCTTGGTGATCGGCCCCAAAAAATGCTGATCGAAGCATCTCTAGTGTTTAAGTGCTCTTCAGGTTATTCTGTTTTGATGTTAAACTGCTTACCAGACTAGTAATCTGACAGCTCCCTGTGAAGTATTTCCCACATACTCACATCTGCCAGCACTGCCATAACTCGTAATAGTTTTTCTTATTTGGCCGGAAGCTTGCTCAGCACATTATCAGCCCCCTTGATAATGTTTCTTTGATGATGCTTGTTCAAGTTCTCTCTGCTGCTTCTTTCCTGCAAACGTACAGTGAATTAGCTGTTGTAGTCTGCCTCTGTCAGCTTCTGATAAACCTCTTGCACTCAAAGCTTCTGCACCTGCAGAGCTATGTGACCGAGAGGGTGTGAAATGTGTGCTTTTCTACAGACCTGCAGAAGGCATCGAGTGCACTGAATTCACCTATAGGAGAATGAGCTTTGTAATACATCTTGGGGAAAAATGTGATAAACTAGTGCGCCTCTATTTAGATCACCAATGGTGGTGACACTACAGATGCGTCATTAGTGTTCTGTTATACAGACCAGTAGCCACAGTGACCTTCGATCCAGTGATGTTAATCAGTTCTATGATTAAGGAAAGGATTTTTCTTGGCAGGTACTCTACCAGTCATATACTATTCATTTGAGCAGCCACTGTGTAAGGTTATTTGCAGTTCTTCTGGGAATGAAACAGTGGGATGAAACTGGTGTCTAGTGATTGGAGCATTGTCAGACACATTTTCCTCTTATTTCTATACAAAGTTATTAAAAAAAATGTCTCAAAACCTCCTTTTCTTTTTTAATGTTGCCTATAATAATAAGCATCTACAGTCTAAGATGGACATGGCAAACTGATGAGCCATTTCAGACCATTATAACCCACACTAATAGACTGCAGTGGCAGGATCAGCTACTGTAGCAGCAGTTAGAGACGTGTTCAAGGGCAACCTTTGTGTTTCTGTTCTTCACCAGTTGCTGAGGTTTAAAATCAAATTATGAATAACCAGAGTTCATATTTTTGTGTTTATTTCCTGTATAACAACGACATGGTTCTATTTTTTTTGTTTTAATTGCAAAATGCAAAGTATGTAACTCGGTCATACTTCTCTCCAGTATGGTAGCACGTGCACTTACGGGCCATGCGACTGGGAAAAACATGTTGCAAAGATAAAGACGCAGTAAAGATCCACCTTGTCTCAACTTCCCATCACATCGAGCAGCGTTATAGCATATAGGGCTGCATTGTTCAGAATGGCCCATTTTACCGTGGCCATTTCTAGATAAATCTTGCATGTAGATGATGTCAGAGATGGAGTTAAGGTTTCGGTCCATTCAACATGCCGAGCTGCCTATAGATCAACAACAAGGATGTAAATGCAGTTTTGAATTCTATATCCCCTTTAAACACCATTTTCTGCTCAGCATCCCTATGTTACATTGGACATTTCTAAATAAGGGAGGTCATGGAAATTCTGCTTTTTGGTCAGGGAATAGCTTTTCTGCTTTTTGGCTTGAATAGCTATAATTGGCTGCCTGAAAAATAATGCTTCAGGTGAGGGGCAAAACATAGAGAACTTTCCACCTCACTCTGGCTCTGGCTTGTAAAGAATGCATTTTTTTCTATTTTGGGTGGGCCATTAAGAATGCACTTTAATTCATTTGACAAATCTGATCTCTGTGAAAGTTCCTTCATGAAGTTACCCCTGAACATAAAGTCAAGTTAAGAGATATACCTGAATAGTACAAATAAAAATGTTTCTTAGTAATATGGTGGCTAATACGGGTGGAGTCTGGAAATAATTGATGGTAAACAGTGATAATACCATGGAGTTAAAACCTTTATTTGTAGAACTTGGCCAAGGTTTTTGGAATATGCATGAGTAAAGTTTCTGAAGAACCTTTATGCACTGGCGTGGAGAGCATTTTATATTATTTTACCTTACATTCTGTTTTTGTTTAACGTCTTCTAAATGAAATGTTTGCTGCTGTTTGGTGGAAAGTATTGATTGAGCCTTAATAAACAACCTTTGAACAGTTCTGTTTCATCACTAGTTTAATGCTTAGCTCTGGGAGCACACATACAAACAAACATCCACACAATCACGCACACCTGCTCTTTAGCTCTGATGGTTCTGAGACAAAATGAAGCTTGTTCTTTGAATTGACAGACATGTTTTCTTGCCAGAGGCAGCATCTAGTTCATTTTTGTCTTCTCTCCCAGAGGTTTTTTGTGGAGTCGACTACCAATTTGTAATGTCATACCCCATTTTTTGCACACATTTGTGCTATCAGTTTTTGCTTTTATCTCTGTCTACCTCTTTCATTATCCACACAGCAAATAATTAAGTGGTGTCACTCTTGTGATGTTCAGTCCACTTTAGTGTGGACCAGACCCGAATAAGCCTGTTACTTCTATAGAGCAAAACATGATGATGTCAAGGACTCTGTGCCTGTTTTTATAGTGTGCAAACACTAAATGTGCCCACTGGTGTTATCAGAGGAATATTAAGCTGTTTTTGTTTGAGACTTTAGACTAGTTGTATATTTGCACCTGTTCTCTTTCCTCAATCTATTGTATCTCTCTCTCACTGTCTCTCTAATAAGAAACTTCTAAAACTGGGGAAAGAAAATTAAAAAGAGTGATAGTAAGTGTTTAATTCCCATCAATGAATTTATCACTTCAAATATCCCGTTAAATTTAGCTGTTAGTACATTTCCTTGTCTTTGTTTTAATGGTAAGTTGGATTTGATGATATAAACAGTCTAACTGTCATGATTAATTTCATGCCTGCCTAGAGCTTTGAAGGAAGTATTTTTTTTGTAAATGCTGAATTAGAAAAAAGAAGATTGAGCTCTGTTTTTTTTTTCTGGGTCAGATAGTCCATAGATTTCAGAAAAAACATATTGACACCTTGTGTAATGTAAAAATGTCTTGGAAGTGTGGCAGTGTGTTGTCTTTGGCTGTATTACCCACTCTTCATATATATATATATACATATTACTGAGGGCTGGGGAGGGGTCTCTATGGGAGAAGAAATGATCTGTAGCTTGTTTGCAAGCAATGGGCTGTCCTGTATCTCCGACAAATTCATTACTTTGTCATGAGTCAGCTTTTCATGGCAGAGGGTGCCTGCATAACACAGTGTAAGAGTCACTGCATCTGACTTACTGAGGTAACATAACACTGTGGGTGATGGATGAAAGACACTAGGTTGAAAGTCTCTGTTCCCAGATTATAATTAACCACTATTCTTTGATCTCCAAAATTATGTCCTTCAGTGGTCAGTAGCTGCTGAATATCTGCACAACAGCCTTTAACTCATGGGCTGATGTTTGAATTGGTCTGAATCTTTAACTCAGAATGCTTCTTAGTCACTGACTGTTGGGTCAGCTTGAATTTTTTTTTCTCCTTTTTCTTTGTGACTAGACATTGTAAGCATTTATCTGTCCTTCACTGGTAAATGGCATGCCTGAGTGAAATGGTAAAGCGTTTACATCCATTTCTGAATAGGCTGTAGACATATATCTCCCTACATGCACAAATCCTCTAACCCTGTGCTAGCTGAGGCTAAAATAATGCACCTGGTGCTTCTCATGCCTCAGACATGTTTGATTATGGTGACAGGAAAGGGAGGTTGTGTCCTAGAAAGTATAGTCCATTCTAACCGCTGTTGAGAAACAGAGATAAGCAAAATATTGCTTTTCCATGCACGGTTGAGATAAAGTGTTATTTTCAGAGAGTGGTTGCTTGGGACATGTCATGTAATATTGTCGTGGAGGAAAAAAAAAGGATTATATGTAATTGTTGTCTGTTGTAAAAGTACACTTTGGTTTTCGCCACAATATGTTTATGTATGTATGTACTGCGTATTGTGTAAAAAATGTTTTAGAAGGCCTGAACAGGAAATGTATAACTGGCTAATAAATGCCATTACATGGCTAATAGAAAATGCTGCTAATGCTGATAACACATAGAAAGAAGCCATTAACCATTATTTATCACTTCTACTATCTTCATGACAGCATTTTGCATTTGCATTCTGCAGCCCTAATTTTCAGTTAGAAGGATTTCAGTTTTCCAAATTACATCTCTATTTAGGTCAGTATAGTTTAGATTCTTCATTGTTGTACCCCTAGTCAATTTTTATATTTACTGACAAAACAAAAAATGTAATATGATATAAATATATTAAAAATGCAACACCTACAATATATATGTTTAATTTCTTAAACAAACCTACTGGTAGATTTCAAGAAAAGAAATGTTACACACAAAAATACTACAGCTCATTGTCTGACAGTGTGTTGTTTATAACCTTGTAACAAGGGAATTGCTGTGTGTACATTGTGTACCTGATGTACTCTATGCTGTTGATTTTGTACTCTGTAAACCAATTGTTTGCTTTTATACGCCACAAGAAAAATCTCTTTTGCTCTCACTTGCTTTTCTCTGCTTCTCTCATTTTACATCTGTTATTGCCCCCCCCTTTTTCTCCCTTTTTTCATGAGTGTTTTACATGCCTTGGACCAGTCTTCTGTTGCAGTGCATATTCTTTTCTTATCTGTCTCCCAGTGTTCCATGTCCTGTGGCTTTGGTAGTTAGCTTTAGAAAAGCAGAGCAAGATGCAAAACCCAGCAGTTGGAGAAAGAGGTTAGGTAATAATGAGACACAGCTCTGAAAAAGCACTAGCTATGGATATTAATCTATCTTTCTCAAATCCCTCTTTCCCCCAAGAGGACAGAACAAAGCAGCCTAGCTGCAAATGAATCACTGTACACGGGGAGCCTGGCACAGAATCTTATTAAAACATGTTTGCTGTTTGCAACGTTAACCAAACAGCCCGAATAAAGACAAGCGATGGGTTAAGTATTGAGTGATTGGTCAAACATTGTGACTGTATAATTGACCACAGGTCAGTAATTTCATCATTTAATAATTTGTGCATGACAACCCTGTCAGGACGCAGAATGCACGGTCTTACTGTGTGCATTTGGGCTGAATCTCGCTCTGTGTTGAGATAAGAATGGCAGAGCTGTGCAGGAAACAAGAGAGTGAAAGGGTGGAGCCTTTCAGCTCCCCCCATTCATAATATGTAAATGCATACTAGCATGCCTGAGCGTGATTGGCTGGCTGGATGTGTTGCCTGGCTGATAGGAGAGGCTGAGTGGCTTGTGTTGCGAATGCTCCTATGCGGTGGACAGAGGAAGAACACAGAGGCGTGTGAGGAACACAGAGAAAACAGAAAATCAGCCTCAAGGTGGATTTTATGCTCAGCTACAGGGAAGAGGAAAAGCATATTTTTGATTTACTGCATCAAACCCTGTTTTGTAGCTGTACATGGGCAAAGGATTGCTTGTCTGCAGGCGTAAGGATAGAGGACGGACGAATTTGCGAGCGACTGTGACACTGCTGTGGCAGGCGCTCCATTCATAACCATAGTGGACTGCTTCAAAGACTGTGGCAGTGACAAAGATGAATAGATGCTAAGTGCCACTCTTCTTTCCGTTCTGCACAGTTCACTCCTCTCTGTCTGTGCAGCTGTTCCGGATCCCAAGCATTTTCTGGTAAGCGTTTTTGGCCGGAGTCTGGCCAGGTGGCTGAAGTGCCTGCTATAAAGGGGACTGTAGAGAGCTAGTGAGATATGGTGGGAGAAAATGGAATCATGTCTGTGGAACTGGAGATTTATGTCGGCCGAATCTGAAAAGACTCAACTTTGACAGAACAGTCTCCTCATTCTTTCACTTGGCCAATAAGAGCCCGCTTTCTCGCTGCCTCACTGGAATCTAGCCATGCGGGTCTGAGTGGAGTTGTTGTTTGCCTTGTACTGTCAGTGGGCTGCTTCTGCCCATGCTTCTGCAGCTGTGAGCTTTTTCAAGATCAGCTCAGAGTGTGGGCAGCCTTTTTATCCCTGCCTCCTTCTTGTTTCTTTGCGACTGTTACAAGACTGCCAAACAACCTACTGCCTAACAATTTTCCCTTGTGTTTAAGTATATATTAAACCTATCAGCAACTTCATGAGTTAAGGGGCAAACTATTGAAAGTGCAAGCCACGGCTAAGCTTGGATGCCTTTGGTAGACTTAATTTTTTATTTTTTCTTCTGAGAAGAGTGTTCCATTTTGGTGCTGATGTATGTCTGTTGGGAGCTTGTATGCATAGAAAAAATCTGTCAGCAAAAGAAGACTTGAACGAAAGAGGGCTACACCGTCCTGAATTTTATGCTATTTTTGTCCTCTAAGCTGCCATTTTCGTCATTAAATGCCCATGAGTTGCGCAGAGGATGGGGTTTCCATAGAAATCGATCCTTATGGGAATCGGTGCATAAAAAGGGAGTGAGGTGTAGAGAAAAGGAGGTCTGAAGAAGATTTTCCACACCCCTTGTTAAAATGAGCAAGATATACCTCGTGTTTCTCTGAAGGACTGACCAGGGGAGAAGAATGGAGACATGCTGTCCTAAAGGATGTCGCCTGAATTATTTTGCATAAGCAATGTGCGAGATCAGATGGAAAACAGCATGATCACAGAGCCAACAACTGAGCTTCTGCTACTCTGGAGAATTAGTCCATTCCCGTTTCTTGTATATTTGAATATCTGCAGTCTGTGGTTGGACTAGAACGCACACAGAGAATCATCAGGACGGAAGAGGAGACTTTTTTAATGTCTAAATGCACTGAATTGTTCATTGAAAACTTGCACAGGTACACTAGGACCAAAGCATGTGGCATAAAGAACAAATACTAAGGAATAAACAGTGACGATCATTTACATTTTGTAGGACGATCTGTTCAGAGTGTCGGATGTGGATATGATTAACGTAATATAAAGTCTTCATCTGCGCCCTTTTCCTACCCGCTTCTGCCCGCTGTCTGCCCATTCATGGCGTATTGTTCCCATCTGGTGCCACTACAGCGATTACGCTGAGAAGTGCCTGTTGGTCTGGTTATTCCAAATCTTGGCTCAAGTACTCACTACTCGTTTGCTAGTGTAGTGAAACAGCATAACTGAAGTTTGCCTGGGGGACGACAACAGAATGGATGATTCAAGTATTCTAAGACGAAGAGGTCTCCAGGTAAGATTTCTTGATTGATCTAGATCATTAAATGTCCCACGAGGTGCCCCGTATTTATAGCTTGAAAGGCCCGGATGAGGTAAAATATGGGGCACCTGGTAAACACATCTTCATTGGATTTTTCAAGCGATTAGATATTCTGCTTTGTCAAAATAATTATAATTTCTGATACTGATATTTGCATCAAAGTATTTGCTAACATCAACCTTCCTAATAATTGTTTTAGAAAGTAAAGGTATAAACTACAGATATCAAAAATAAAAAAACAGCTTCAGCTCAATTCTGATTACTTTGCTGCTAACCAAACCTGCAGGCCACTTTATCTGACAGCATGTGGTTCATAACTCTGTAACAAGGGGATTGCTGTATTCCCATATGTACCATATGGAACATGAGCAAGCTGGGATCTGAGGCAGCACTGTGAAATTTATTTGTATAGTTTTGACACCCAGTGTGTTATCAGACTGCTTGAACATTTGACTATAATACAGTTCGCAATTCTGAATTCTTTGTGTGCATTTCTTGCCATCTTGATGCTGACCACTGTTTTATATGTTCAAGTTTATATTAGACATTATTATACATTAATTACATAATCACCAATGATGAATTAAATGAAACTAAAATGTCCTTTTAGCAAGTTTAATTTGTTTTTACTAATCGTTGTTGCATCAGAAGCTATCATTTATTTCATCTATGTTCAGGCAGATATTTGCTGTTATGTGCATGTCTAACAAAAATCATGTATCTTAATATCTCCCTGAAGCATTTAACTTGCATGTTTTATAGGCTTCTAAGCTGCCATTTTATTATATCTGGCAGCTTGAAAACTAAATTTGCTTGGTTGCTAATTTTAATGTACTTGTGTGATGAAGTGTGTGAAGGCTGAACATTTTTATTGGATTGGTAACAGCCATTACAAAACGATGATTGTGTGAATTTGGCTGTCCCTGTTAGTGACTGTATGTTTTAAAGACCGTAAATGTGGTGAAAATGTATATTTTGTAACTGACTTGCAAGGCAATTCTCACCTATATCGTGTAGGTATAAGATAAAACTGGGAAGGAGTCATGATTTAGATCTTTGTTAGGTGTAGCGTTAGAATCACGTGCCGCTCCCAGAGACCTGAACAGCAGCTTCTTCCTGTAAAGCAGACAGTGGTATAATATTTAGCTATTTACAGTATGTCTTTGTAATGACACATAGCTTTTTTAGAGTTGTTATTGATGGTGTGTCTTGTACAATTTGTTGACCAGTTTTTTAAAGTTGATTATTTCCAAATGTGGTGAAAATACACTCATTAGGTAGACACGATCCTAATGGATCTCTAGTAAAGTAGAGTACATACCTAGGTCTAGACTACAGTTTTGGGCTTTTTTTTTAGATTGGGAACAGTATGTTTAAAAGGAACTGGTCCAGCATGGCAAAGATAGTCTAGAGCTAACATTCCCCAAATAAAAGACAGTGTCAGGTCAGCTCTTGTTCACCTTCAGCACCATGCTGAGACAAAAAGATTAGTCAGTCTCAGTTAGTCACACTCTGTCACATTCCTCACATACATCAAACCCCAGCCCGTGTTCTCACACAGCAGCATTAGTATGATCCTCTGTGATGGTCATTTTTATTTTGCTTTGTGCATCTCTGTATTCTGTTTGGTAACTGACTGTAAGCAAATTCATTTTAAAGCGAGGATGATGAACATAACCGTGCGGTGCTAAGTATGAAATATAGAAAAACAAGTGAGAGGGTGGGGGTGTGTTTTTCTCACAATATTCTATCAATGCAGGAAGGCCTAGTTACTCTTTGCATCACAGCAGAAATGAGAAAGAAATTGAAAGAAATCAGTAGAATTGTGACCCTTTTTGCAATTCGCCTCTGTAATATATGTGTTAACATATATATGTGTATACTTTGCAAGGAAGTCATGGCTGGTGTCCTTGCTCGTGAACCACAGATGTTCTCTTTATTAGTTAATTGGCCTATTTTTGTAATAAACAGCAAGAAAGGGTTGGTGTGCGTTCTCTAGGAGCCTGTGAGTCCAGTTTTGTATCTGCTTCACTTTTTGTATCAGTGTGTGTCATCAGGGACTTCAGAGCCTCTGGCAGAAAAGCTGGGTGAGGTTGTGCTGAGCTGTGTTTCGGGGCAGTGAACTGTGCAGTGGGGGGTTTTGTTTTTGAAAATCCTCTGATGGGGCTCTGCCCCAGGCATGGGGCTCTCTCTCTCTATTCGGCAACAGGTGAGTATTCTAGTGGGTTAAACTCCCACTGAAATTGGAAGAGATGTTGCTATGGGCAGATTGTTGGTTTTTTTTGCTGTTCTTCACAATTTATTTTTTTCAGCATGTTTGGGGAAGTCAGCAAGTAATTTAATTCTTACAAGGCCGGTTTTGAATCTTTTTTGTTTTACTCATTTCAATAGAGATCTCTGCTTGTTTGCCATCTTGGGGTCTGCTTTTATCTTTAAGTGGTCACAGTGGCTAACTGCTGGTGCTTGATGAATTGGCTCTCATGGCTTTAAGCACTTCCCCTTAATTGCCTAATGAGGTCTGAGCAGTTATATAGGGAGCCTCCCCAAGAAGCCCGTCTGGTAGAAGATGCTACGCACATAAAACAGCACTTGGCTGGATTTATTAGAAAAGGTTTTTGTGTGTGTGTGTGCACATGTAAGAGCTTTTGCATGTCTTTGTGTGTAGTGGTCGAAGAGTTGGAGTTTCTAATACATCTTTCAAATGCATTCAGTTTAAGACATTTGCAGTGTTTTCTGAGTGTTTATGCTTAAGTTGAAGCAGTTTTCTGTAATCCAGACATAATTTAAATAGTAAATTATGAATTTCCCAGTTTATTGAGGGTAGTATTTTCCCCCCTAAACTTTATATGTTATTTTTAATAGTAGTGTCATAGTATTGACGTGACTTTGAATTTGTATAAAATCTTACATAATGATATTGTTGCATTTGTTTTCTCATACTTGTATTTTCTTCCTCTATTCCATCTGGCTCAGCTGTCTCTTGAACACAAGCCAACTTGTTTCATGAGTCCTGAGATTAAATGCGGCAATAGTTCATAAAATTCCAAGTTTTATTTATTTATTAAATTTTTTTTTTTTTACTTGAATCCATTTAAAATTTATACACAGTCCTGACCTGAAAAGATGAGCTTTACATCA
This sequence comes from Rhabdalestes septentrionalis, assembly GCA_037832545.1. Lineage (NCBI taxonomy): Eukaryota > Metazoa > Chordata > Actinopteri > Characiformes > Alestidae > Rhabdalestes > Rhabdalestes septentrionalis. Next base: position 11,573,513 of record JBBMFX010000101.1, read on the forward strand.
ACATTTGTTTCCTGCTAGGTTAAACTGACCAATTTCTGCCGTGCTTTGCTGGGTTTGGAGGTGAAGTCCCAGGTGGGGAGATTGCACCTATGGGCTAGAGAGAAGGAGAAGGAGAAGGAGATGGGAGGTGTTGCTTGTCTGGTTACAATGCACTGGCCTTTTCTCTGTTTAGTATTTTAGTGTGTGAAATTGCCAAAGTACATTGTGAATGATTTTTGTCTGTGCTAATGTGAAGTTTTCTGTTTTGTATCAAGGAAATGAGAACAAGGCATAGACCCTGTGTTCTGAGATGCCGGCCCAAACCTTTATTGTGCAATGATGCAGTAATGAAATTTCAACACTCCTTGTTCCCTTTCACCTTGGCATGCACCTTCTCAACTCCTTTTTTAATCCTGTCTTCTGGCAACCAAACAGTGTTGAAGTATATTGTTGTTTTCTGAGGAATTATCACAGTGGGGGTGGGGTGTGTGGGGGATTTGAACAAAAACAACAGTAAAGCATGTGATCTAACTGCATCAGTGGACAAAAACCTTCAAGGATTGTGGTTCCTTATTTGAACACAGTGGAGCATGTTACACCTTAGCTGTCATGGATTGTACCAAGACCCTAAATGTAGAGTCCAGGAGAAATGAAAAGCTGTTGGCCGGTAGGCAATCTCTGAGTTTGTATGGAGCGAAGAAGTCCATTCTCAAAGAATCCACATCAACCACACTTCAGTCTGGACAGGTAAGGAATAAAAAGAGGGTGTCTGAGTTAGGAATAGGTCATGATTTTCTAACATTCAAGTTGTCAATTCATTATAAAAACATTAAAATTGTATTTTCCATTTTTACGGGTTGCTACAGCCTCAAGATGGCAATAATGCCCCTTGAAGCTGTTTGCCATTGAACAACAAGAAGAAAAGCGAAAACGAAATGTAGTGCAAACTCTGATCTGGGCAATCTTTAAGAATAGTCGAATAGTTCCCAAAGGGTCCTGATTGGTATTTTGTCTTACCCATCCTTAATGTGGGCACAGGTTATTCCTTAAGCAACAAAGCTTTTCTATATCAATGTCGATCCAACCTTCCTCAGTCAAGAGCATATGAAGGTGTCATTTCAGTTAATAATGAAAATTGCAGCTAGTCAACAAAAATCATGGACATTTTTAAAAATCATATAAATTAATTTGCTGAGTTTTGTGACATCACACATTTAAAGCTAACAGTTTTAATATATTTATATTTATCATTTGTGTAACAGGCTTCCTAAATTGCATTTGATCTTGGGTATATTAGTTTTTTGGAAGTATTTGATTGCTGACAAATATAATTCCATTTGTAGACTAATCAAAAGGATACAATTGTGACATTACAAAATTAGCTGTGATGGACATTTTGTAATGCAAACGGTCCACCTTTGTATGGCTTCCCCCCTCTACACCTTTAATTCACTTTCTCTCACTTTGGCCACTACAGCACCAGAGTCATTATATAAAAGGATTTCTTGCACTGCTTTCACAAATAATACTAATCTGCCAGAGCAGGAATTAATTTGGTCATTTGTTAATTGGGACATATATAATGCAAAAAATCTTTCTTTGTTGTTACCAGTGCATTACCTCACTTGCTTAGTACTCTGGTTGAAACATAATAGAACAAATTTTTATCAATCAATGCAGGTCTACTGCATTTTTTTTAAATGTAGAATTAAAATACGTCATTGCTGAATAGTCATAGTACCTTCAGCTGGAACACATTAGCTCAGATTCAAAAGGGTCAGTTAGTCAGATTATATTTTGTATTTGGAAAAATTGTCAAGCCATAGAAAGTTTTAAAATAAACAGCCTGGAAACTTCAGACAGAATTGTCTCCAAAAATAATCAATAGCTATTAGAATAGTGTGGGCAGGGAGATGAGATTGAATTGCTTGTTACTTCCTCAATTGCAGTTTAGCAGCAGTAAAATATAAATACTTTCAAATGGAAATTAACAAGGAATGTTACTTTTTGCACCTTAATCATTGCCATGTTTGCATGCACTTCATTCTTCAGTGTAAGTTTGTACTGCATATTTGGAATTTCTTTTGTTTTCTTTCTTTTTTAATTATTTACGTTTACAGCATTCAGCAATGTTCTTATCCAGAGCGATTTACATCAGTGCACCATTACATCATTTTCCATTAGGCCTCTTCCACATTGACTGTTCAGTGTTTGTTAACTTGGTCCAGAGAAGTCAGTCTGTTTTAGAGTGCATTGAATTTTTCTGATATTCTGCTAACTGTGCCAGTTGCAAGGCTAATTCCCAAGAGTTCCCACTGATAGCATGAATAGTCTGTGTGTTATCCAATACACTTGTTTCTGGCCTGTCAAATCTAAGTCTTCATCCACATGCTGTGGCTTTGTTAAACACAATCAAATAATTTAATCCAAGGAGATTGATCTGTTATCAATGCTTTTAACTGTGTTAATTAAAAACTCTGCAGTGTCTGTTATTTAATTGTGGTAATATAATTATTGAATTACTTAATCTGTTTCATCGCAAATATTTTTTAATAACTCATCAAGCAAGTTTGGATATAAGATCTTTCCATTTTCATATTACCTAACATTAGCAGAAGATAAGTATTTTTTTAGAATATTTACCATTAATTTTCTAACTAAAATTCCTGACGTATACATCATTGTAAATATGAATCCATGCAAAAGTGACAATTAGTTTAAGGCTATGAACAGATTAAATAAAGCACAAAGCATGTACTATATGGACAAATATATCAGGGCACCTGACCTTTACACCACCTGGGACTTTAATAACATTGCATTCAAAAACATTTGTCAATAGTGTATCTGTACGTGTCTGAAAATGAATCATTAGTGAAATCTGCAAATTTACTACTAACTTTCCCCCCAGTGTTGCTTTGTTACTTTTCATATTTACATTCTTACAAATCCAGATGCTCCAGAGCAAACATGGACCTCTAGAGAATATATGTTTTGCAGCTTTTTAAGTATTTGTCTTACTTTTATTTCTTTTTCATGCCTTATCCAGAATAACACCTATGATCTCGTCTTTTCCTGCACCCTTAGAATAAATGAATTACCAACTTTTACTGAATGAGTGGCAGCTGTAACTGGATTAGAATATAAAGTAATGCAACAACTGTCAATGTTATTAAACCATCCTTAGGGTGACCGTGTAAGCCCAGGACACCCAATGCATTGAGTCAGGAAGATCAGCAGAGAGTTGTGTTTCAGAGTTAGAAAAAAGGGCTAGACCTCCAACCCTCTGCGATATGATAAGCAAATCTTGATTTAGAGGAAAGAAGAAAAGAGTTTAATTGTGAAAACCATCTGAAAATAGTCATTCTGTAGCTCTCAGATTCCATAGCTTCAAATTATAATGGCTAAAAACTCCCACTCTTACCATGATTTGAAGGAGCAAAAGCGTGGAGACACTTATAAAGCAATGACAATCCTAAAATCAATTCTAAATGACATGGGGAACCAGTGTAGTGATTGGAGTGAAGCTTTTTGAAAGTGCTGCATATAATAGAGCTCTTGGTTTGGGCAGATAGAAGAGCCAAACGATAGTTGATTCTTTATGTGAAAAAGGCATAAACATCCAGTTGTTGGTTTGATCTGTTCAACAGAGAGATGACAGACTGAAGAACTCATAAAGCTGGGGATCGTCGTTATACTGGTGATATCTAAAAAAAAGCAGAGGATGGTATAGATTGAAAATGAAAGACCTAAGTATTCTGGGACCCTATAAAATACTGCTTGATGTTTAAAAGTACCCAGTGCAACTTAATTGCCATGACCAATTAGATAAGATCTAAACCAACCTAGGTCTCTGCCCATGAGGCTCACCTCACATAATTTTGCAGTCGATCAATTAAACTTCATTATCAGCTGTACCAAAAGTAGCACTTACATTCAACCCAACCAGGATGAGGAGTTACCCACATCTCAGATCATGTAAGACCTTGGGAAGTGCTGTTTCAGTTCTGTTCCAAGTCTGGAAGTGGGCTTGAAATATCTTAAGATTGCTTGCATTGAGAGGATTTCAGCTGGCAACTGATTTTTTTCAAAACCTCACCAAGAAATAGAAGGTTAGCGATGGGTCTGTAATTATTAAGCACAGAGGAGTCAATGCTTCTGTTTTTCTCCAATAATCTGACAAGAGGCTATAAGTGGGTTTGAGGGATTGATTAATAGTGCTAAAATCTTCAGCAGCTAATGGGTTTAGAACCTGTTCAAAAAAATAATTGGAAAAACCTTCAAAAAATTAACTTGAACTAATGAAACTGTAACTAATGAAATTATGTCTCATGGTTCCAAATGTTATTTTCTTGTTATGTACTTATTTTTCAACAAAAGCTATGAACCTGAATTTCCTTACTAACACAGAATGCTAATTGTCTATTTACTCGCAGCAACGTTTAGTCTTATATATGTTACTAAAATTTCCATAATAATAATTTTCCTCCTTAAGGGCCTTACAAGCGTGGTAGGCTTTAAAAAATAATGTGGAAACACACTTTTCGTATGCATCCACGTTTTTGCTTTTAGTCCTGCATGCTAAGTATGGAAAGGTGAACATCCTGTCTGAGGTCATTTAGACTGCAGAGATGTTCTGTGTCCTACTTTAGTCACTTCTCAGCAGTACTATGTATTTTAAGCCAAGAGAACTCTGAGGTTGTGTGCCATGTGTTTTGTCTTGACCCATCTTTCCTCATATAACCTCCTTTTTCACATCAAAAACACGATATGGACAAAAGTATTGGGACACATGACCATAACACCAACAGGGACTTTAATGTCATTGCATTCAAATACATCTTCCCACAAGATTTTGGAGTGTTTTTTGTGGGAATTTGTGCACTTTGATTCTTTAGAGCAGAGGTCCGCTACCATCAGGCCATGGACAGGTATCGGTCTGTGAATCGTTTTGGAACCAAGCCACACTGATAGTCGATAAAATATTTTTATTTTGTTTTTCTGAGCTTTTATTTAAACAACAAAAAAACAATTAAAAAATGATCATCTTTGACACATGAAATGGTACATCAAAAACTCTTGGTTTTTAGTTGTATCCTATACCAGTCCATGAAAATGGGTTTTACATCAAACTGGTCTGTGGTCCAAAAAATGTTGGGGGACGCTGCTATAGAGCATTTATGAGGTCAGGCACGGATGTTGGACAAGAAGGCCTTGCTTGCATTCTCTGTTCCAGTTGTTGATTGGTGTTGAGTTCAGGGCTCTGTGTGGTCCAGTCAAGTTCTTCCACGCCAAATTCATCCAGCTGTGTCATTGTGGAGCCCTGGGGCACAGTCATTCTGGAATAGAAAAGATTCTTCTCCAAACTTTGTCCACACAGTTGACAGAGTGCCAGTGACCAAAATGTCTTGGGATCCTGAAGTGAGGGGGCAGTTGATTTCAGTGATGTGTCCCAATACTTTTGTTCATATAGTGTATGACTGTTGTGGTTGTACAGTCTTGTTTGTACGCTATCTCAGTCGACAGCCATTAGCTGGGTTCTTGAGGTCAGCACATTGCACGTAGTGGCTTGATGATAATAATGGCTAATGCTTATTATCTAATGCTACACATGGCATTTAGTCCAATCCCCCAGCTCGGCAAATTCTAAAGTGCAGCAGATTTGTTGAATGTAGACAACTCACCTACTTCCAAAGATAGAATGTAATTGTGGGGGAATCACTGGTAAGTTTATAAAGGTAATGTAGTTCTATGGCAGAATTACTGTGTGTGTGTGTGTGTGTGTGTGTGTGTGTGTGTGTGTGTGTGTGTGTGTGAGACTGTGTGTGTGTGTGAGACTGTGTGTGTGTGTGAGACTGTCTGTGTGTGTGTGTGAGACTGTCTGTGTGTGTGTGTGAGAGACTGTCTGTGTGTGTGTGTGTGTGTGTGTGTGTGTGTGTGTGTGATGGGGTGTGTGTGTGTGTGTGTGTGAGTGGTAGGGGTGTGTGTGAGTGTGTGTGTGTGTGTGTGTGGAAGGGGTTTGTGTGTGTGTGTGTGTGTTATAGGGGTGTGTGTGTGAGTGATAGGGGTGTATGTGAGTGTGTGTGTGAATGTGCGTGTAAGGGGTGTGTGTGAGTGTGTGTATGTGAGTGTGTGTGGAAGGGTTGTGTGTGTGAGTGCGTTTGTGTGGAAGGCATGTGTGTGTGAGAGTGAGTGGAAGGGGTGTGTGTGTGTGTGTGTGTGTGAGTGATAGGGGTGTGTGTGTGTGTGGAAGGGGTGTGTGTGTGTGTGAGAGTGATAGGGGTGTGTGTGAGTGTGAGTGTGTGTGTGAGTGATAGGGGTGTGTGTGAGTGTGAGTGTGTGTGTGAGTGTGGGTGTAAGGGGTGTGTGTGTGTGTGTGTGAGTGATAGGGGTGTGTGTGAGTGTGTGTGTGTGAGTGTGGGTGTAAGGGGTGTGTGTAGGGCTGGGCTGATAATTGATATCATATCGAATCGCGATTTATTTTATTTTAATAACTTTGATAAGCTCTCGACATTTTTTGCTCGATATGGAATAATCGAAGAGACTTATGAAACGACCACATCAAACAATTTAGACAATTAACACCTTATTATCCTCAACCCGAATTACTTTAAGTAAAGTGTCTGAGGCAGTGAAGGGGTTATCAAAGTTCCGCGGCTCGATGGAGATGCACAGTTTTGTCCGACCGCAACGTTGTGAGTCCTCATTTGAAAAAAAAAAAATCCAACAATCCAGTTTCCTAGTGGCTCGCCTTCCCCTGGTTAGGGAGAAAACTCCAGTCCCATTTCACAAAGTCCAAACTGAAATGGCCAACCGTTTCAGCACAGTAACCCACGTCCATCAGTCCATAGACACGCCGGTCGCCTCTCTGCCCTGTTCTCTTCATATATTTAACGCTTATTTAACCTTGGTTGTCTCACTTCTGTTCTATAAATATGGTTTTTAAACTTGTATCTGTAGCTTGTGTCTGCTAGTTGTGTTTCCTTTCTTTTTTATATCTTTATATATCTTTTTTATTATCGATTTATATGGATTTTTTAGCTGAAAAGAAAATAAATGCACGCAGAAAGATATTTGAGGTCCTTAAAAATACAGCAGTAGACTGTTGGTGGCGATATTTGACCAGGAGATACGAATATCTAGAAGAAAAGTCCAGAGGAGCGCTTTGGACAGGCGAAGCGTGCAGAGCATATTCTCGTATTCTCCTCAA
>JBBMFX010000101.1:11584167-11598552 GCA_037832545.1 Rhabdalestes septentrionalis
AAATGAGAGGTCTCAGCTGCATAGGACACACACACACACACACACACACACACACACACACACACGGGCAGTGTTAGGTCAGTCTTTCTGTGTGCGGCATTGCTTAATGGTAATAAAATCTTCTCATTGAGCTGACTTAATCAGTCTTGACTTTGATGAGGAGTGCATGAGAGAAGCTTCTGAAATTACAAGTGGTTGACTTTCGGTTAATGACTGACTGCATCTGGTTTAAAAGTGGTATCTCCAGTAAGACACGATTTAACTTGTAAACCACAGGTTGTGGCTTTGAGATACAGATTGGGGTGCCTTTACACCGCAGAAATATATTTTTAGAAAGACTGACCTCTAACCTTTCATTGACCTTCCACATAACAGCAACATTGCTAAAATAGTAATATTGCTAAAATATAATCTTATGATACACTATCATTTTCTGTGAACAAACTGGAATAAATAGATGCTAGTGTAATTCCACTGTGGTGGTACTGCGTGGGGGCTATTTCCATCAGAGGTTTTTGTAATATATACTTTTGTGACATACTTATTTTATGTATTGAAGATAACACGGTGTTACTGTGATAATTATCCATAAAGTTAAAAATGTAGGTCAAACTTGTTCTTGGTCTAGTTAAATGCATGATGGATATAACTAACTATTTATGTTCATGTTTTCAGTGCATAGTAACACTGTTCTCTGTTTGGTTATTTGTGATATGTTTTTGTCAAATGACAATAAAAAGATTTTTGGTGGTTTATGTTGTTGGGCTATTCAAGTGAAATTCTGAAATTCAGTTTTGTGTCAAATTTTAATGATCTGTGTCTGTTTAATCAAAAGACAAACTTTTGTTTTCAGCTGTGTGGGCCATATGATGCAAGAAGGTTGGGATCCTTTACAATAGTAAACAGCAATGGGCAAGACTTGTTCCAGGGCAGTTTCTGCAGTTACCATAAACTGGTTGTTTACAGATTCTTAATAATTGGCATAAATATAGCCTGTGTATTTTACGATGGCTTGCAGGTGTTTTGTGGTCTTGAAATGTTGAAAAAATGCCTATAATTTATGACAGTAATGGTGGTTGTCAAATCACCCACTCTTGCTTCAGGTGAAATTAAGAACTGAATGTTCAGTAACCTGTACACTAACCCAAGGGCATAGCTTGACAAATGAGAACACAAGTCACTCGCTTTTAAAAGTTAATTGCTATCTTTATGTTCCATGAAGTGGTAAGTTATTCAAACCATTCAATGGAACACTGTAGAAGACTTCATGTTTTGTACTCTATTGCTCTCTTACAGACTATTTCTTACTTGGCCACAAATCCCCCCCATGTCTCTTTTTAAATCTGATGACTAGCCTCTCTCAGTAGGCAATAATCAAATGTAGAGCTACAGTGGTATGGTGTTAGCAGTGTGTCAGGCTGCTACGGCAGAGGGGGGCTTTCTTTGATCGTCCTTCGCTCACGTGCCCCTCTCCCCTGGGATCCACACTCCTCCATTTCTCCTTCCTCCTTCAACTCCCTCTAATGAGCACCATTCCTCATCCTCTCACAGATTTTCTCTATCTGTCCATAGGACAAGCTCTTTGTAGCTCAGTGGGTTCATTTCACACTGAGGCTCTGGTGTTTGACACTCACTGTCTCTGTAAATGTTTAGTGATCCCCCCCCCCCCATCCTCTTTGGTAGATGTGTTGCTGTCTTATGTCCATTTGTCTGTCTGTCCCTTTCTCTTTTTTCCTCTCTCTCTCTTTGCAAGTCTACGTAAATGTATTCTTCATACATTTTCCTGTTAATATATTCCTGTTTTGTTTTGGGGATTTTTTTTGCACTACAACCACATTACCCTCCTCATTTCCATTTAAATGGTGTAATGACACACAGACTAAACATTGCCATGTGTATTATTTTTTATTGCTACCAAGTAGGAAAAGATAAAATATATATGGAGATAAAGAGACAAATGCCTACACTCATTTTGCTTCTGTGTGGCAAATTGACAAAGCAACACTGCAGTGTCGGGTGAAAGTGATTTTTATACTAGAAAAATACAGTGTTGTGGTTGTGGGGAGTTTTTCCTTATGTTAGTGATTGTTTGGAGGTATTATGCCTTTTAATGGTGCTTTGGAAGTAAAATCACGAATTGCTTTATAGCATAACATCTAACTGTACATGCAATAAGTCATGCAACACTTGTATTGAAAGCAAGGTGCGTCAATAATCTTACTGTTCATGTCATAATGGCTCTATATCATTTTAACTGATCTGCTTTGTACATTATGATCCTGCTCCCTTTGGCAAACAAGCCTGTTTCACCAATCTGGATGCTGAAGGTGAGAAAGAGGGATGAATGGAGGGGGAGGACTTGGTTCTGTATGTTCAGGGCAGCTCTTTCTCCAGAGTAGTTTCTGTGAAGTGGGCCGCAGGGTACGCTGAAGGTGAGAATTGAAGATTTTCGCATATGTCAGAGAGGGTAGCACACGAGCGCTGAATAGAAGAGGTGTTTGTGTCAGTATGCCTGCTGGTAGTGTACTCAGTCTGTCAGCATAAAAGCTGAAGGAAAATGGAAAGAGAAAAGAGGGTTAGGATGGAGGGAAGTACAGGAGGAAGGGTTGCAGAAACAAAGGAGGTGTTCACTGCTTCATGGCGGTCTTCAGAGTTCAGTGTTTTTCTTTTCGTCATTTAAAATATGTTTCAGGTGCAGTAGGTTTTCCCCCCTTCCCTTTAATGGTCATAAATTATTAGAGACATGAGCAGAATGGTCATCTCCCTTAATCATTGCATGAATGGTGAATTTACCTCAGTGGAAATTACAAGGTTATTTTATTGAAGATTGAATTTACGCAATGGAATTGCCTCAGCCATTTATGAATCCCCATTGGTTCCGTCTCTCTCGGAAAGCGTGGCCTTCTAAACTCACTTTAAATGTTAGCAGCGCTTGCAGGAAAAATGCTCTATTGTGTAGACTGACTGGCATTTTTTAAGCCCCTAATTCCATGTACTGTTTTAGTATTCTGATTAGGATTAAGAAAACTAGGCTGACAAGGTTGGCTGTTTTGAAGTTTGGTGTGTCAGCTTATGATAAGGTCTTAGATTAATCTTCAGGAACTGGATCCACCAGTTCAAACAACTGGCTGGTCATACTGTTTGGCCGATCAAGGTTATGGCATGTCTGCACAAGCTTCCAAACATGTAGGCAGAAAATTTGAAAAATAACCTAGATTTTATCCTACAACAATGAGTTCAGTAGTCTCCCTACATGCCAAAGTCATTCATACTGATACGCCCTCAGAATGTCTTTGTTTTGTGACTCTGACCTCATTCTTGGCGCCCCAAAATCATATTCAGGATGGAGCTGTATTGTAGGGCCCTCTTTGATGTGAAAGCGTGGAGTTGTACAAACAGTGCTGCCGACTTTGCGTTTCAAAGTTTCTTTCTCCTCCGTGGAGAGATGCCTGCTGTCATCCTGTGTGTAGGAGACAGATGAGCTTTCTGTGAATATCTCTACTGCTAATGTTTACTAATAAGACAGCCTGCCTCAGCACTCTGAGAGTGGCTGTCAGACTGAGGCTTCTCCATGTGTAGCATCTCCCTGACACTAATGCTCAGTGATCCACTAAAGAGGACTAGGACTGGAACTGGATTAAAGCAGTTCAAATGAAGGTAAGGGTAACACATCTGTCAGATATCTACTCAAGCCACCCTCGCATGCACTGGAAAAAAAATCTCTCGACTTAACATGTGGAAACACGATTATGGTAGTTTTAAAAAAAGTATCAATCTTTACACCAGCATTGTATATTTCTCTCTTCATTGTCTCCATGTAAAACTCCTACATGGGCATGTAGATTTAATTTGAATGTGTAAATTTTAATTAGGATTAGAGTGTTTTCCCCCACTGATAGGGTGCGATGGTGAAGCTAGTGTGAGTAGGCAGACTGATCGACTCCGATTAGCTTTTCTCTGGGGCTGAAGTGGAAAAGATGGGAGGGAAGGATGTGGGGGGTGGTGAGAGGGATCTTTGATGGGAGCTATTTTCTGTAAGAATAGTGCAGATAATTAGTTGGTGTTCTATTCCAACTACACAAAGGGAAGCAAAAGTAACATGCCTGCTAATTGTGGTGATTTAGCCCTCGCTCAGTGTGATGAGCAGCTGCAGGAACCATTTCCAAATCCTTTAGGGGTTTGTGTGAGTGTGTGCTATCCTTAAGACCTGCAAATGAACCCATGTAAGACAATGTACTACTGGAATGTATATCGATCCATACCACTATAGAAACATATAGGCTGTGTGACTTATCCCAGTACAAGCTCTGCCTCTGCACCTTACACTTTGTCTATGGTGGATGGGAATAAAACAATTCTGATGTACTCAATGGGAGATGTAGAAACTTGACAGGTGATCCAAGCCGTCCATGAAAACCTAAGGACAATGGGATCTGTTCTATGGTTAATCAAATCTGGTGTACTAATACTACAGTGCTAAATAACTGGTGAACCCCCTTACCCAGAGTACATCAGGGTTAAATGCTTCTGTTGTTATGGTCTGTGTGTACACCCCTCAAGCATGTAATGCAAACATGGCAGTTTGTGAATTAGACACCTACATCTCTTTTGTAGAAATTCTCACTTCCCTACAGCAGTCATTGTGCCTAGCAACTTGCCCCACACCGACCTGTCTACCAAACCTCCTAAAGAAAGAACCAATTAAAAAAAAAGTCCTGCCCAACACCTGATATCAGGACTGACCTCCCAGATAAACTCTGTCTTAGGTTTGAAGTCTGTAGTCCTACCTTTCTCTCACCCCAACCCCCCTCCACCCCCTCCATTCTACTTTCATGAGGAAGAGGTGAAGAAAAGCGAACAAGAGTAAAGCAGCAGGCCTAGATAGGATCAATCCAGCTTTACTCAGCCACTGTGCAGCTCAACTGGGTTTAAAGTTTACCATCATTTTCAGCACTTCCCTCACCACTGTTTATAGTTCCGCAGTGCTTCAGGAACTCATAATCGCTGCACCAAAATCAACTTTGGACTAGTTGCTTTGACATATATGGTCATGAAGTCATTTGAAAGAATCATCCTCCCCTGTTGAGCCAGCAGGTCTGTTGAGAATGCTGTTGATGTTGAGGACGTAAACTCACCTAGCACCTATGTCTTCTCAGTTATTTCAGCTCAGTCTCTTCAATAAACGGGTCATATGAACACTGCATATGTTACTGGATTCTGAGCTTCTTGTGGAGAAAACAAGATGACTGTCCTTTTAACTTCGATTCTGATCTTTAACACAGGCACCCCCCGGCTGTACTTGAATCAGACAATTTTTTAAATATCCACACAACTGAGGTTGGATAAATCAGCCTTTGGTAGAGAATGCTGGATAAGCTCAAAGACCACTGCTGGCTATAAGACTTGTTTTTAGTTTTAACAGTATTCTGGAGAGTCACAGCTGGGAGAATCAACTACCAACTACTTGAGGTGTTTGGGACCATCATGGGACCTGGTGTAAAAAGATATTCATATACACATTCAAAATGAAAAAAAGGACTGACCATAAGATATCTATCCATTAATATCTAGATTAGTACAAATCTAAGTGTTGTGTAGCCTAATACATTTTATATTTGGAATATCTCTATCTATGCCTTCCAAACTGTCCTCCTTTACTTACCCTGTTTAAAGTCACAGAGTGGAAATACTTGGGCAAACCTCATTCAGCCCAACTCCCAGCATAGTATCCATTCAATATAAATGAGATGCAGCTTGAGTGAGACACAGTGTACTCCGGCATGTGTCTCAGTTGAGTCCGCTCCCCTGCCCTATATGAAACAATTTTCTGTGTAAAGCAGTGAGCTGCAGCAACGCATCTTCTCTACCTGAACTATTAAGCTGTCTACTACTTAAAAGTGGTTGATTTCTTTTTCTCAGATTCTAGGAATATCTTTGTCAGAATGAACATTAAGAAGTATATCCACAGTCACAATGAGTCACATTGTCAGTAATTCCTCCCTGGCTTTTCAGTGGATAGATCTGCTTTCAGTAGTCAGACATCCCTCTGATTCAATTCAGCAGCTTTCAATCGGTTTCAATAATGTCTGCCACAGCAGATTTCGTTTCCAATATGTGTCCAATCCTGTAACTCCAAAACTGCTTTGATCCTTCTGCTGTAACCTCCCACTCAGCATAATCCTTTTTAACTGATATCTGGCAGTTAGTCTAGACAATGTTTAATGCTTCACCTCATTGCTGTTTGGGACCATTAAATGGCCACAGATCTGAGTAGGAAGGCAATGCTACTCACTGAACCTCCCTTAATGACATTTTATTGCCTTAATATAGTGCCATATTGACATATAGACCCCTATAGCTCTCAAGTTTTAAAATAAAGGTTTAGGTGTTATCCATAAGATTTTGGGTTAGAATAATTTGTTGTGTTTCAGGGTGAAAACACTTTGGGGGTTTTTAAGGAAATATTGTCGCAGGTTATTTAATTTGTTTGTGGGTATATTTGCTTTGTCTGTACTCTACAAAAGGAACAGTGTACACTAGCCATAGCACTCAAGCTGGTAACTGCCAAGGAAGCTGTTTTGTTATATTCATTGTTGATGCTTTCTACTATTTTTTTTTTTTGCAAATAAATAATTTAGCACTAGTATTTTACCAACAGTGGCGTGTTATTTAAACATTTTATTGAGGTGTTAGTTTATGGTAGGAAATAATGTGTTTTGTTTTTTTCTTGCAATTATTCAAACGACATTTAGTGGTTGGACGAGTAGGAGTTCTTTCACATGTATATACAAACCTGGTCAAGAAAGCACACAGAGAAACTGTGGAAATGTGAAAGACAAGGCAGCCTTGCATTCTCTTAATTCCTCTAGAGACAGTTGCTGCCAAACACAAGTGTGCGTTAAAGTGGGGGAATATGGTATGAGTGTGAAAAATGCTTCACTGGAATGTGCAGCAGGACTATAGATGTGTGCAATAAACATTTGCTGACCTTAACACTTCAGAAATACATAGATGTGTAGTACAGTAAGATGTAAATTTAAATAACATAATGAGCCATTCGAGGTTGTGCATTGTGGTGATTTTGTCATTCCCAGTGTGTGCTGTATGGCATTTTAGGGATTAGTCCAATAATCGTTCATTTATGATACTAATATAATAACTTGCGTATATACAAGGAAAAGTAGAGTCCAATGGTGCTTTTCCACTGACTGGTACCGGCTCGACTCTGCTCTACCCTACCACTACAAATGGTTGCATAGCGACCGAGACGCAGCTCGAGCGGAACTGAGGTAAAAAACATGAGGTAAAAAATGGATATAATTACAGTCGTCAGAGTGGAATAAAATCAGATGGATTTTATTTATTTTAGTTAGTCTTGGTTTGTGTGTGTTTGCCACAAAATGAAACAGTTGTCTCCAGACGAGGCTTAAAGAAGCACGGCAGCGCACTGCCGAGAAAAAACACCGTGCCGCAATGACAGCAAACACCAATCAGTAACCTCCAATGTGTACACCTCATCATATGGTGCTTTTCCACTGTCTGGTACCGGCAGTTTCATTTTGAATGCGCTAATATCATGCTTTAGCATTTTCTGTCAAATGGAAGTGAGTGCGCTTTGGCATACCTTGAGGCACGAGATCGCGTTGTTCTCGCTTTGATGTCATACACTGACTGCGCAGCCACTGATTGCGTAACTTCACGTGATTTGTTTTGCGACTCACCGACTAAAGAAAATGTATTCGACCAAGCCTTCTTCATATTAACTAACGTTTAGTCGACTATTTGGGGGCAGCCCTAGTGAATTTAGAGTTTGCTAAAAATAGACTGAGAATTTTACCAAAATAATGACCACATAAAAACAGCACTTACCATCTCATCCTAGGCAGGCAGCATGTGAGTTATGTGACGCATTGCATACCTTTTTTTTTTTTTTTTTTTTTGAGACGTTTTAACCGGATAGGCAGGGGGGTTTTGAGGGTTACAAATCCAGTGAATGGAATGTAAATATTTTCACTAACTACTTGTGTTAATTGCACTATCAAATATGGGTTTAAATTAATTGTGCATTCCTACTATGTAGTAAATGAAATAGACAGGTTCAGTAACAGTTTTAAAGGGTAGTAATGCATAATGTTTGATTATTTGACCTCTAGTTGTGTCTTGTTAGGAAAGAGCAGTTGAAAGTGCTAGGCAGTAAAGAGATAGGTATAACTATAACAGTAAATGTAATAAAAAAGGACATTGTTAATTTTGTTTATTTAGGGGACAGTAAATTGTAGTTCAGAAATTAATGACCATGAAAGACATATTAGGTATATATTAAGTGTGTTGGAGGAGGTTCTCCCGGTCAGAACTGGTTGTATATATTTATTTTAACTGGGTTTACTTGTAGCTGCCTGACGTTTTGTAAAGCATATGTAGCAGCATGTTGTTCATAAGAACTGTCTGCGCCTATACTGCCTGCATGATCCCTCATAACTCCTCTCCTTTCCCTTCTGCTGAAGAAGGAAACAGACCATCCCTTGAGTCTTCTCTAATTGGCTCATTAGCCTTGTGTTAATGAAATAGGCCAAGATTTTAGCACTGTATGTGGCTATGGCAGTCTGCTCATCTCTCTTTTTCTCCTTCACTGCAGTTCTCAGTCATAGAGCAGTCAGAGATGCGCTGTTCTCTGATCTGTTCTTTAACCCAACCCCACTGTTCTGACTTCTGGCATCCCTAATTAGCTCCTGCCACATAATCCAAATAAACAATGTCTGCTCCAAGAGATGACCAATTGTGTAATCAGTTTTATGCCCTCCAAACAGATCAATAGCTAGTTGAAAAACTGTTTCTGCAACATGCTGTAAGCTCTTGTCTCTCAGACTTTGTTCCTTTCTGCTGCTTTGTAGTTACTTTTTGTGGATTTCTTCTTTTTTTTGAAGAATTGCACTGCATCACATTTAGAAATGTTTTTATTTCCAATTTCTTTCTTAAGCGTATTTCTTATGTTACATAATTGTGCTTCATTTTAGTTTTGTATTTGTTGTCCATGTAAACCACTGTGAATTAAAATTCTGTAAAATGTATACTATATTACTATGCCTCAGTTTGATCTTTCTTTTTGTGTCATGCTACCAGGGGACATATAGAACATGTACTTTGTACTTACTGGATCACTAGACTGTGTGTCTGCAGCTTCTAATGAGTTTTGTGGTGACAGTTGGCTGTGTTTTGCTGCCTTTTGTAATTGTGTGCCATGGAGACCAAATGGTGTATCTGACAGCTGAAAGGATCTATCTTCAGCTTTCCCCACTTTTCTTTGCCTTTGCCTTTCTCCCTTATTGTTTTCCTTGGGATTAACTCTGTGTATCTGCAGCCTCCTCGGCCGCCATACCCGTTGCTCAGTCAGAATGACTGTGTTGGCACTGTTACCACCTTGAGCGCTCTATATCCAGGCTGTCACTCTTTTAGACTGGCCAGAACCCCTGCTGGGCTCTCGTGGGGCCAGAGGCGCAAAGCCCAGGGGCAAAGCTGCCAATCACAGTTCTGTGTAATTGTGAGCAGTACCTTTCAGTGCAGAGGAGCTGATGAAACGTTTGACTGTTCTCATCTTAATGACCGTTTTTTTGCTACTGTCGTGATTAGTAGCTTTCTTGACTTTATTCACATGACTCAAAAGAAACTAAGTCAATTTCTAAATGTTTTGTGTAATTAGTGTAATTAATTATTTTATTATTTAGATTTTAATGTTGTATATATCATATTCATATTTATTTGATGTGTAAAGGCCCCTCCAAGCAAAAGAAGAAATTGTTGGCAGATTTCGCCTTGGCGTATCCATGGAGATGTGATATCTAGTATGGTTTTGCCCTTGGCTGTTCCTTTAAGACACTGAGGGCTGAGACGATGCACTACTGGTCTGGATGGTTTCTGATCAGCCTGTAGTCCAACTTGCTGTTGCAAGATGGGCATTTGTGATAAAACCCTCATGATCGATTAGAAAATCTTCTGCTGCAGCAAGGCTGAGAGGGATGAAGAGAGTGTTTGTACTGGAGAAGTATTAAGCAGCTGAGAAAATTGTTCAAACCTATATTATTTGTGCCAGTAAAAAACACTGCTGGAGTAAATATAAATGAACATCAGCTGAATGGTTTTACATGTTATTTCTCCAGATGCCTATGACTTTTGCACTGTAATGTATATTGTGTGTGGGTCAAGTCAACATACATGACTCCTCAGTATCTCAGTGCCCCTTTTGCAACCGCATTTACCATCCTTATTACTTTAGATTTTCAAATGACTTCCTAAATGTTTCCAATGCATCCATTTTAGTTGCCTGCTGCTGTTTGCTCTGCCCATCTTCTTGATTACATTTCCCTGCACTCTGGCTCCCTGTCATGCTCGGTGGACTTAAGAAATATTGATGGGCTCCATTGGAGAGATTGCTTTTGTGCAAGAGCAAGAGGGCCTGCTCCAAACTGTCACTCCAGCTAATTTCATTGCCCACCCTTTTAGCCCATGGCGATGATGGACCTCTGTTTGGTAGAGAGAGGGTGTGTGTGTGTGTGTGTGTGTGTGTGTGTGTGTGTGTGTGTGTGTGTGTGTCTGTCTGTGTGTGTGTCTGTGTGTGTGTCTGTGTGTCTGTGTGTGTGTCTGTGTGTCTGTGTGTGTTTTTGTTTGTTTTTGTGTGTGTTTGTGTTTTTGTGTGTGCGCGCGTTTGTGTGTGTGTGTACATTATGTTCATGCATGGCAGCTGCTACTTTGTCTTTCGGGCCCCACCCATTACTAGCTTCATAAGTCTAAAGCCCTTATTACTTCTATCACACTGGGAGATACTGCTCATAATATTGTGTGTTTTTCTGCTTGGTAGATTGTAACATTGAATTGAATTACTGGTTTTTTGTGCTATTGTCCTGATGAGAATCCGTTCCATGTCCCACCTCACAGTGACTAGTGAACTAAATCAGTAGTGCAGCACTGTTGAGAAACACCACCGTGTATATTATTGAGCTTTTGACTACAAGGCTGTGCCCAAGAAAGAGCAGGCACTATAATTTCTGGATTTAGCATTTTGGAGACATTTTTAAAAGTCAAATCCACTAATGAGGTGCAGATCTTACACTTTAGACAGTCGTGTATCCATAGGTGTTCCCGGATGGATAACAGTTTGCCTGCAGGGTAGGAAAAAAAGAAAGCAGAAAAAGGGAATAGACTTCACATGCGCTATGACTTGGCTTTTGAGTGCAGGCAGGGATATCCATTTCAAAACAAGTTTATTACTGTAAAATATACAAATGAATTGTTTGGAAGAGTAATGTTAATAGAAGCTGCCTCAAATGAAGCTGGTGCCTTAAACAGTTAACATGGTACCTTTACAGAAGCAAACTGGTTTTATTTTCTGGTTTGCAACCATTCAACATATTACAAATTATTTAACAATTACTATTTGGACTTCCCAGAATACATTCAGTGGTGCTTTCACATTTACTCACCTGTATTTGTAAGTAATCTTTGTTTTAAGCAGTCAAACTTAATCTATTGTTGAGACGATTTGATTGTGAATCACTGGGAGTGGGTGTATTTTTAGTGAAGCATCAAAATGAAATTTAGAGAAAGACCGTATGTGGGCTACGTGGTTTACAGTAGTTTGTAGAGTGGCCTAAATGCTGGTGCGTCCCTAGTTTTTTACTGCCTGCAACAGAATACAGAGTAATCAAGAAACACTGACTCTAGTATGATGTTTACGGAATATAATTTTGACATCCGATTAGCGGCCTAGATTTTGGGAAAAGCGTGCTTGTTTCATGGGTGGATGTTGTTTGACATAGAAGTGTTGAATTACATGGAATTTGATAGGAATCCGACACTTGGTAGTACTGAAATCATTCCTTTTAAGGCCATAAATGTTGAATTCTTAAATCCAATCCTACTACTTCTTATGAAATCATTATTCATGTAATGGTTGATTAACATGAAGCTGCTGAGTGTTTGCAAAATATACTCAAAGGGTTATAAGCCACATGTCTCAAGTTGTAATATGAGATATCTACACAGATTTTGTTTTACTTTTAAACGTTACGGTAACATAAACAAATACATATTGCACATGATTAAATTTTTGGAACAATGTCCTACACGATTCCCTTTAAGTATACGTACGTACATGTAATACACAAATTATATTGCTTATGCTTTTTTACTGAACAGTGCAGGAACAACATTCCATCTCCTAACGACTGGTAAAAATATACACTGTATAGATACTGCAGCCTACCAGTAAAAAGTCATTAAATCACCTTCCTCATCTTCCTTATCTTCGTCATGGGCGCGCCTTAGGGGGCCGTGCCCGCCCTCGGACTCACTCAGGCTCGCCCTGGGTATAAAAGCCTCCGGGAATGTTCCGGGAGTTTGAGCCTAAACACTCGTCACAGATACGGGCGAAGTGCGCATAAAACATATCACCCTGAAACGAGCCTATAAAATGTGTGCCTCCCCAAAGGTCCGTCCACAAATTAATGTCTGGCGCCGGGTCTGGTTACGAGGCAAAATGTTTTTGCCATCATGAAAAAAACCATATATTTAGCCGCATTACATTAGTTGCTGCAGGCTTCAAAATTTGGGGAAAAAGTAGCTTCTAGTCTGGAATTTACGGTATATACTCAAATTGCAAAGTCAATTGCAATTTTATGCAGAAATATGTTTGGTACTTATAGTAAGTGTTGGTTCTTATTTATTAATAGTGAGACAGTTAGATTTTAAAAGAAAAATGTCCCTTGATTAGTGTTGCACGATTGAGACCAAATGTGTTTTACTGCTGAAGGTTATTGTGATGCCTCTCAAAACAAATCTCTTTTCTGGGATTAAAAAGACTAAAATCTGTGAATATTATTTCGAACAGTATGTTTACTTCCCCCATCCACATAGAAGTCCATATATTGAAAAGAAAAACAAAGTCCTGTTTTCAAATAAAATTCGATTTTGTCAGATTATATAAAATAATAAAATAAATATGATTCGAATTTGTTGCATTGAAGACCTCGATTCATCAGAATGCCCTGTAACTCACCTGGTGCTGTGATTGGTTACCCTGTCAAAGGCACTGTGATTGGTTTGAATGTCATATTGCAGATATTGCAGCCTTCTGAAATTTTAGTATGACAGAAGCAGATATTGCAATAACAATTGACAGACAATATATTGTGCCGCCCTGCCCTTAACCTGTAATGAGCTGGTCCCAACTGTTCATATCCCACCACAGAGCTACTTGACAAATTAGCATTAGACACCATCTTAAAGGGTTTTCGCACATCATAAAAATGTGTCTCTAAGCTTAGTGTTTTCTCATTTGCCTTGATTTCTCTCATCTCTCCTTATGCTTCATTTTCCAATACGTTCTGCTGTGTCTTATTTATAGATTTACAGCATTTTGAAGAGTGGGAGGCAGACGAGTGGGGGAAAGTATTTGATGATGCTGAGGGAAGACAAGCTCTTAAAAAACGAAGAGCGACGACTATAAATACAGCCAGCAGCAATATCAGCTCGGTATTGGCTGAGTCACTAATTAAAAAGTAGGCTGGTGTTTTGCTCAGTATGCACTTTGAAAAGTTGCTGTGTTGGTGTTCTGCTGTTGCCCCAGGAATACTTGAAGGTTTTCTGGCTTGGCCTTCGGCCTACATACTCCTTAAAGTCAAGGAGGCTGTTTGTCTCTCCATTACAAATGATGGACCTTTTACCTCTTATACATTGTTTTTTATTGTTGTTTTTCCTCTTTTCTCCCACCAATTTTCTCCCTGCTCTAGCTTGGACTCCCCAATCCCACAATCCCACAATGCCACAAGCACTAGGAGGGTGAAAGCACATGTTTCAAGTCATGTGAAACCAGTTACTATGTCTTAAAATTGCTGCTGATGCAATTTCATAGCTGCTCAATGTCCTTTTATGTCTATCAATTCTTTTATAAGCCACACTCCCCCTGCACACACACACACACCACCTGACACATTTAACTTTTTGACACAGCTATGAAGATTGTAATACATTTATGCATAATTTTCCTCTAGCTCCACTTGCCCTAAGTATTTCTGCCTGTCGGATTTAGAAGATGACTTTTAGAAGAAGCCATTTATATGTATTTTTATTTACTTGGTGAAAATGTGGTTGATGATACCTTTCACAATAATATCAACCTATACTAAGACCTCAATGTGCTGTAAAAGGGAAAAGTGTGTGTGTGTGTGTGTGTGTGTGTGTGTGTGTGTGTGTCTGTGTGTCTGTGTGTATGTGTGTCTGTGTGTCTGTGTGTCTGTGTGTCTGTGTGTCTGTGTGTTTGTGAGTGTGTGAGTGTGTGTGTGTGTGTTAGTGAGAGTGTGAGATGAATAATGCATAGAGACCGAAAGGGTTCTT
>JBBMFX010000101.1:11623702-11642375 GCA_037832545.1 Rhabdalestes septentrionalis
CACCAATAAGTATTCAGGTAAGAGTCCTCTAAAACTAGGGATGTGCTGTATGAAAGAGAATTTCGACATAATTTTTGCTCGGCCGTTATCAAATATGGATAATTAATGGGGAGTTTTGCTTTGAATTGTTCAACTCTAAACCAGAAAAAAAAAACAAGTAAAGTTTCACTTTGTAAGCTATTTGCTTTTTGTATTATTTTTAGTCATTTTTACAATTAGTTTTTTTTTTATCAAAATGAAACAAATGCAGTTTGATTGATATTACCTGGAATGTACTATAAAGAAATGTGCACAGATAAGGTGCAGCTTGGAACAAAGTAGCTATGTCTCACCAAAGCAGGAGATTTATTTTATATTAAAAAGGGCAATATAGTTTCGTTCTGTAATTCTGGCTCAGACTTCTTCACAATGAATGGCAAATCATCTCTACTCCTTTTATCTAACACTCCCTCTCACAAACCAATCAGACGGGCACACCAGAAAACTGGGCTCTTGTAATGCCTTCCCAGGTTTGATCTAGCCTTGAGACTGTATGAACTTTGTATTCCGAGTATAATAAGAATTCAGAGCAGTAAGCTTTAAAATCAATAAATAATATAAAAAGTGATAGTGATGTGTATTCATTTTAATAAAGCACTCATATGTCAAAAATTGGCCATAGAAATTCTGAGTATGACATGTCTGAAATCTTTCTGTTGAGAGAAGCGATGCCACGTAGATTATATTTTCTACTGTCAGGGTTTGTTTCTCAATCCAGTTGTCAACTCTGTGTCTTTCCATCTGTCTGCCTGTGTGTGCCTGTCTGTCTGCTTGTGTGTGCCTGTCTCTCTGTCTGTCTGTCTGTGTGTGGGCGTGAAGAGTCTTCACACTTAACTGTGCAGCATTCTGCTCTGCCTGCTGCTCTTTGAGAAATTGTTCTACAATCAAAAAAACGCGTCCCCAGTGGAGCATGAGGTAGAATTAGAGCAGCTGTAGGAGGTCTCCAGGTTAAACTGAGCTAGAGTGTGGGCTGTGAGATGCTTTTTTCCCCTCTGTCAGCTCCAGAGAGGCTTTTAACATTTAAGCCAGCAGGAGAGCGCTGCTATTTGTGTCTGCTTTGAGCCCGCTAAAATGGAGGCAGCATCAGAATGGAGAAGTGACTGACTGACTGAGGTGTTCATCTTCTGTTTTCTATGGCACTGGGAAAGTGTTTTATGAATGATCTGTTGCAGTGTGTTTATGTAATATAGTCCTCTGATATGCATTGCTGTTTTAAGACATGACATTTGGCCTTGGGTGAGCTCAGTTTAGAATGGTTTTGATAAATGTATTTGATATATGTCTTTATTATTTATCTAAATGTATGTTTGTTTGTTTTTTGCCCAGCTGTCGTACCAGCAACCGGAAGAGCCTGATAGTGACATCCAGCACCTCGCCTACCCTGCCCAGACCTCACTCGCCACTACATGGACACACAGGTAATTAAATAAATAAGTCACCCCTAATATCAACAATCATGTTGTTTACACGAACGGAAATTGAAAAATCAGTCACTCAGGCTAGGCTGGCAGGCATCACTTTCGATTTGCCGAATGATTATGAATAGACTGGCAGTTGACATTTTGTACAGATTGTCTGTCTCATGCAAAAGCCGTTCAGCCCCCCTCCCCCCATATCCATCTGATTAACCTCTCGCTGCCTGGCGGCACATCAGAATAATATCAATATGTTTACTGAGAATGTGTTGGGAGTCACTTCCATACAGTCTGGGCCCTCAAATCTACTTGTCTTTTAAAAGTCACTCCTATCTATGCACACAGAAGACACACATACACAAAGTGGTGCCTACAAAAAGTGATCCAAGGAGAACCAGCAACAGGGTCATGGATGCTCAGGGCTTATTGAAGCACATGGGGAGCCAAAGCTAGCCTTATGGTCCAATACCACAGAAAAGCTCCAGCTTTATATGATAGCAATATTTCAGAATGCACACTGCATTACAGCTAGCTCCATATGGAGCTGCAGGTCAGTCAGAGTAAGCATCAGAACATGTCAGGGTGGAATAAAGTGGCCTGGTCTAATGAATCAGATTTGTTACAACAGGTGCATGTATTACTTACCTATGAGAAGAAACCAAGCTTTAAATATACTGGGTAATGTTCTGCTGGGGAAACTGTGTCCTGACATTCATGTGGATGTTACTTTGACACATATATGCCTGAACAGCGTTGCAGACAATGTACACTTTGTTATGGCAATGGTATTTCAAAATAAGAGTGGCATCTTTATGCATTTTAATGCATCCTTCGTTTATTGGTCAGAGCTGTTTGGCTGAATGGGGGGCCCCATGATTGACTGATGACGAATTATTTACTATACAAGTTATATGCTTATACACCCTGCATTCAACAGTAAATGACAAACCTTATTCAGAAAAAAATGTGTGCTTTAGACTAAGAATTGTAGTTTCATAAAGATACATTGTGGTTTCATAGAAAGTATAAGTAAGTTACTTTCACATTCCTTTCTTGACTGAAAACTAAGAGTGAAAATCAAGCTCAATATCTCACCAAACCCTGGACCCACACGTCATGCAAGTCTTACAGCGATCAGCCACAACATTAAAACCACTAACAGGTGAAGTGAATGTCACTCACAGTGATGCCTATTGGGGTGTGATATATTAGGCGCCTGTCTACCTTAGGCATTCTACCACCTACAAAAACATTGCCACAGACCAAGTACACCTTTTCATGCAGTGCAGTAATGTACCTTATTGTTGGTGGTCTCTTTCAGCAGGAAATCCCTCACACTGCAAAATAAATTGTGAATGGTTGAGCCAACAAATTCCCCAAATTAGTTTGATCTGTGAAACCTCACATTGGAGCTTGTAGGATCTGTTTAGCTTTAACACTCATGCTCAAGAGCTACTGCATCAGTGACCGCTAAAGCTGCTGTGACTGCAGTAGGATTTGTGTAGTAAGAAAAGAAATGTAGAAAAACAGCTTGTCATTTATGCACGTGTGCATGCTGCTCTGTGTGGGTATTCATGTGGCATGTAAAACCTCATCTTTGTATGAGGCCAAGTACTGACAGATCATGACCATCCATGTGCCAGACAGCTTAAACTTGCTCTTTTCACATCCAGAATCTTTCTAATTACATTGATCTGTTCCTCCACTGTGCTGTTGAAGCGGGAAATAACATTACATTCAAGTCCCCGAGCTGAGACCAGACACATCCTTGCATCGATCCACACTGTGAGCTCTACCCAAGTTAAAAGATGAGGCTGTAGCTACTTTCTCTACACTCGCTCTCACATACACATAAAAATCTATATTATTTTAAGATTCTCTCAAAATTCTGAGCTAACTGTTGCACTTATTGCTATTGTTGATTGGTGCTGGTTGTTTGCAGACATTCCATGGGCTGGTCCAATTTTTACAATATATTATCACATTTTTTATTGCAATATTATGATATGACAATGATATGACAGGATAATTAATTACAGGAGTACAATGAATTTCTAAATGTGGATTAACTCAGCAGTGCGTATCGCCACTTGGATGTGCTACTGATTATTTTGAATAAAGTGTACTATTGCACCACTGTGTTTGGAAACCGCTCTAACTGCTGACATAACAATGGAAGTTAATGCCGATTCAGTCAGTGTGCTGTTGTCTTTATGCTCAGTTTTATATTTATAATTTTACTCATACTTTGACACTCGGTCAGTAATCTGACACATGTCAAAGTAATACTGGCAAATTACACTGTCAAACAGTTGTTTTTGATTACCTGCCTTTATCAATTTTTGAAAAATGATCCTCATGTAATGTGAGTAAATAATATTATTAGCCTTGATGTAGGAGCTCATTCCTAGTCCTATATTCCTCCCTAAAGAACATAACTGTTCAATTGTAGAAACTTGTTGGTGAGATTGTAGCTTTAGCTTGATAGAATACAAATAAACATAGTCATTAAAGTGAGACAGGCTCGCTCCATAAGGCAAAGACTATAGCTCTGATGGAAGGAATACTGTGGTAGAGGAGATATTTCTAAATATCTGTCTGTTCAGTACGGTCTGTAGTTCCCAGCAATAAGAAAACTGCCACACGTTTTGTCCAAAACATTCCTTTTTATATAAATGGTTTACACATTAAAAGTCTCCTGCCAGCAAAACCTAAAGTCATGACATTTATCTGGCATTTATCACTAGGCCTGTGTCTTAACAATTATGTACATCCCTCTGTTCTCTCTTCTTTGCCATACTTGTTTTTAAACATTGTAGTTGTTGGTGTTAGCATTACAAACTTACTTACAAACGCCAGGAATTATTTGTTGTGATACTCTTAATTATACTGATATTGCAGAAGCAAACTGCAGATGTTTTGTGAGTTTTTAAATTAATCAAGGCCTTCACATCATCCAGCGGGTGTAAATAATTTTGCACATACATAGTATAGGCCAGGGGTCACCAACATGGTGCACCCAAGAACCACATGAGTAGCACTGCAGACCGGTCCAAAATATAGCACAACTCACCAGTGAGCAATTTTATCCTGTTGCTATTCTTCTTTAATCGCATTTGCATTTATAGCATTTAAAACATGTGTATTATCCATTAGGTTAAGGTAAACTCTGTACTAGTATATGAAACTGGTAGCCCTTTGTATGGCTCAGCACCCCTGATGTAGCTTTCAGTTTCAGAAAGGTCGGTGACCCCTGGTACAGGCCATTCTCTAACAATCTCAGATAAATTTCAGTGTGCTTCCCTAATTGGCACAGTCTATTATAATGGTTGTTTGAAAGATACTTCTGTTGACAAAATTCATTCATTGTTCCAGGTCAAAAGCTTGCAGAATAATAAAACTTTCCTCTATGTATTTCTATACATAACACATGACAATTTTCACCCTTTGCCACATAGTGTTGCTGTAGAATCTGAATGATCTCCAACTCTTTATAAAAGTCCCTCTGTGAGCAGGTTTGTTTTTAAATGAATACTTCTCTGTGACAGGTCTGCGTTCTGCCTCCCAGTCCAGCTGTGCACAGCTGTCCCTGCCTGCTTTCTGACAAAGAATTTATGCATTCATTAATATTTAAGATTTGGCACAGGCCAGTTGGCAAATGCATAATTAATGCACAGAGGGGTGTGACCCCAGTCCTGCCACTCGGTCGGCCGTTGAAGTGTCCCACTGTTCGCATCGCCTGGCTTTATTAATGATGCTTGGATATCTACGCTGTCCTCAAAGGAATTAAAGCTTTTACAATATTCCAGTGTTTGGTTGTCCTTGATAACACTTTCTCTGTTACTCAGTTAAACTGATTTTCATCTGCTCAGTTCTAAGCATGGATGAACATATTTGAGAAATTATATAATAAATACATTTTAGCATAAAAAATGTGCATGATCCACCCCTGGATTCTTTATATTTTGGCTCCAATTACATTGTTGGTGCTAAAATACTATTTTATGCCTGTCAGACTGTCCTTTCTTTGGCATATTATGTAGATGAAATTTTAAAATCTTAAATAAATAAGTTATATGTGCTTTGTTATAATTGGGTGATTCATACACAGGTCATTGTATGGCTTAACAAACAAGACACAGTCCTCTGAATCTGGTCAGGTACAGGGCCTGGACTGAAAATAAGACAATTTTCAGTATCCCCTGGAGAACAATATCTCAAGACAATTAAAAAAAAAAAATCTGTTTCTAAGGAAGAAAAGTATGAAAAAACGAGGGGTACACAGCTGGCTCAAAACATTTTACACAATACTGTATAATAAAGCTTCTAAAGTTTTCAGTACTAGCAGTACTTTTCATAACATACTAAATTATCCCAGCACTATTGTAATATCTGTGCTAAGCAAAGATATATCCTATATTTAAATGATGTTTCTCATTCAGTATGACAAAAGTATTCAGGCAAGCCAGAACATCTCTGGGTATGTTAAGCTGGATTTGGAAGTCTAGGGTTTTCTAGAGAATTGATACATCTTTAAACAGCATTTCAAAGCTTTTTTTAAATTGATTTATAAATTTTTATTTCCTAGTTCACTGCAAATTCTCTTTCACTCTGTTTTACAGTAACACTCCACTCACAAACTCCATGTGTAGAGAAGTCTGTTATCTGACTTAATACTTTATCAGTAGTGGTGCAACGGATCAAAAAACTCACGTTTCGAATCGGATCACGGTTTTAAGTCACGGATCAGACCAAGCTCCTCCACTCCTCCACTTGGACCGCTAACGCTTGACACACTGACACGCGCACCATATAGTGAAACTTTTTTTTTTTAATACTCGGATCACGTGGGTGCCGGTCCGAGGTGAGAGTTTGTTTCGGATCACGGATCAACAGCGATCAGTTGCACCACTATTTATCAGTAATGGATTTTTAAAGGGCCCTGCATTCAGAATGCTAAAAAAAACTGAGCACAAATGATCACAGCATTTTCAACCTTGATTCCAGTTTTCCTCAACTGCTCTGAAACCTAAATGACGTCTTTTGTGTAGAGAAGATTAAGTCTCTTAATGAAAGATTTATTCGATTGCATGTGTTTATGAACATGAAAACCCCCTCTGCAGTTACTATACTGAGTGTGTGTTTATGTGGGTGTGTAAAAACGTATCCCTTTAATAAGCATACAGTAACACATTGCATGCCTGAAATTCTTATTGCTCATTTTCATTTGGGCTTTTCTGCGCTTTGCAGGGAGCAGTCCTTTAGACAGCCCACGCAATTTCTCACCCAACGCTGCAGTCCACTTCTCCTTTGTGCCTGCCCGCAGGTGAGTGATATTCAGTCTGCTCGCTGTTTGATAGCTGGACCCAACTACGTTTTAGGTATTATAATAACGTGACTGTTGGTTAGGTCATGCCTTTTCTGATGCATAGTGTTTTGCAGAATCCAATTTTTATTCTTGGTTATAAATTGAGTCTTTTCTTTTGCCTAGAATTTAGCTATCACCCTTAGCATCTAATTTGTCACGCATTAATTGCAACTTGTTCCCTTCAATTCTCTCCATCTCCCTCTGTAGCTTTGATTAATGACAAGACAGATGCTAATGAATGAATCTGCGCTGGTAACTAAGCTGCAGACGAGATGGTAATGAATTGAAATGTGAAGTAGATGGAAAGAAAGGGTGACCTCGTGCAGAATGAAAAGAAATATTCAAACACAAGGCTTAGTCCTCACTGAGCAGTAAGTTTTAGTCCGTAGGTCACCACTGCCATCTAATGGTTGATAGAGGTACTTTGAGAGAGTCTTTTGGCCTGCCGGATAAGGATATCTTGTGATGAGTATGGAACTGAAGTGTATTTTATGGCGAGGGAGGGAATGTATTCAGACATTAAAAATTAGTCTCTGATTACTTTGGGTGTATGCTTAGGATGCTGTCTTGCTGAATCATCCAACTTCTCTCTAGATTCAATGTGAAATCACATTGTCCTTTATATGACATTATTATTATATTTTATGCCCCAGCGTCATTTGCAGAGTAGCAGCTCAATATCAGGATGCTTCCAGCTCTGTACTTTATTGTTGGCTTGATGTTCATGGGATCATATGTGCAACTTTTGTTCTACAGACATCTAGAGATGAGTTATTGCAGGGGATTTCTTTTTCCTAGCAATACTATTTTATCTCTGTTTTTTTCTCTTAACAATAGTCAGATGAGTTCTGAAGTGCTTGCCAATTTTAATCTGAATGTGGTGCAGGTGTTTTGTGTTGTGTTCTTGTTGTAAAAGATGAATGGGAAGTAGTTAATATTTGTTGTTTTGTTAATAGCTGTTGTGCTTATATGTTATCCTGCAACTCTTTTTGTGTGACTTGCATGGTGCACTATTCTGGAAACTAGACATTTAGTTGCATTATTATGAGCTTTCCACTTACATTATGTTGGACCAGCTGTACTGTTTAATGTCTTTACTATGGTTCTGTAGCTGTCTACATTTGAGCATTTATTAATAATAAGATTGTTCCTGGGGACTTTATCTTTTTAATATTCTTATCTTAATATGTTTAATATACTGTTTGTATACTTAATTTTTTAATGCATTTATTTGTTTATGCTTATGAACAGGGGTGTGAATATCCATTAAGAAAATGATGCAATATTATCTTTTTCAATGCAGCAAGTAGAGTGATTGGATTCTGTTATGTTGCAATGTATTATTTCCAAATGTTTTATAATTAATTAAACAGCATAAGGAAATTAACATATTTCGATTAATGAAATTTGATGTTCCCA
Source organism: Rhabdalestes septentrionalis (assembly GCA_037832545.1). NCBI lineage: Eukaryota > Metazoa > Chordata > Actinopteri > Characiformes > Alestidae > Rhabdalestes > Rhabdalestes septentrionalis. The sequence goes on from JBBMFX010000101.1 coordinate 11,631,944, forward strand.
TTGACTTAATTCCCCCTGTGACAAAATAGAGGCCTTGCACCATCTTGTGGCCTTCAGAAGCAATGTGTTTTGTTCAATATAGGATATTATTAGGTATTGATAATTTGCATCACTTGTTGATATCACAGTATCTGTTATAAGTGGATACATAATGTATGTATCGGATGTACATTACATAGAAATGAAATGTATGAATATTTGCGCCACTTAGTGTGCGATATAATATTACTTTCAGTCCAAAAAGACACATAAACACACACAGACATGTTAATTCTTTCCTTATTTCCACACAGTCACGGGCACAGAGCTGACAGGTACTTTTCACATTATTGTCTTTTTCACTGCCAGTCCATTGTGCTTCACCTCATTAAACCAGACAGTCAGACCAGCCCAATTATCTCCTTGAGATTTAAATTTGATGTTAAATATTATTACCAAATTAAGTAATTAATTGGTGATCTCCAATCAGAAGCTTAATTCACATTCGCATTAATGATTAGTGGAGTCACTTTGTCATGTTATTCATGACTTAAATTTATGCATGTGTACAGTTTGTTGGTGTAAATGCTTTAAGTTCCTCGTTAATAAGCATGTTTTCATTAATCTTTATTGTGCCATGCACCTCATCCTTATCATTTGTGTACAAGCTTGTGAATCTCTGTGCATTTCTTTGTGTTTCGGAATGAGAGCACAGCATGTTTTTCTGTTTGTTTGTTTACTTGTTTGTTTGTTTTTAAATGCATGCTTCTCCCTCTCATATTATGCTGAACAGTTGGGCCAGTTCTGCTTCCAGTTCCGATGTTTAATAACTGATAGGACCCAGTACAACTAAGCAATGATTATTAAAAGAAAAATAAATGCTAGCAAAGAACTCATAAAATAATAGGATCTTTATTTATTTAATTAGTTAATTTAATTATTGCAATCAGACTGAAAAGATCTTAGTTTTTTTTGTTCTGTCATTGTAGAACGGATGGCCGCCGCTGGTCTCTTGCCTCACTGCCCTCCTCAGGGTACGGAACCAACACTCCCAGCTCAACAGTCTCGGTGAGTATCGATGTGTGTTCGCATTTGTTTGTGTCCCTGCCTGTGTTTGTGTCCCATATGGTGAAATAGCCCTCAGACAAATACTTTGCTATTGCATTTGATCTCTGTTCTAGTCCTTTCCCTCATGGTCTATCCCATTGACCTACAGTGGGATAACCTCCGGCTTCAAAGCTGCTTTCTTTGCCCTGAAGAAGTGCCTGTGGCCTCTTATTGATGCATTTTCTTCAAAGAAGCTCAGATTCTCGTGCTGCTAGCTTTAGTCTGCTCGATCCTCAAACTTCAGATGAATTATGATCTTGACGAAAGTCTCCTTAGGCTTACCAAATCTCTCTGACCTTTTTTTCTCAAGCTCGTTTTGAAACTTTTGCTGTGGGTCAGAGCAGTTAAGCAACAAAAAGTTAGCAAGAAATTCGACTGAACGTTACTGGCTCCGTAGACTATTAGTCTTAAGCCCAATCAGTCCAGCTGGTCTGAGTGACAGTTGCCGCAGCCTATGCTGTGCCTTCTGCCCTTGTAATCCCTCCCTCTCTGCTTCTCACAGTCATCATGTTCATCCCAGGAGAAGCTGCACCAGCTGCCCTTCCAGCCCACGGCAGATGAGCTGCACTTCCTCACCAAACACTTCAGCTCTGAGAGCATCACTGATGAGGAGGGCAGGAGATCTCCAGCCATGCGGCCCCGTTCCCGCAGCCTCAGGTACACACACGCACGCACGCACGCACACACACACACACACCAATGTTACCTAAACTCACTGCCCATTTTATACATGCAAGCAGAGTGTGAAATTCTGCCACCCCCAAGACCCCCCAAATTCTCAACAGCAAACTTTATGGAAGAAAAACGATAGTTGAAATAAGCTTTTGCTTGAGCTCCCCATATCAACAAACATGTTTTTGTTTTGTTTTGTTTCTGTCAAATAAAAATCATTAATGCAGTCATGAAGAAGCCCCAGGTTTCATATAGAAATAAAAGATTTTGGAAAACTTTAGTTTGTGTTTGTCCTGCTAGCGTATTTTGTTGTGGAATCTGCCTAAATGGAATTCAGAATTGTTAACTAATGCCATTGTTTGGCATCAGACATGCACATAACGTTGTGTTCTGCAGTTTTGATTTGTCAGTCTTTCAGATAATATTTTCAAAGCCTAGGTTCTGAAAGCCTGTCAGCTGATGAACTTGTTTTGAAACAAACATGCAGCCATATGTGAGGTTTTTTAATATAGTTCAAAGCTTTTTACTCCTGACAAGAATTCTGAGTCCATAGATTTGAATTCCTAAAAAATTGTATCAGTGTTCTGTTTGGATTAGTGTCATGTGCCTGCAGTATACTTGAAGATGAACAGGGCTGTTAGGTTTGGTACAAGAGATTTCAATCAGCAGGGCATAAATATGCAATACCTTAGGTGTCTTGCCTGCATGGAAATGAAGAAGGAAAATGTTTAAATGCTTTACTGCATTTTGGAGACAATTTTGACAGGTGATTGAAATGTGTAAAATGTGTGTTACTTAGATGTTTATTTTTAACAAAATGTAAAAAGCCTGTAGGTGAGACATCTGTGAGGATGGGTTTATACAGTGAAATGTGGTGGGGGGTATTTAGTGTAAGCCTCATATAAAGGTTACTCAGTTTAGATAAAAAAATATCAATGCCAGGGCACCCTGACTGGTAAAGATCAGAAACTTCAAATTTCGTGTTAAACTGACACTCATCATTCTCGATGAAGTCTTCTGTATGGAAATGAAATGTTATTCAGGCTCTCTGTCCTTCATCTATACTCGCTTTGCACTCGCTGCTTTGCTTTTTTTAATGCAACCATCTCCAGCTTCCTTCCTAAGTATCTCAACTGTGGAGATCCATATGCCCATATGCCTTCCTCTTTTCCTCCTTCTCTCACTCAGTTTCTCACTCTCTCTCGCTCTAGTTTTAGGCTAAGATGGCTTATTCAGCTATCTGTGGCCTTCACTCCAGCTGTATCTGCACGCACTCAGTGGGGGGATTCTACACATCAGAATTATTAGATCTATAAATAATAGATGAGCTCAGTAGACTAGCTATTAGCACATTTTACCGATTATGCCTTTCTATAACTCTCCATTGCTTGCGATGAAAAGAGGGAACAGAGCCCACCCTGGTTAATTGGAAGCAAGGAAACGGAGCAATCATATGCTAATTTTTTGGCCTGGGATAGCAGACATGCAGAGCGAATTGACAGTGGTGCTTTTTCATTCAGTGCTTGAGGACACTTCTTCGTCTTTCTTTTGCTGTAATCACATGCACTCACACACACATTTTTGCGCACACACATACGCAAGCACACACACACACACACACACACACATACATATACGCACATGCTCACTGACATTAATGAGCTCAACATACATTGAAACATTCATCATGGATGTGTCAAGTCTTTTGGTAACAATAGTTTTCCTGGAGAAATACTGCCATAATTAAGTGATCCCTGCTGTACGGTAATATAAATGCTTCCATGGCTGACGAAGGCATTCTGTCAGTGTTGAGGATATAAGTTTGAGCTTGTGTTCTGTAATTTTATGCAATGTTAACATATGCTATAAAAATCAGATTGAAAGCTATATATATTTAGTTTCCTAGTTTTGTTCCTGTGTCCTGGCTTAGAAAATATTAGTTAAGGCCAACCATCAGTTCCATTACACTCCATATTGTTCACTTCATCTGTTTATATGCCACCTTATCAATCTTTGTGCGTCGCAGGCAGTTAGCTCACTAAATTTGTGTTCCTTCGCCTGTGCACACCATGGTGTGTTTTGTTATTTCTCTCTCGCTCTCTCGCGCACGCACACGCTTAATCTGTTATATGTACAAAGTCATAAACTCTTAAATGTGTACACATACACACACCCCAGTTGCCAGTTCTGACCATGTCCTCTTTGTTCTGTATCTGCATTCAGATTAAGGAGAAAGCTCCTTATTTTTTATTCATTCTACATTTCCACCAGATCAAATAAAATTCCTATTTTGCCTGAAACTATAATGAGAATCTCGTTTCAAGGTCATTTCTCTAAGAAATGAACACTTTTTTAACAGCAAGCTCTTATTTCTGCTTCCATTATGGAAAATAATTACATTTCCTAATTATCATCTGTCTAAATGTGGGCTCTTATTCCTTCACAGGAGCAGCACACTGATCCTTCTCACACTGAATTCTTTATTTAATAACAGTGAAAATTGCTCCAGGATAAACACACACACATACACACACACTCACTCTCTCTGTCTCTCTTTCTTTCCCTATTGTGTCCATCCATGTCTCACATGTGTGTATTTGCACACAGCACTCACACTTTCCTTTTTTCTCAGCTGGAGTAATACTCTCTATGTGATTGTTAATGCTGAACCCGTTAGCTACGAATCAATCTCTGTCAGACTTCATCTTTTCTTATGGCATCAGTTTGATTGCAGTTCTTTTAGAGTTTTCAAGCTGACATTCTTGGGCATTATGGCACACCTGTAGTCTGTTGGTGTGTTTGTGCGTTGCTGCTATGAGGAACAGCACCCTTGAGGTTGACCTAATGTGCCACGTTGAGTGTGTTCTCATTCAATTAGGATCGCTAATAGAGCAGGCAGGCTGTCGATGGATGACTAACAGCATTACCTCATCCCCGTAGTCACATGACCAGTTCCCCTCCACTTACCTGGTGACTCACCCAGAACCCCCTCCCCTGACAAGTAGTACCAGTAACAAAAAAGTACATTACTACTTTTAGAAAAAGGTGACGTGTCCACAGACATTTAATGGGATGTACAATAACGTGTGAAAATTTACATTTAAAACACCTTTTATGTGAGTAGTCATTAATGCCATAAACATTTTAAAACACTTTTTTAGGTGTCATTTGCACAGTAATACTAGATGATGAATTTTGGTACTTTGCAGAAATCACACATTTTTGTTATTCATTATGTTTGTTTAGTGGAGATCTTACATTTGCCATTAATCCTTACAATAATCCCCACCAACAGCCCTGGCCGCTCTCCAATTTCGTTTGACCATGAAATCGTCATGATGAACCATGTCTACAAAGAGCGTTTCCCAAAGGTAAAGCACACCTTAAGAATGACAGTAATTCATTTATATATATATACAGTTGTTCAATGTAAATTGGACAGTACATATACAGGATTACTTTTACATTTAGTTTTAGGTTTAAGCGTCAAATGATATTAAACTGTTTTGGGAGCATATTTGGGGGTATATACTATAAATATAGGCATTTAGGCATCACATATATGTTTTTGTTTTTTTCATGATCTGCAGGAACGTTGTTTTTTGTTGTTTGGAAACAGCATCTCTACACACATTACCTACACTGTAGTCTGAATGTATTCTAATAAGTTGTCTGTTGCATCACCTGTTCCTCTCCTGTACTCCTGTAGGCTACAGCTCAGATGGAGGAGCGTCTGGCTGAGTTCATGTCTTCCTCAGCTCCAGAGAAAGTCATGCCTCTGGCTGATGGGGTGCTGAGCTTCATCCACCACCAGGTGATTGAGTTGTCCCGAGACTGCTTAGACAAGTCACGCGAGGGTCTCATCACCTCCCGCTACTTTTATGAGTTGCAAGAGAACCTGGAGAAACTGCTGCAGGATGTGAGTATAAAAGTACATACAGTGTTATTACTGGTATTCAGAGTTATGGGTGATTTTTGTAGCACCTTACACTCTGTCTATTTGTCTATGAAAACGGTGAGGTCACAACAGCAGGACGGAAGGTCATGTTGGTGAGGTTTTAAGGCCAGTGTGGCTATGGTCACCTGTTATATGTCTGCCTCATGAGACAGTCTGCTGATGTCTTGATTAGCTCAGTCACAGGAGATTTAACCAGCTTTATGGCTCCCAGTGGTCTGTGTGTGTGTTTGTGTGTGAGACTGCGTATGACTGTATATATTGTGTATGTGGTTAGAAATGGGGGAGGCGCCTCCCTGATTTTAATTTCACGCTTTAGTAACCGCCTCTGGTGACGAATGACTGTCTCAGACAACCAGAAGGATGGCTATAAGCAGAGAAAGAGAGAGAGAACGTGTCTAACTGAGCAATGGAAACTGGGGGCAAGAGGAGGAGCAGGAGAGACAGGGTCAGGCTTTCCCCTCTTTTGGTTGGCTGTGTCTAACCAACCCATCACCACTGCCTGTCAGAATCAAATTTGTTCGAGAGCCAGTGGAATACCAAAGCTGTATCCACCTCACACCTCACATAGAAGCATGCACTCGGACGCTCCACCTTAGCATTCAGGCAAGCGAGGATGACATCACCCAGAACAGGCTAATTGGCTGGTTTGGATTGGGGGTGTTCAGTGTGACAGGTGGACTACATCAGGACGGCTCCATAAATCGTATTTTCTGCAGGTGTGCCTCATAAAGCACACTTTCGCTCCCACGACCTGTCCCGTCTGGAGGATGGCGCGCTTCTCATGGCAGAGGCGGCTGGAGGAAGAAGAGGTGCTTCAGCACATTCTGGAGCGTTGGGAATGGAACATGCTCCGACAAAGTGAAGACTTTACAGTTGAGTGTGAACAGCTGGGTGAACGCTGAGGGTTTGGATGTTTGGACCACGACAGGGTGCAGCATGTGCATGGGGCGCATAGTATGTCAGTGTATCAGTTGGCCAAAATAAGCATGTTATATGGGAATGTTAAGAAGGTTTTTTAGTTGTTATTCTGAAAGTATAATTTTACATATGGTGATGTAGTTTTTAGTCATTTGTGCTCCATAAATATTTCAGGTAACCTGAGCTGATTTTATGCATTATGGGTTTTTTTTATTTAGTACATAGAGCTCTAATGTATGGTCAAGATGAATATGACCCAAGGCCAGTGTTTTCTATATCTTTTTCAATGACCAGTCACCATGGTTTGGTCCCCAACAGTGCCATCATTAAAAACCACAGGAACCAATCTAGTCCCACAGTCAATCTGCTGACCTGTCACCATGACGCCTGGCCTGTGATGAGTCTGGAGAATGTGCTCCTGACCTCATATACCTTAGGGCGAAGTGCAAGTCAGACAATCTCTCGTCTTTATTTTCCTCCAGTATCCTCCGTCCTCCGGTGAACTGCATACAGCATGATCTATCCATCAGACTTGGTGTGTGTGTGTGTGTGTGTGTGTGTGTGTGTGTGTGTGTGTATTTCTTTACAGGTTTCATTACCTGTATAAATTATTCAATGGATGATTAGAAATCCCCTAGAGGGGGATGTTGTCAGCTGTAGACAGCTCTATTAGCTTCAGTCCAGCCGCTGTTTATTAACCATGCAGACCACTCTATTTCGCATCCCTCTGTGCCTTTTCATCAACTCCCCTTCTCTATCCACCACTGCCCCCTCCTCGCTTTTTTGAACTGTCAGTTGTCCTGGTATTTGTGCCCTTCCATCTTTTGTAGGTATTACAAATACACAGACACCCCCACCATGCAAAGTTGCCTGGCGTCCATTAAAATGTTTGTGGTGTCTTTTATTTACAAATTAGCAGATTTTCTAAAATGTTGCCACACAAATGTCACAGCAAGGTCAGTGATGTTTTTTTTCCCCCCAACATGAGCAGCAAATGAAATTGTTGTCTTTTCTCCTCTATTTCTTTGTCTCTCTCAGGCCCATGAGCGTTCAGAGAGTGTGGAGGTGACCTTTGTCACCCAACTTGTGAAAAAACTGATGATCATCATCGCTCGACCTGCTCGGCTGCTGGAGTGTCTGGTAAGAAGGCATCTTTGGGGCTCGCAGACACTTTATTAGCCTTATTGTTATTCTCAGAGTGTATCCAGAGCTCCAAGTGTAATTTTCTGTTGCTGGTGAAGCAAACATATGGCTTACAGCGTATTTACAATGAAATTTTCCCATAAAGAAAAGCTGCTGAACCATGGCCAAAGCACACTATATTTCCAATATTATTGATTTGGTGGTTGTAAAGCAGTACATTTTTGGATTGTATTCTAATCACAGTTTGTGGGTTACTCTATCAAATACTAAAAATGGCCATGTGGATATTTGCTAGATTTTTTTACTCTAGTGTGACATTGTGTAACAATAGCTTACTGTACTATTACAATTACAGAGAGAATTTTGTGTGATTTTTTTCTGTCAACTGTATGTGTCTGTGTGTTTTTATTTATTATTGTATTTATTGTTACTGGGGTACTGTGTCGCATTATGCTTTCCTGAACACATTTTGAATATTTTAAGATACATATTATAACGCATCTTGTATTGTGTATGTGACCGATATCGTGATGTTATATTTTGCGATATCGCCCCCCAACACTGACCAAATTCACAAACATACTGTGCGGGGGACAAGGCTCCATAGTCCTGCTCACATGTGTATTTGGACTGATCACGCAGTCAGCAACCCGACAGCATGCAGAATGGCTCTCCCGTAATGAAGCCGCAGCAGCTGTTCAGTGCTGCTTCTCCGAGATAAAACAAATGATGCACATTTAGTATTGAGGCCGATTTGATACTTACAGCAAGAAAGCAAAGTGTGTTTTCTCTCCATAATTATATTCACTGACTGATAATATGTTGAGGAAAATAGTTTCAAGTTGTTCTGTGCTCAGTGAGATGGTGAGTTGTTTTGCCTCAGCATTAATTACTTTTGAACTTTGGTCCTGGAGAAAAGCACAATTAAATGATTTTTTTCCCCTCTTATCAGTGACCAACTGCCTGACCATTTGTCAAATCAGCTGTGTTCACATTTGAGTCCCTATGGTGGAACATTACTCTTGTTACTCAGTTTTACCTTTCAGTGTCTGAGGAATGGAGATGGTGATATTTTGCTCATGTGTGTGGTAAATAGCACTCTCTCTCTCTGGCCTGAGGTGCTGTCAGGGAAAACAGAGCTGCTACTTGTTGTTATGATTTATTATGAAGTTATAATAGAGTTGTTTGTATGGAGTCAGTGTTGTTAAGAGAGTTGTGACACTGACTGATCTTGCCACTGGATGATCACATGTTTTATGTGCACCTGGGTTATGTTAGATCCTCTTATAAGACAGACTGAAGTGAATGTGGTATTAAACATTAAAAGTGTAATTATTAAGTTGTCTTTACTTTTATTGGATATACCAAAGAAAGAGCAGTGGCAGAGTGACTGCTTGATCAGTTTCAGTTATTTACACTGTTATAGCTATGAGTGTATACCTGTTTTTTTCTGTTAGTTTAGGTTAGCGTATTTTGTTAGCATAGGTGATGTAGCCCAATATGCTTAATTACTTTATAATGACCTTGCTTAACTTTCCTGAATAGTTCTAGTATTATATGGGTTTGTCTGTACATCTTAGTAAGATTTCAGTGACTGAGCAGATACAAAACACTACCCTATGACCCACACAGCATCTGTAAAATGTAAAAACCTATTGACATTCTGGCTGATATATACAGTATATCTGGAAACTAAACTTGCTATAGAAAAGGAAATGAGAATAGTGAAATGTTGTCAATCAAGCTGAGAAAAATGAGAAGCATTTCAAAAGAACACCTTGTCAGCTGTTAAATGAGGGTGGGCTGGCTTAGGGTCATCCTAATTAAAGGCACCAAAGACACTAAATATCGACAATCCTCAAAGGTAATTTTCCACAGAGAGTAAAGGAACTGAAGAATGAAAAGTTTGGAAATTACAAGAAAACAATTATCCAAAACGCACATCAGTCGAAACCAAAAATCTGTATCACTCTCTGTCTTGTTTATGTGTCTGTTGAAGGAATTTGACCCAGAGGAGTTCTACCACCTGCTGGAGGCTGCAGAAGGCCATGCTAAAGAGGGTCAAGGCATCAAATCAGACATCCCTCGCTATATCATCAGCCAGCTTGGCCTCACTCGAGACCCCTTGGAGGGTAGGACCATGCACCATTTTATTAAGAATTGTGATTAAATTATGCAATTTCATTTTTAATGGAGAGTATTGGTGTATGTAATGATTTTAGCCCTAGGTGTTTACATTAGGTTGTTTTACTTATTTATTTGCTACATGTCTACTATTCCTTTCCTCTCTGATTTTTTGTTTGTACACAGAAATGGCCCAGCTGAGCAGTTATGACAGTGGAAATCCTGAAACACCTGAAACAGAAGACTCCTCAGAAGTGAGTAATTTATGAATTCATCAAGTTCACTGTTTTATCAGTGATGTTAATTTCAAGAGCAGGTTATGGCAAAGTTACTTGTTAACTGTAATTTAAAAAAATTCTGAAAATAAATATCTAATGCAACAAACAAAAACGTAAATAGTATGACACAGGAAAGAAGGCTTAATATTGTAGAAGTCAGTTCTTTTTATGTGAAACCTTGAATGACCAAGACAAGGAAATTATTTTGAGTAAAAACTGCAATCAAGAAAGTCAACGTTATGCTAATTTAGCA
>JBBMFX010000101.1:11646621-11661662 GCA_037832545.1 Rhabdalestes septentrionalis
GTGTGTTTGTGTGTGTTTGTGTGTGTTTGTGTGTGTTTGTGTGTGTTTGTGTGTGTTTGTGTGTGTTTGTGTGTGTATGTGTGTGTATGTGTGTGTATGTGTGTGTATGTGTGTGTATGTGTGTGTATGTGTATGTGTATGTGTATATGTGTGTGTGTGTATGTGTGTGTGTGTATGTGTGTGTGTGTGTGTGTGTGTGTGTGTGTGTGTGTGTGTGTAGCTGGTAGTTCTGGTGATGTAGGTGATCGAGGCTCTCCTCGCTGCAGCAGTACTGATGGAACAGATAACTCCGCTCCAAAGGCCATTAGTGACCTGGCTGCCCGCAGAGCTCGTCACAGACTGCTGTCCGGAGATACAGAGAAACACACATCACGACCCCTCAACAAGGTCATCAAATCAGCTTCAGCCACAACCCTCTCTCTCATGATCCCTGCAGGTCAGTTGCTGCCATTTTGAATCAGGAGGACTAATGAGCTAATGGACATGCAAATGACTACCAGCCAGAACTGTGAAGCCAAGCATTAAAAAGTTAAAATCTTAATTAAATCAAATTGCCATCAACAAACATTAGACAAAGTTTGCCATCTAATTTAACCCAATACGATGCATTCTTATCTAACTGTAATCTATAATTTGACTTTGAAGAGCTTTTACTTTTTACCAAAGTTTAGAAGAAGGGCTACAATAAAAGTAGGCTGTCAAACTATGCAATCAGTAAAAAAAAAGAACAGTAATGTATTTCAGGATTATTATGAGGACTGAGACAAAATGTTTGCACTGTAATGTTGCAGACATTTAGTTTTTGCCAAGTTTTACATTTGACCTATGACATTTGTTTCAGGAAATTGTTTCAACTGTTTTCCTCCCCTTTTCAAACCCTCTCACACTGGCTACAGATCATCATGGAGCATCTCCTCTGGCTAGCCCTATGTCTCCCCACTCTCTCTCCTCCAACCCCTCATCACGGGACTCCTCTCCCAGCCGAGACCTTTCCCCCGCTGTCTGCAGTGTCAAACCTGCCATCGTTATTCACCGAGCTGGCAAGAAGTATGGTTTCACCCTGCGGGCCATCCGTGTCTATATGGGTGACACAGATATCTACACTGTGCACCACATGGTCTGGGTGAGTTCTTGCAGGAAAAGCGGATTAAGTGTATGTCCCAAAAATGCCTTACAATGAACTTGCAAACTAATTATAAAGTTTATATTGCTTTTATTGCTAATGAAGAATGTATGTAATGCAGTGCACGTTTGGGATCATGTAGCAGTCATTTTCTTAGCATATTTAAATTTCATTTTTTTATTCAGCATGTGGAGGTGGGAGGCCCAGCACATGAGGCAGGTCTGAGAGAGGGCGATCTCATCACACATGTTAATGGGGAGCCGGTCCATGGCCTCGTACACACTGAAGTCGTGGAACTTATCCTCAAGGTACATTTTCAGAAACACAAACACACAATTTCTCAGTGTTGTGTGGTCATTCGAATGACAGATGAATTTTTTTTTTTTTTTTACTCATACAGAGTTGCAATAAGGTGTCCATCTCTGCCACACCTTTTGAAAACACATCCATTAAGGTGGGTCCTGCACGCAAAACCAGTTACAAGTCCAAGATGGCCAGACGCAACAAGAAGACCAAGACCAAAGAAGGACAAGACAAGTAAAATTAATTAAATTCCTTTTAGTTTTATATTTCTAACATTTTTTTTTTTAATGCAAGCAGGATTGATTAAGTAAAACTGTTTGCTTCTCTTTAATAGTTGCACTGTGTTTGTGTGTTTGTGTGGGAACTGTTGCAGCAGTAAGAAAAAGAACTCCCTGTTTCGGAAGATCACTAAGCATGCATCCCTCCTTCATACCAGTCGGAGCCTGTCATCCCTGAATCGTTCTGTGTCGTCGGGTGAGAGTGTTCCTGGCTCTCCAACGCACATGTCCCCTCGTTCCCCTACACAGGGCTACCGTTCCACACCAGATTCTGCTCACTCTGGTAACATTTTCAGTGTGCTGTAGTGTAGCAATACCAGTTTTGTTGTACAGTGACTTATATTCCAATCCCAATAAGGTTAATCAATCAGTATCAGTGCATTTATTCTTGATGACTAGTTTAAAAAAAGTCCTTTAGGGTCTCCATTTAATGTTGTATGGCCATTTCCCTTGTGATGTAACATTGAAATTAAGCTGATAATAAACAGAAAGCAAAAGCCTGTGATCTTCATATCAAACCACTTTTGCTCCTATGTAAAGCTTAGCTCATAAACAATTTGTGCTTTTTGCTGTCTTTCCAGTTGGTGGGAATTCTTCTCAGAGTAGCTCTCCCAGCTCTAGTGTCCCGAACTCTCCTGCCAGTTCTGGCCAGATCCGTCCCAGCTCCCTGCAAGGCCTGGCCCCAAAGTTCCAGCGACAGTACCGCTCCCCTCGGCGCAAATCTGCTGGAAATATCCCCCTCTCACCTCTGGCCCGTACGCCCTCTCCTACGCCCCAGAACACCTCTCCCCAGCGCTCCCCTTCGCCTCTGCCAAGCCACACGCTAGTTGGTTCTTCTATTGGCCAGTCTTTTCCTGTTAAACTTCACTCTTCTCCTCCCCTGGTGAGGCAGATTGCACGGCCAAAGAGTGCTGACCCCCCTCGTTCTCCCCTCCTGAAACGCGTGCAATCGGCTGAGAAATTGGCAGCCTCTCTCTCTTCGTCCTCCTCATCTCCCTCTCCCTCCTCAGCGGGAGATAAGAAGCTGCCTGTGGGCGCTAGCCGCAAGCACAGCCTGGACATCTCTCACTCAGAGTTTAAGAAGGAGATGCTCCAGCGGGACCCCAGCCTGCAGAGCCTGCAGGAGTCCACTAGTGAAAGCCTGCTGGGAGGGAGGGTTTCTCCTGCAGAGAAGGGCAGCCTGCAGAAGCACTCTGGCCGCAAGCTGAGCAGACAGGAAGGCCCTGATTCTGGAACAGGATCTCTGGGTTTGACTCCTGGAAAAAGCAAGCTGAAGGACAAGCTGTCTGCCATCCGGCAAGACCGTGCCGAGCGCCGTGAGTCTCTCCAGAAACAGGACGCCATTCATGAAGTGGATTCGTCTGAGGATGAGACAGACGAGGGATCAGAGGATAGCCAGGATGGACGCAGAACAACCTTTGTCCCTCCTAGCCATGTACTTCGGCCCACAACTGTGATGGCTTCACCCCATGCTATTAGGATGGGACCTGCTGCTTTACCCACTCTGTCTGTGACTCCTACAGCAGTAGCTCAACCAGGCTCTTCTCAGCTCAGCCAGGGACTACAGGCCCAGCAAACTCAAGCTGTATCTCTGGTACAGCCACAGGCCCAAGCCAAAGCATCAGAGCTGAAACTCAGCCAGACCCCAGTACCTCCTCCCACTTCTTCCTCTACCTCAGCACCAGCAGAATCCAGTAACAGAGGGGGGGTGATTCCAGATTCTTTGTCCAGTGCTAAAATGAACACTCCTCAGCCCAGCCCTCTAATTAGCACCTTTTCTACTCCTGGCAGTGCATTTACCACCGTCAGCAAGGACCCGTTTCTCAAACCCACAGCACCCCCTGTGGACCGGAGGACCTCCAAAGCTGCTGAGCCCAAGGCCAAAGTGAGCAGCAAGCAAGAGCCCAGCACAGTACCAACAATAGCCCGGGAGTCCCCACTGTCCACCACACCAACTGGAGGCATCACCAAGGAGATGAAAGAGGCAGACAATCGGAGACAAGCAGCTGCTGCAGCTGCTGCAGCTGCTGCATCCTCCTCCCCCTCCCAATCTACTGAAAGTGGAGTGGATAAAGTGGTTTCTCAGCTAGCCACTGTGGCCAAGAGTGTGCTGGGCCCAGTAAAGCTGAACATGCCAGGGACCAAAGAAGCCAATGAGAGGAGCAAGGAGCTGAGACTCCAGGCAGATTCATCCTCAAAAATTAAAGAGCCTCGTTTAGACCATTCCGATTCTACAGAGACTTTTCCATCAGCGTCTTCTGCCTCCCAAACAGGCCGAGTGCCTGAATCACCATCCAGGCAGCCATCTACTAAATCTGAGCCACCCTCAACTTCCCAAAGGCCCCTGGAGCTTTCAGGAGCTTCAAAGAGGCCCTCCACCCCAAAGGACTCCTCCAAAACCACAAGCGAACCACAGGACAGGTCAGGGACTTCAAGCAGCAGTGCCACCCAGAGGCCGGGACCTGAAGCACAGCCCCAGAGCCAGGCTAAACCCTGCTTCTCCACACCACAAGACAAATCCAACAAGAAGACGTAGCAGCCGTGCTCAGACAAAATAACAATTAATGAACCATATTGCTAATCTCAAAGCTTGCATGTTTAAAAACAAAACAAAAACAAAAAAACAAATACTCAGTCCACACTAACCCTGAGAAGAAAGAGGTGAAAAAAGAAGATACACAGAGTCCAGCAACTTGATGCTGGATTGTTGTATACTGTGTGATTCATACATTTAATAGGGGCTTTTTATTGTTTTAATTTTTCCCTTTACATGTTTACTCAACATTTGTTTTAGGTTTGCATTTTTGACAAAAAAGGAAAATATGGGGCTAGAAATAAACAAGAAAAGTAATTCTGCCATACCTCTCCATATGAAAATGAGGCACTTTTTTCCAGGATAGAGCTAGTTGTGCCTTAACACACTTCAGAAAATCACTTGTAAGTCCCTCCCACTGTTCAGTCACAGGGGGGTACAATGTATCTCAGCAATAAAAGTAGCGTATGCTTAGCAATTTGTATAAACACATCAATGTAAAGTCCTAGCACCCTAAAATAGTTGGCTGAAAACCAAACCAATTGTCCCATTAGTCTCTCTTACACCAGTTTTCAGTTTGTAGGCACTAAACTAGCGGTGTGTCTGGTATGAGTCTGGGACACTATATCTTTGTGTCATAGTGATAACATGATTTGTGTGGTAGAGTAGTGGATAAAGAATGTTTCTCTCATTGTGATTCTACTTGCAAATTTGTTCTCCTAAAAAGAATCTGAGGTCAGAGCTACACTAAATAACTACAGTTATTTTCTTCTCTGTTTTGTGCGTTCTTGCTTGAAAAATCTAGCTGTTTATTTTTAGCCCAACATATACACCTAAATATATAAATATACATTTCCTTCTGGTGATTATTAATGAGAGTTAAA
Organism: Rhabdalestes septentrionalis; assembly: GCA_037832545.1. Classification (NCBI taxonomy): domain Eukaryota; kingdom Metazoa; phylum Chordata; class Actinopteri; order Characiformes; family Alestidae; genus Rhabdalestes; species Rhabdalestes septentrionalis. The sequence continues at coordinate 11,651,743 of JBBMFX010000101.1, forward strand.
ACCTGGGCTTTGTACATGCTGGATGTTTAGATGAATGTATGTGATGGAGTGTTCTTGATGGTCATTCTGGTCCGAAATTAATGCCTCTACCCAAACTCTTACATAGCACTCACACTACTGAAATGCTCTTTCAAGGAACTAAAGGGTGTGTTTCAAATTGGACATGTTTTTTTTATTTATTTCTAGCCCCTGCTCTCTTTTTTTAACAACTGAAATGTTTTTTTGTTGTTGTTTTTTTTAATATCTGGACCAACTTGCTGTGTTCTTTCTGTATATTTGCCACTAATCTTATAGGTTAGAAGACTTGTACATGCTTGTTCATGAGTGAGTGGGTGTGTGTATGTGTGAATGTGTGTGCATATATAAATGAATATTTAAAGTTCTGTTTGGTGTCAGTTTTATACCCAGTGGCATGGGGAGGGTGTCTTAGATTGGTGTCCTGTCTTTGCCATTAGCTCTGATTTGACCCCTTTATTGTGAAAAGCCTTCGATGATGTATTTGCACAATCCCTTTTTACTTTGCGTCATATAAATAAATATATATATAAAAAAACAGTCCAATCAGATCCTAGACCTTGTTGGGGGTCTTGTGGGGTTCGACCAATCACTTAACCCCTGTTTCTTGTCATATCGTGTTGCTACTGTACATTGATGTTTTCACCAGGCATTTATAAACATAAATATCTGTGGAAGTTATAGCTCTCTCACATAGCCCTCACTCCCATCGTTGCTAAATTTGACACTTCTACAGCATATTGAATGCATTTTTTCCATTGGTTTTAATGTTACTTACCGATTAGTGAAGAGTCCTACATGGGCCTGTTTTAAACAGGAGGAAAAAATAGAGCCATTATTTAGACAAATTCAGTCCTCAAACTTACATTCTGTCCATTTCCTTTGGTTTTCTAGATTGTATTATTCATAGTGGCTGTTAAAGTCACACGATGGTATGTACAGTTATGAGATATGTCCATATGAAATGTGAATGGATGTCTTGCACATTTTAGCATTTTTACGTCGTCAGGAAAGGGCTTTTGATAGCTTTTTGAGCCTGAAGCTTGATTCCTGACACCAAACACCACAAATCCGTACAGCACCAAGCAAGGAGAGTGATTTAAAACAATTGCAGTGCAAATCTAACAAATGATTGTATTGTGTTTTACATGTGGCATTTTCTGTATGTATAGCTAGATTTGAAGTAGTCTGTGAGAGTAGATTGTTATGGCAGATGATTATCTGTCCTGCACCGAAGTGGCTCTTTTTTGTATCCACAAGCTTAGTAAAGGCCAGTTGCCTACACACAGCACCAATCGCTGTCTTGTCCTTTCCGGAGCTTAACAGTGGGCTCTAAATCTGATCGATAAAATCAGTTTGACTAGACAGAAGTTTGGAAAATGGTCTCTAATGTATTTTCTGTGGTCGAAATCGGCGAGAGCCTAATATATGTGGAACAAATGGCGTATATTGATAGGTGTGCAGTGCAATGTCCAGGCACATATCTTTATGGCAGAATTTTGTTTAGTCATTGATTATCACAGAGACTCCAGTAAGGGGCCATATCGCCTTAGAAATTTGAATGGAGTAAAAAAAGACATTGTCATTTTCCAAATTATTGGTCATAGCCTGTGGTTGTGCATTCTGGTTATGCAGTACCTATATAATGTATAAGCCTGTTTTTTCAAGAACAACAACAAAAATAACAACCTAGATTTAGAAAAGGTGGTGCTGCCTTAGTGATTCCTAAAGTGTGTGATGCGCTCATCTTGTGTGGTAAATGCACTCACACACACACTATTCAAATAAAGCCATTCATATCGTGCAGCCCTACGCCATACAGATGGACATGCGCTCATTTTGAGCCAAATTGGCCAACACACATCACTCCCTTAAGAGAGCCCCCTCTGCACAACAGGAAACCACTAGATTGTACACATTGTTTACTCACTGTTGCTCGATATCAGTGACAACACATAACCACTGACTATATGTCCAGTTTATGGAATGCTGATCCGCAGTCTTGCAAGTGAAGAGTGCTGTTTGCATTTACATTTATAAGATTATAAAGACTGCTGCCACAGTCACTACACTTGATATGGGATCATGACTGGACAGAACAGGTGCTCAGCTGATGCACATTAATTTCTCCAGGACACAATTGGGTCCAGAGAACTAACCTTATCTTGTCTGTGTGTATCGTGTGTTTGTCCTGTTGGGCTGAGTCACATAGGGCTTGTATAGTAATGAATCAACAGAAATGGGCTAAGGAAAAAAAAACTGCTAGTTAAACCAGTGCAATATCTTTTTTTTTTAATTATCATTATTATTGTGGTAAAGACGCATGTTTGTTGTAACTCCTTACTCCTTCCTTATGAACAATAAAGATTTTTTAAAAAGAAAATCAGTACTCTTGCTGTTATTTTTTAAATTGAGTAACCAGCTGTTGTCTTTTAATTGCATAGATGTGGTCATTAAACTGATGGGACTAGTAGCTTTCCATAATCACAGCCTATAATAGCCCAATGCAATTTACAACCAGTTGTCTAAGGAGTAAAATATCATCCCCTGTCAAAAGACATCTTAATATAAAGTGTGCAAAGAAAATTAATTGTATTTTTTGGGAGAATGATGTTAAAGCTGACTAATATTTATTTTTATTTGCTCCTCTTCAGTTGTAGTAGGTCATGTTGCAACTGTCTCTGCTCTCCTGTTGCTCCAGCCAAGAAAATGAGAGAAGCAAAAGGTTGGTTCATGTAAAACACTAATGCAATTACATATTGACAAACCCCAGATTAGACTTTAGGTGTGAGTCACTTGTATTACAATGGAATAAACTTAATAACCTATTTGTACTCTGCAGTGGGACTTACAACATCTAAGATGGTATGACTGGTTACCATGTCCAGGCCAAAAGAGCAACAGTGAGACACTATAAGGGTTGATGAACACTTTCACGCTTCAACAGTAAGTAAATGTTGTAGAAGAGCCAACTAGAAGAGTTATTGTTCTCTAATGAAAAAAAAATTATAATCAAGAGTATTTATTGTAGTCCCTTTCCTGCAGTAACAGTGGCTTCCTCTGGGAAGGCTTTTCACCGGATTTTGCAACATTGCAGTGAGGATTTGATCGATTCAGTCCTGGATGCAATACATTTTAAGTCCTTCTAAAGGTGTGAATGGAACTCCAATCCAGTCCATGAAGCAGAAGATGAGAAGGGGTCAGAGATTTTCCCCTCTGTTTAAATGGTGCCCACCATGTGAGACCATTGGTTTTGTTTGTGACTTAATTGTGTGTGTGTGTGTGTGTGTGTGTGTGTGTGTGGATTTCCTGCCAGGCTGCGGAATGTGTAAGAATGTATGCAAACAGGCCTAACCGCCTGCTTGCGTCTCCCATGAGGTGTTTTTTTTCTGATGAGAAGCGGTGGGGGTGGAAGGTACTCTGACAAGGAGTGTGTCTCTCCCCCTTTTTCCTGACAGGCGGCTGCTGCTGGTGATGGATTGCTGGCTCCCTCAGTATCTGGCACCTGTTCTACATGACCGGGGCAAACTCATTCCAGTCCAGCTCCTCTCTCCACACAACCAAGCCTGGCCCCCCCAAACCTGACAGCCTGCCTAATGGGGGCCCTGCGCTGAATGGGCAGAGTGAAAACTGCGTCTCTGGGGCTCAATAAGTTCTCTCTCGTTTCTGAATTTATTTTACCCCTGTGAGCTCACTCCAGCTTATGAGGTTACAAGAGGAAAAGAAAAAGGATGGAAAAAAGGCAGGGACTACCAACTAAGGGTGTAAACCTCTAAACTCACAGCATTTAGGTTTGATAATGATTCTTGTGGGAACCATTTGGTTATAGAATCTCATTTCAAGTGGATTCAATTATTTGGGTAATGATTTTGTTTCAAGTTCACTGCATACAAATGTGAAGAATGAATGTAGTGTATAATGGAGAGACAAGTAACTTGCTTTTGCAATTTATAACCGAGGACCAGTTTGACAGACCTAAATAATGCTTAACACTAGACAGAAACTTTTCTGAAAGAGATTTACGACTGGCAGCTAAAATTAGTCCAAATTTAGGCTCAAGCCATGTTTGGGAAACCAGACCCATAAATCTTGGAGCCAAATCCCCCACATGTTCAGGTAAAGAGCACACAATAATATCACAAAAGTACAATTAATTAGGGATGTCCCGATCAGTTTTTTTTGCCCTCGAGTCAGAGTCATTTGATTGAGTATCTGCTGATACCGAGTCCCGATCCGATACTTATATATTCTATACTAAGGCGAATGGCAAGTCAGTCATTGCGATCATTTGTGTGTTCTTGCATTGCGGTAAAATTGGTTTGATTTTCGACATTAATTTGATATTCGCGAATACTTCCTTTTCCCGAAAGAATCCCAGTTCTCACTTGCGATCTCGGTGATGCCTATCGCGCTAGTGGCGCTGCGTTAGGCACCGTCGCAAAAATACTACAAGCGACGCAAAAGCTACAAAAATAATCAGCTAAATCTATTAATCTCTTCAGCAATCTGACTTTGCAGTTTCAGACTAAGTATAATACCTTCAGACTAATATTCCTCATGAAGCACATGTCATGTTTCTGGAAATATTACATTTGTTTATTTGTGGCAATTTTTTAAATAACAAATTGATCAATAAAATCTATTTAAATCATTTTGGCGTTCTAAATGCTAGCAACTAAAGCTTTAGGGATTTCTCCAAGCAAAAATTATAAAGTCAATTTACAACATATGGTGTATCTATTCAGAAATCTTATTTTTTAAAGGAATCTTTAAAAAGTCTTACTTACTGCGTGGACCAATTTCTCCAGTATTATCGAAAGTGACTACACAACCCATTCAAAAATCACAATGAATACATTTGTGCACCTTCTAATTGACACCTACTAGTATATAAAGGTATATAAAGCATCAGGGTAGCAAATATCTTTAGTTCTCACTAAAAAACTACAATATTTGAGTCTCCTAGTACATCAAAAGATTGTTGCACATTTAGCATTACGGAACATAAATTACAATATTAAGAGAATTCAAATATTAATGATTTTTTTTGTGAAAACTAAATATAGAAATGTTTCCAAAATCATGCTTTACGGTATCTGAGGAATATTAGAGTTGGTTTGACACCATAAGGTGACATGGCTGAAGAGATTAATGGATTTTATTGATTAATTTGGTGGTAAAAATGGTCAAAAATAAACAAATGTAATATTTCCAGAAACATGACATTTGGTTTATGAGGAATATTAGCCTAAATGTATTAGACTTGGTCTGACACCACAAAGTCACATTGTTGGAAATCAATAGATTTTATTTATTATTTTTGTATCCTTTTGCGTAGCTTGCAGTAGTTTTGCGATGGTGCCTAACGCAGTATTCGCGAATATCAAAGGAATGTCGAATATCAAACCAACTTTACCGCAGTCTTTCTTGGCTGTGATGTCCTGTGCTTTCGTGTCTTCAAGAGGCATCTTTCTCTCCTCTTCAAACTCTCCTGCAGCGTGAGCTGACTCCTCTATGCACTCCTCCAATCACACAAGGCAGACAATGATCCCCAATTCCGTTCAATAATCACCCACAGGTGTTCTTGTGGTCAGAGACAAGATGAGCCGCAGCACGCTGGGCACCTGCCGCCTGCCACGCCCCCTAATCACAACTCACTCAGTCTCTCACGCGAGTTCAGGGGAAGCGTCTCAGTACTCTGGAGAGTGACTGCGGGGTCGAGACGAACCTGACACAACATTGTATACCCGAGTCCTGATTGGGAGGTAACGTCCGATTCCGATCGAGTCAGTGATCGGATCGGGACATCCCTAGTATATATGCAGAATATGTGTAAATTAGGGGTGGAGCCGAACCTGAATTCCCGTATTCGTAAAGGCACAAATAATGTGTTATTTATGAATATGGTTTTCGGACAAATACTTAGAAAGCGACTGGCCCCCTGCTCGTGTTCCGGAGTAGATACTCCGCTTCCATAAACTCAAGGTCTCAATGTGTGTGGGATCACTAGAATGCCATAGAAATTATAACTGGGTAAGGTTTTTCTATCCCAAGGACATTATTAGAACTCACAGGATAGTCTTGTTTCTGTGTGATTGTGTGGGTTTGTTTACATGTGTTTGATTTCTAAACCAAAGGCCCTGGCAATGCACTGCCCACCTTCATAGTCATAATCCAATTAGTGTCTGTCTCTTGTGGTAGAGAGTATTTTTCTGTTTAAATGCAAACTTAAGAGGTTGTCTCATAAAGTTCAGAACTGCAGTCACTGTGACCAAATTATACCTTTTCTGAATGAGGATACATTTCTCATCAGAGCGTACTATGACTTCATGCCCCTCCTCGGCTGAAATACTCACACACATGCAGACACATGCGATACAGACCCAGACAAAATCTAGCCATCTCTGAAACCATGTGACCGACTCCCTGACCAATTTATAGCAATCAGGATTTATGTATACTTTGTGTGAGTGCTCGGGGGTTGGGCGTGGGGGAGTTGTATGTGAGACATGTATGATTTCACAGATTTTATAGTTCATCCTTGTCATAATGAGATACCTCCTCATATGGCAGCCGGGGTCTTTGTGCTTTGCCTGGGGGGATGCACTGGGAGTATGAGAGAGATGACACACAGACAGTGCCTCCAGCACACTTACCAGCCATATGTGAAAGACACTGGAGCTGCTGATAAATCCTGCATTTTGTTTCAGTCCCCGCTCTCTTCTTTCCCCCCTGTATTCTTTACCCACGACAAGCTTTTTCCTTCTTGCTTATCAAGGTAGGTAGGGTTTATTTGGGAGCAGACAGCAAAACATTGAGTACACCTGTCACGAGAAGCACAGACCAGGTCTTTTTTCCCCCCAGTAGCACAGTTCTAGTGAAGTTAATCCCAGTTCTGTTTGATCTGCCCCTGTGCCTGACGGGGTATCAATGACTAATCCCTGCACAGATTAGAGAAATATCTTAATGTAGTACCTCTTTATTTATTTGCGCATTCTCTGAAGTCTGTGTGCAACTCGGATGAATGTATTCCACATCACAGCCCATGGATCTTCTCGATGTGTGTTAGCTTAATGTTTAATTCATGTGTTATTCATGGCTAATATTTAAATACCAGTGTGTTTGTGTACAAAAGGTATTGTTATTCTTAAGTTAACAAATGGCAAAATAGTCTCTAATATCCTTCTACTTAGTTATCAGTGTCCTTTCAGTGCGGCTTAGCCTGAGCGTGCTATGGGAAGATCTCCCCTATCCCAGCTCAGCAGAGAATGTTTACTCTAAGAAGGAGGTCAGGTTGAGGTGAGGATGCGAAAAGTTGTCTTTTAGGAAAAGAAAGAAAGTAGCTCTGTTTGCTAGGGCTAGTCCTGGAAAAATAAATATACTAATTAACTCTCAGAAAATTGTCTCTATTGTTTAGTTTATTTTGTCACTTACAATACTGTAGAAATATTGTGAATAGGGTGTTATTCTATGGTTATATCTAGGTTATATTTGTGTTTTGCAATGCCTTGTACGCATGCGTTCTATCTACCCACTAATTTGTATGAGCAGTTGTTTAAACTAGAAAAATGTCCACCCCCCATTACTAAATGTAAAATGCTTTGGTCTGGCTCTTTAATGGGGAGGCTGTAGAAGCACCACGTCATTGTTTAAGCGGTAGATTCAGTAATATGGGCTGAGCTGGGGATGTGTTTGTGAAGAAGTGTAGTAGAACAGATCAATAAGCTTGCTGCTTGTCCTGTACTAATGTCTGTGCACGTGTATCTTGCTTTTGGAGGTGTTTCATTTAATTTGATATTTTGTCCTGGTTTTTAGGGCAATAATTGATTATATGAATGCATACAGACCAGCAGCTGCTTTGGCTTAGAGAGAGAGAGGGGGAGAAAAATGATGCTGAACCGAGAGTGTGCTTGAACCCTAAAAAAAATGTATAAATACCTAAAATGATATGTCTTTGATGCTCAATACATTGGACAGAAGGACTGTGGTGGTGTGTTGCCGAGATCGTTAATAGATTGATCTAAACCTTTGCCTGTGGTAAAAAAAAAGTCCTTCAGCAGTATTTGCAACATGCTGTTCTTAAGATGCCAGTGCTGAAAGCAGAATTGCAATTGTTTTAAGAAGTTGTTTGTGTATTTTTGAGGGTCAACTCCAGGGAGGATATGGGCATGAACAAGGTGAGGGTAGCATTATATATTTTTTTGTTCACTTCAGATAAAAGTAAATAAAAGGACACAAACAGCATTTTTAGTCCCTTTTACGGAACATTTAGGTAATATTCCATGATCTGAACACAGGTTTCCTTACTGGCCTCCAAGCGGCCAACTGGAAACCCTCCTCCTCATGTAAAAAAAACATTTTACATTTTATTTATAAAAGAGCCAATAATTGTCCCACATTATTTGTTGATATATCCATATATGTCTCATGTTTTTCTCATTACTCTCTCTCATTTTGAATAATCTGAAGCCATTGGAAGGTTAGATATTTTCTGTGCAAGATCAAACACCAGACTTTTTTTTATGACTTTTTTTCTTGCTTAGCCTTACTAAAGGTATCAGTAACTCTGGAGCACACAAAGTAATTAGTGAGGAAGTAACAGGTGTACAGAATGAGCTGAGTAATTGGTCACTTCCTTGCTAGCTGAATTTGAATATATTTTTATTATGAATCTGCCTCCCACAGCTCTCTCAGTCCAAACCTTTATGGCAGAGACTCTGGAACGGCTTTCTCAGAGGGGAATGAGGGGGGACCTCTGTTTATTCCTCTATTGATTTAAGTCAAGACAATACAACACCTTAGCAATAGGTCGTCCTATGGGCAGTCTGGGCTCCAGAGACATTAGGGGGCTTATGAGACTGTTTTATCCTTCAGAAGTCCCCCCTCCCTGCCTTTCTTCATCCTCATTGTGTGTGTGTCTCCTTCCTCTTCACTTGCTTTCTTGTTCCTCAGCTGTTTTGAGACTCTGTTCTCAAAATGTTTTGATGTGTGTGTGTCGCTCTCTCTCTCTCCCTCTCTTTCTCTCTTTCTCTCTCTTTCTCTTTTCTGTGAGGGCCCCCTGCCTACTCTCCCTCCTTTCTTTATTTTCGTGTCTGTGTAAGCATTCCTCCTGTTTGCAAACACGCTGACACTTCCTCAATAGCCTTGTCTCCATGCAGGATTAGCGTGAGGCCCCAAGTTCCCAGTTCAATGCACACAGCTGACTTGGGATTTAGCATGTATTTTTGTGTTTGTATTTCATCAGTTTTTTCATCTTTGCATCGAAGTGTGCATTCATGCCAGCATCTGTTTATTTGGGGTTTTTTTTCGTTTTTTTCTCCAATATGTGCACAAACTGGCCCTTGTTTATTCCCTGTTGCTGGTTTTGCGGAAACCACTGCTAAAGCTGAATTAAAATTGTATGCAATACCTGTTGATCTGCTTAAATGATCCTTGAAAATGCCCAAACACTGAATAGTGCAGCTGATCTGATTATGCAAGGCTACAAAATGTGGCCTTAAAGCAAAAACCTTTTCCACTGTTCACATTTCCTTTTGCTGCTTTATTGATCGGTCTGTCAGACACTAGGATTATTAATGTTGGGTATTCATGGTTTTTGGATCTGTCAAATTCAGCCTAAACGGCACTAGGGCAAGAGCTTCTTTGTGTGTGTATGTGTGTGTGTGTGTGTGTGTGTGTGTGTGTGTGTGGGCAGAGGTTGCATGCATTGGTTAAGCAGGCCAGTTCATCCATCTCAGATGTCTTTGTTGCTGTCACAAAATCCTGCACACAATCCGTAAGCATCATTTAGCATCCTTTGATTGGTCTCGCTAGGCTCTCTCTCTCTTCTTCTTGTGTGTGTGTGTGTGTGTGTGTGTGTGTGTGTGTGTGTGTGTGTGTGTGTGTGTGTGTGTGTGTGTGTGTGT
>JBBMFX010000101.1:11682638-11699391 GCA_037832545.1 Rhabdalestes septentrionalis
CTCTCTCTCTCTCTCTCTCTCTCTCTCTCTCTCTCTCTCTCTCTCTCCCTCTCCCTCCCTCTCTCCCTCTCGCTCCCTCCCTCCCTCCCTCCCTCCCTCCCTCCCTCACTATCTGTGCCCTCATATCAAGTCATGGAGGTGAAAAGCTGGTTAAAACGCACCAGAATGTTCCAATCTGCCGCAGATCCCACATGATGCAAGCAAGTGCAGTGACCGGAGTTTGACTCCTGAGCTGTCTGTGAGCGCGGAACATTGATTTGAGCGGGAGAGGGCTAAGGAGTGATAGCACAGTATAAGAAGTGATGATAGAGGATGGGGGAGGGGGAAGGGCGGCGGGAAAGAGATATAGAAGGGTAATCCGAGGCCTCGGCGGGAATTGTTGACGAGTTCATGACAAACTTCTCCGGTCTCATAGGGGATAATTAAAATTGCGAATAAGAGCGAAGCTGCTGCCATGACAAAGACGGCGCTCGCCCGACGATGGGCTCCTTCAGATAAAAGACAAAGACTTTGCGCGGGACTTTAATAACAGCGTTTTTTGGAGAGATCTGACCCAGAAAGGCCTTCACACTCTCAGTAGAGAGACACACGATCACATACTCACACACATGCTCACTCACACACACACACAAACACTGCGCTGCTCAGCTGGCTTCAACAGCATGTCTAATAAGGCAGGCATCTGCCTGCTGCTATTACGAGAACAGACAACCCCCAAAACAACCACACACAGGCAACCACACGGGGGGTACTGAAAGGTTGAATATTGTTTAAATATGCATGTTTCTGCTGGCCTATTTTCATCACATTCCCAATGATGAGGGTTATTTGGAGGTCTAACTGGTCTCCAGGCAATTTATCTGCTACTCAATATATCAACTTCTCTCATCCTTGCATCACACAGTGTATATATTGACCACAATCCGCTAATGTAGTCCTCTGAACATGCTGCTGCACATAAATCAACAATTTGGATTGACAAGTGGAATGGGACAGTCTTAATTTGAAGAAACGTCTCTATGGTGAAGTGTTTCATCTTTCAGAAGTGCCCCAAGGGCAGATTTTGCTGGCACAAATTAAAAGACAAAAAAACAACAAAATAACATTTTTTCCACAAATTTTTTTTTTCTTCATTAAAGTGAACTTGTTTTCTTTGTGAAATGGAGGCATTTCCTCGTATCAGCTTCCACAGAGCCCAGAAATGTCATATAGTGATTGTCTGATATTCCGTCTGTTTTGCACACATTTCGTTACTATCAGAACTAAACCTTGTAAATCTCCAAAGTAGAATTCCATGACTTTCAATGTAAGTTCATCTGAAGGGATTTTATTCTGTCAATATAGATCATTCTATTGGTCGGTTTATTATGATAAATGTTTGCCATGATGCAAAGGGCAGCTGGTGTGTTCAACTGAGGGCAAAGAATTGAAAATAATAAAAACAGAAAGTAGCAGTACTGTAATGTTTCTCAGTTCCTATCAGTTTAAAATATTTTCCTTTTCTTTTTACTTGCTTGAGTATGACATAATTTTGAGTTTGTGGGAGACACTCCTGGATATTTCCCTTCATGGAAATCGCATGTGGCTGTTTTGCTGTCCTGCATTATTCAGGCCAGTATGGCTGAAAAAAACTAGCTATCAAACTAAAGTATTAAGAATTTTGTGCTTAAAGCAAGTCTCACAATAATTTGAGGACTATTTTTATGCTTGTGTCTGTGCATGACTATCTGAATTGTATGCAGTTTTATGTTTTGTGGTTTAAATTTTTATAGTGTGTCTGTGGCCACCAGACGGTTCAAATTTTTACTCTTTCCCTGCATACGAGTGTAGACGTAAAATATGGGGCCCTGAGGACCGGTTTGAGAACTGAGGTTGATTTTTTGTGAAACGGATATTTTACTGTAAGTCCTGTCCTAAATGTTGTCAGCAAACTTCATTTCATCTGAGGAACTATAATTTAGAATGCTACAGTTGACTAAATATGTTCAAATATAAATAAATCAGTGCCAGCCTTCTATTCAGGGATCTAGGAAAAATGCTGACATATTTAGAAAAATATTAGTAAGGAACTCTTGCTAAACTTTAAGAGATTTTCTTTTCATTTTTCATAAACTGTGTTTTTCCTTTATTGTTTCTGTTTTAAAGCAATAATTGGCCACTTCAGCACACAGAACTATGCTGAATCTCCAGACTGTATTTTATTGACAAGTTTGGTTGATTACTGCTTGGGTGAGGGGTGCGCAGCTCCGGTCCTGGAGAGTCGGTGTCTAGTACAGTTTGATGGTTATCCTCCTCAAACTCATTCGCAAAACCTAAAAACTAACTGCTGAGGTGAACCAGGTGTTTCTGAGCAGGAATATCACCAAAATGTTCAGGACATCGGCCCTCCAGGACCGGAGATGCCCACCCCTGGTTGTATGTGTGCCCAAACATTTGAACCAAAGTTCTGAACCCAAATTTTACTGTTGTTTACTTTATAGTTAGGCACCCGATCCTAACCACTCAACCATACCTTTTGTATAAAAGCACTAGATGCAATAATGATGTCCAAGACAGAGTTTGAATGATGCCAACATTTCAAACAGGCACAGAGGAGAATTTGTGGAAAAAATTCCTATATTAAGAATATTAATAATAAAAAGTAGGAAGAACAATACAGTGCATTTTGTGTTCAGATTATTAAAAAAAATAACTTTTCATTTTCAGAAATGTAAGGTATTGTTTTTAGTAATTGCAACCTCAGTGACCCTTTCTACCTGAGTGCCTGTGTCTATGTATACAGGAGGAAACCTCTTTGACCTCTTTTTGTCAGCACATTCAATGGGAAAGCTTTGGACATTTAACGAATAAAAGTGCCAAACTAAGTTCTGCGTTAATTCCTGACTTTTGGGGTTATGGCTGCGGTGCGTGTAGGTTTCTTGTCAACACCCCAGACTGATTATTCAGTAGCAATTACATACACAGTAACTCCATGCTGAAGTGGAAACATATGTGGAGAATTTCAGGAGACATAGACCAGTAGCAGCTACACTTTACATGCCAAGCGCTCCTCCAGTGTTCAGTTAACTTGAACCCATCTCAGATGTGCAATAGAAGAGTTAATGCAATAACCGTAAGAATTGCGGTCACAAACAGTTTAGTTTGATACAAAGCCTTGCACAGAAACACACTAATAGACCTTTACCCGCTCATTTTATATTCTCTGCAGAGATAAAGGGAGACAGCCAGTTCACCTCTTTGTGCCGTGTTTCCCCTGTGGCCACTGATAACACTGGAACTGTGCCATCGCTAATCCCCACCACTTCGGCGTCTTGCCGGCTGTGTATCTGATGGAGAAATAATTACCTTCTCCTTAATTCCCTTTTATGGATTTCTCTGGCCTTGATGGCAGTGGCCCGGGCCCCTGCACCACCCAACTTAGTCGTTAACACAGCAGTGAAAGTTGGGCTGAGTTATGGCCTCCTCTGAATCAGAGCCGATAGCAAACCAACTCACATTTCATAATAAAAATAATAATGCATTTTAATTTTAAGGTGCCTTTCAGATCACCCAAGGATGCCACACACTCATTGTTAAAATATGAATACAATTAAATACAATAAAAGCATATAGTACAATGAAAAAATGAAAAAAAAACCCAGGATACAACAAGTTCAGACAGAATGCAAGTAAAAACAAACAAATTGTTTTGTGTGTAAAATAATAATGATCTTTCCACCGATGTGAGACTCAGTATGGTATGTGGAAAGCCAATGAGAAAATCTTGGAGTTGAGCTTTGAATGTTGAAATCTTAGTGCATGGGCGAAGTTCAAGAGTGTAACAGTGTGCTTTTAGCTCCATCACACTCATACAGCCTACATCAGCTAATTCTGTTTTGTAAAAATAGACCACATAATGCTTATGATCTTATAATATGTGTGGTGCCAGGCCATCTCATAGTTCTTACACTGCCATTCAAAATTGTTATGATTTAAGACTATTCATTATTTTGAAGAATGTTAACCACCTAATAATGATTAACCATACAATGCATTAATGCATACTGATTAAAACCATTACTTATTGCACTGTAAATAGTTCACAGGGAAAATTATAGCAAATATTAATACATATGTAGCAACTTCATATTTTATAGCTTACACTAACAAGTTATTAGGTAACAAAAATAAAATTTCTTTAAACCATTACTTAGTTAGTGAAATAGTGATATAGAAATATTGTATTGTTATAATATCTTCATGTGATGAAGAATACAAAAGTACTTAAATGCATGTTAATGTAAAGAAACATCATTAAGTGAGTAACTCCGGTTCATTTCTATTGGTTCATTCATGATGAAATCTTATTATAATATGAAGGGAAACTGACATTTTCAAATGATGTAAAAATCAACTGAAAAGTGGATTTTACAGCACAGTAATAAAATCTTGAGCTGAATTATTTGACGCATCAGTACTGTGAGTTAACAGCTAAGTCAAGACGAAATGAGACCACCCAATATCTAGAGCTCCTCAGTATGCTGCTTAGTTTTCATGAAATGTTTTCCGCTTTGACAATTCTTAAAGCATCAATTCAAAATGACAGGGTGTTGAAACAGCAGATTTTCAGCCAATCCCTTGGATGGAATTTTAATTAACAGCAATGACTCGGGAAGCCAGTAATGACAGTTTTACGTGGCTGAATTTACAATAGTAAGTTTATGACACGTACAGATATGATCAACCACAGAGGCACAAAAGTGCACCGTTTGTTTGTGTTGCAGTGAAACACTGAATGCAGCTGCTTATGTGGAATATTCAACATGACTATACTAGATAGATGTACAGTGTATTTATTATCCGAGGTACTGTTGTATTAAATTTAATTTAACCCAGATGACAGCATTCCTGAGATTTTTAAAAATCCATTGTTAAACATACACTGACCAGTCACAATTTTATATTTTGAAAGTAATATTGTTATAATGGCAAATGCCAAGGTGTGTATTAAGCAGCAAGTGATTGCTTAAATGATTTTGACAAGGGCCAGATTGTGATGGCTAGATGACCGGGTCAGAGCATCTCCATCTGCAGTGTTTAGTACCCAAGAAAAGTGGTCCAAGGAAGGACAACGGCTGAACAGGCAACAGGGTGAGTGGCTTACAAGATGACAAGGCTCACTGATGCATGTGCGAACTGAAGGCTAGTCCATCTGGTCTGAGCCTGCAGAGGAAATGCCTGAGAAAGTTAATGTGGGCTGTAATAGAAAGATGTTAGAATGCATAGCACATTACAGCTTACTGTCAGTGGTGCTTTTTAGCTGCAGACTGGTCAGAGTACCCATGCTGACAACAATGAGCATGTAAAAATCAAAACAATGCTTGATTCTAGACCATTTTTGGCAACATGAGTGAAACCTTGTTAGACAGATGTCATTAGTGTTATGCCAGTGTTTATTATTATGGCATTATGGAGAGAGCTGTCCTAAAAGGTTACCTTTGACATATTGCTTCATTAGTACTTAGTACAACTTTTCACTACTGCTATTACCACTAGTAATATTACTACTGGAATGTGTTTTGTATGATACAGGGATTGTTCATACATAGATCAGGGGTCCCCAACATATATTCCGTCACAAACCGGTTGTTTACACAGTCCGGCCTTTGAAGTCTAAGGTAAGCTAAGGATTTCCGTTTAGACTATGATAGTGAATAAATTGGAAATACTATTAAGTTTTTTTTTTGTGCAGCCCGCAGACCGGTAATGACGGGGGTTGGGGACCACTGCCTTAGACCATAGTTATCGGTTCATCAATGATGAAATGTTCTCTCAATACAAAAGGACAGCTGGCATTTTTGAACAATGTAGAAACATTTTGAAATGACAGGAGTAATATTTTAACCACTTTCAAAGTCCTTAATTAGCTGGATCATGTAAATTCATGTTGGAATTAAATAGCAAGAAATAGATCTTCAGTGAGAATGTAAGAAAAAACTGGACTTATTGAAGGATGTTCTTGGTCAACATAATCAGACATCAATTGATGTCTGTGGGATACTTGCGAATCTCCTTTAAGTCAAATGAACATGACTATTTCAGATTGAAATGTCTAAAGACTAAACTGTCTCACCTTTTTCTGAACAAGTTTTAATTGTGTGAAAATGCATAACGACAAGACTAATACAAATGCTACAGAATCACTTAACACTAAAATGATTGAATATATATTAAAACAAGAATATTTTTGCCTTAAAATTTTAGATATGTTTTTTTAGATATGTTTTTTGATGTTTTTTGAACAATGATGTACTACAGCGTGCATTGGTATAAGACAGATGACAACACTGCTGCCCTGCTTACACCAGTCTGGGGCAATCACACAACACCACTCCAGTAGAAGTCCTTGGGCAAGACTCTTAATCTAAACCTGGAATATGATCATTCAGGATAAGCCCATCTGCCAGATGCATAAATGTACATGTATATGTAAAGTAAAGTAATGTGAAGTGGCCCCTTAACGTCATGCAAGAACACACCACAGCACAGCACACGACAATCGATAAACAATGCAGATGACCCAGGTAGCACACCATTCTTTTTCTAATTAACACCCCAGAGTAAGACTACCTCAAAAAGTGTCTGTTTGAAATACTGTAAAGCATTACACTCACAATAATGAGGTCATTTTAAAGAGTGCTCCAGTGATTCCCAGGAGGACTTAAAGAAAATCGTGAGATTAAGTAAAAAAAAAAAAAGGCATCTAGTGGAAACTTTATCCCTGCTGTTATTCTACCCTCTCTCACAGACTCTAAAACCACATAGATAGACCTATACATGCACTGAGGAGCATTATCCTTGTCTCCTTGTCCAGAGAACTCCCACTGGGACTGATCAGAGTTGGGCCAGACATATACACTTGCCAGATGTAGCACATGAAGTTTTCTCTTCTGCCCTCTCCTTAACTCTGCCTCTGAGAGCGGTGCCGGTTGCGGAGAGAGAGATGAGCTGAATTCATTCATCGCTATGTGGCAGGAAGACGTCCAATCCTCCGCTTGCAATCTGCCAGCACTTTTCAAAGGGCTGAACTCCAGTTGACCGCGGCCCCAGACTGCTCGCTGTCTGGCCCTGGGGGGCCTCTGGGCTCCCGGCGTGCTTTTTAACCAGGGACCCCCGCACCACTGCCTGGCAGGGTGCTGCTGCTTCTGAGCCCAGATCCAGGCAGAAGCAGAGGCATAAAAAAATCATCACAAGGAGCAAGTGTGTACCCCTACATTTCATCCACCAGACCCCCCCACCTCACACAAGGTTACCAACGGACCTCCACTCCGCTCTCAATACGCAGTTATGGGCCAAAGGGATGAATCGACATGGCGTACAAGTACGTTTGGCTTGTTGCCCATATCCTTATTATTTGTCTTCACAGCCCTTTTCATGATTTTTTAATGATCCTTCGTTGGGATGACCTAGTGTCAGTTAACACGAAGAATTACAAAGCTAATGAAGAAGGAGCTTTGTCGAGAAGACTGTGGCAGGAAGGGCTAGACCACCAGGGGGTGCTCCTGGGCTCAATGCCCTTCTGCAGAGGGAGATTGCATGTCCTCTCTGTGAACCCTGATCAAAAGCCACATCAGAACAGTGCATCAGTGAGCTGAATTATTGCACATTTCTGCAGCTGAGAACATCGGCGTGATCAGAGTCTCATATCGTGTCTGTTCAGAGCACTGCTATTAATGAGCAAAAGCACTGAATTGCGTTCATAGGCAATAGCGTTGCGTTTCTTGTTTCTCAATCTAATGTCTCTGATTCTCTCGCCATCCTTTCATAATCTGTTTCAAGCCAAAAACAAACATTTTTTGCAAACTTTATTACTGATAATGCTATTAAATGTAACACATGTAATCAAATGGTACATATGCTTGTACCTTTGCAATTTTATAGGCTTTTTGAAACGTATGTTGGTAATTAATAAAGATTTGCATTTGCAGTACCTGGGACTTTTGCAATCACGTGGATTAGCCCTAATTTGCTTCATTATTTTCCAGTTGATAAATAAGTAAAGGATCATATTTAATTATTTTCAATATGAAAGACTCTTCACTGGATGAGCAGGGTGGATGCAAAATCCCACTGCAGGATGGTGCAGTGGTATTTTGCATTCTTCTGAAGGAATTCTTTATTAGTTAATGAAAGTAAGACAAACTAGTGCCAGTGCCAAGGGGGGCATTTGAAGCGATTTAATTTACTTTTTTGTTGTTTGGATCAGTAGTCAGGTAGGTTTTTTGTCTTTTCAACCATACACACACAGTACACATGCCTTCAGGACCACGGAGCAACACAAGAACAAAAACAGAACTCCAAAAGTGCAGACAGAACAAAAAAGAGCGCAAGAAATAACACAAGAGCAACAAAGCAACTTTACAAGATAACATTTAATACAATCAGCATCAGCATTCAGTTTAGGAGACATTTCTTTCTCCTTTGACCAGTCCCTGAACTCCAGTAGTTCCTGCAGTGCTCCTTTTGGTGTTCATGTCTGTTCTCCTCTATTTTGTTGACATCCTCCTTGTCCAAGTCTTCATGTCGCTTCCCCTTTCGCCAAATTGCCAAATTGCTACTGTAACAAGGACCAGCATTGTCAGATACAAATTACCCTGAATTTCCACTGCGGTAAGTGAATGAAATAAAAGATGTGAATCAGAAGAACAAAACCTATTTAATTCAATAGACCTTCTGAGGAAAAATATAAATGTGCATTAAGCTGAGGACAACAGAGGACAGCTTGCTGCATGCTTCAGTACTTGGTGGCGGTTTGCTGTCATTTTGTGTGCTCTACCACTTTGTTGCTAAGCTGTTGTAAGTCTTATATGCCACCATTTCCCAATAGTAGCACTTACAGCTGGCCAGGGCAGATGTAGCAGGGCCAAAACTTCTGAAACTGACTTTTGTCCAATGGCAGTGTGTGTTTAAATATATTGCAAAGGGCAGAATAACTGTGGGAGCAGTATTCATTTTGTAAAGTATGTTTAAAAATGCGAAGTATCACAGGGTTTGTCATTAAAATGCTGATCAGAGTGAAAAGCTGGCTCATGCAGAACAGTTCAGCACTTGGTACAAGCTTACATCAGCGTACCCTGATTTCTGATCCTTTGAGATAATTATTGGCCCTGGTGATTAATGTCTGGGTTCACAATTTGTAACAAATTCCACAGGTCTTTCATTATGTATCTCCCTGTTTTTATTAGCTTCAGGCTGACAGGTATTTATTACAGACTGGGTGCGGTTTTGTCTCGCTAAATAGGCTCCATCTAGTTCAGAATGCGCACCGAGTTCTGCATTATCTTTTCAACCATCATGACCCCTCCAGACCTCTTCACCTGGCTGCGGCAGGGTTACTGCAAACTCCAAGGAACTTACAGTTCAGTTGGTGAGGGATAATTTTTCTTATGTGGCCCTAAACTTTAATATCTCGGAAGGTGTCTTTAAATTAAATAAACTATATATCTGTTTTCGGGAGCTTATACATACAATAGTAGGGATTTTGTTATCCTCTGTTTGTAATTGGGCTGTTAGTTAGCCCATGGTACTTTGTCTTTCCCATGTTTTGCTTATTATTCAATAACAAAACCTGTTACATAAAAAAAGATTTTTATTATTGCTGTTGTTCTGAATTAAATCTCCAGCAGCACTGCGCATCAAACCAAAAAATGACTGGACCAAACCAAAAATCACAAACACAAGTACTATAGTAAAGGGCAAAGGCAGAGGTATAACATTCAATGAGAAAGCATACGTTGTGGTAGCATTTCTCTGATATACAACAGTCCTGTTAAGAGATATCCAGCACCAAATAGTGCCCCCATTGTGACCACCAATGTCAGATATCTCATCCAGCCATTGTGCACTATTAAACAGCTCATCTGATCAGGCTATCATCATGAGGAACTACAAAGCAGCCTTGACAGATTTTTACAAAAAAACCCACACAATTTTCATAAAAGACCAGGAGTTAGTTCCTAGCTTCCAACACCATCTCTTCTTCAAATGCTCTTTTACTGTTTACCATTCTGGAGCCATACAATAATCTACATTTTCTCCAGCCCTTTTCTTTGAACTGAGCCCATTTGAACTTCATGTTATGTCTTGGAGATGCATTGCAGCTGTCTGAGATCATCTTGTTGTACATGTAAAAAGAAGGACTTGGGTGTTTTGTCTCCACAAAGACATTAAACACAGAACTTGTAGCAATAACATACACAAAACTAGAGCTGAAATTCTACCGGTGATTATCCAACTGTGTTTACTGCTCATGGACATATGGGGCTACTTTACAAAGAATGTTCAGTGGATACGTTTATGATTAGCACATGACATAAATAGTAAATAGAACCACATGTTTCAAAAAGTAAATCAAATGTCATGGTTTATATCCCTGACACATTATAAGCTACATATTACGTCTTTCACAATATCAACAGCTCCTTAACCTCCATTATCCAGGTCCTCATTTTAATGCTCATTATCCTATCCTATAATGACTATCAATCACTATCAATTACTCTTTTACTCCTACAGCATTAACTTGTGATATACTGTTTATGTCACAACAAAAGCTTTTCTCTTCAAAACTATTTCAATTGGGCCTTTTACATGAAATATTAACAAAAATTGTAAATGATATAATAAAGCCAGAAAAAATGGTTTGATATAATGATGAAAATACATTATTAGGAGAGTTAAAAAGTAGATCTCACTGACGTGTCTTTAGAGTTAAAGGGTCAACTGAGGTGGGCTTCTGTCTGAACCCTGTTGATTACTCTGGACTGTGTGTAAGCTCAGAAAATAGAGGGTCATATGACTGGTTGGTAATATCATTACTAGGTATATGATAATCAGTTTTGAGTCAAAATAGTCTGGACTGCAATATCCCTAATGTTAAAGGGTTATAATTAAAATCAACAGGTAACCAACAGGTAGATTTCTTACTAGTCACTTCAGGGATTATTTGATATATGGTGGATATTAGTGAATTAGTTGATATATGTTAATGTGGTGGTTTTTGTGACATCACCAAAAAACTGTATCCAGAATAGGCTATTTTGCAGATGAATTTCTATTTCTGTTTTACAACTTGTAACAGTGTTTACATACTGCATCAAGCACTTTCTCAGAATATTTAAAAGGATAATTCAGTTTTCCCTAATAAAGGAGGTGTAAAGACTGAGTGTACAGTGTCATTTGTTGTTGGAGAGTGTTCCTGGCTGTGCTGTGGTTAAATGTGGCACACGGGTGCATGAATGTCCATTCAGGGCCACAATCCCCTCCTCTCCTCTCTCTGCTGGCGGAGTGGGCAGACAGTGCTGGCATGACTGCCTCGGCCCAGCAGCACACCGCTGCGTTGCTCATGACCAGTAATGTTTCTAAACATCACTGTAGAGGAAGATGAAATTTAGTCAAAGTTTTGGTTTTAATATTTTGTACAGGGCTCCATTTTTTGATGAGTTTTCGATGTTTTTGGCTTGTGACGCACTTTGAATTCTCTCTCTCTTTGTCTCTCTCTCAGTCTTATACTCGTGCTTTAAGATCTGGGCTATGACGTACAGAAACTCATGGACAGGATATAGATGTTATTCCAACCTAGCAACTAGGAGCTGATTGGTCAAAGGCTGGGCAGCCTGAGGCGTGCTATTGGTGGATAGCTCTGGTGTGAGACAGAGAACTGTCAGGCAGGCAGAGAGAGGGACTGAGAGACGTGAGGTGGGTCAGAGAACCTGTACAACTTGGTCACAAGTGCAGAGAGATGGTGAACATGAGCCTCGATGGAATTTTCAGGGTGCTTGAATTTTCAGGTTACAACCTGATACTTGAGACTGATTCATGATTGTTTAAAGGAATCGCATGTACACAATTTCCACTTATCCCAGAACAGCTAAGATATGTTTGGAGACCAGAAATGTGCTTCTTTTCAGAAGAACTGGGATCATAAAGCCAGCATTCATAACAAAATCTAGAACTCAAAGGTCACCCAAATTGTTCCCATAAAAGTACACCCACCTAACTTCTTAGCCTCTTAAGCCATGATGTGGTTTTCAACACAATATGACTTACTGTGCTACAGCTATAAAAATGAACAAAACTTCATTGTGTAGATGAAGCTGTGGGCAGCCACTTTAGACAACTGTTTGCTGTTTTTATAAACCGCCTCAGGAGAAGGAGTGGCGGTGACTGTCATAAATACTGAGGAATATGATCCAAGATCAGCCCTCCTTATGACTGCTGTGTGAATATGAGCCCTGGCAGCCTTGGCTGGCTTTAGTGGTGAAGTTTTGTTCATTTTTTTATTGCTTACAGTAAGTCATACTATGTCTTAAGCCACATCGACAAGTCTGTGTGACTGTAATGAAGGCCTGGAAGTGGTTTCAGCGGTTTGAGAGAAGATCTGGCGATATGTTTTTTTGGAAACGCTTTGAGTGACTAAGCAACATGAGCCCCAAATCTTAAGTGCAAAACTAAAAAAAAGCTACTCTTGGATGCAAACATGTCTGGCACATAAGTTAATGAAAACAAAATGTGTAAATGATATGTGAGTTTGTAATGACAGTGTCTATGAACATGACCGTCATATAAGCGTGCACGTGTTCTGAGACCTAATAAAAAACTGGAACAGATGAGAGTGCATCTGATGTAGCCTGTTGCCTGTAAACTGAAACAGAGAAAAGCTGCATCCAGTTGTTTCTAATCCATGTGTCCATATGAGTGAATATATGATTGAATGTCTTTATTTTCATGGTACATATGTAATGGAATTTGGTTCTTATTAGTCAGTGAGCTGATATGTGCATGAATATGCATAGAAGTGACAGTCCGTGAGGGCATTAGACACAAACTTTATACAATTTTACCTCATATATCAGTAATAGCTTTAGTTCTGTGCACAACTTGCTCTCTTTTCAGTCTTCCATACCTTTTTCTGTTTCCCTTGCTTGTCTCGACCCTTCTGTTTTGCCTAGGTATCTGACTGTATTGACCCATGCACAACTCTCTATGTCCAAGTATATCCTCGTACTCACTAATAGTGTCAGCACAAACCCGACTCAAAATGTAGGTGATAAGTGGGGACAGGCTACCCCCAGGTTTGGCCTCCTTACCCTGGGAAAAGAGGAAAGGCAGTGGGCTGAGACTAGAGGCCTGTTGCACTATATGGCAGAGCAGAGGAAAGCTAATCCATTGGCCTGGATTTGAGTGGATCCTCCCTGGGAACATCCCTAGCCCTGCCTGCTTAATCCTCACTAAACACACAGCTCACTTACTGTGATAGGACACCTGCTGCTCTCCAGTCAGCCAATGGCATGCCGACAAAACGAGGGGTACTGACTGTCTCTGGCTCACCCTCTCTTTCTCACACAGACACTCTCTCTCGTCTCTTTCTTTCTCTCTCTCTCTCTCTCTCTCTCTCTCTCTCTCTCTGTCTGTCTCTCTCTCTCTCTATCTATTTATTTCTCTCTATCTCTCTCCCTCTCCCTCTCTCTCTCTCTCTCTCTCAGACCAAGGGGGGATGGTTGTTCTGCTTGGCAGCAGTTTCAGTGCATTGCACAACCTGGAGGCAGGGAGGGAGGACAGACAGGGAGAAAAAGAGAAATGCCAGGGGACTCTGGGTGCTCATGTGTGGAGGTCTAGCCCCTCCTGGTGATTCTTTGCTAGTATTTGCATAGAAACTGACAAAGCACGGCTGGTTATGGTCACATCTTTTCTATAAGCAAAGGGCATTCTTCACACCGATTCTACATTATAAACGGATGAGCCATAATTTTAAAACCACAGACAGTTAATTTGAATAACACTGATTATCTCAAAGCAATGTCAAATGGTGGGATATATTAGACAGCACATGAACAGTCAGTCTTTGAAACCATGGTGTTGGAAACAGATATAATGGGTGTAAGGATCTAGGTGACTTTTACAAAGGGCAAATTGTGTTGGCTAGATGACTGGGTCAGAGCAACCCCCAAACATCAGGTCTTGTGGAGTGTTCCCAGTATAAAGTGAACAACAGTAGTCCAAGGAAGGACAACCACTGAACCGGTGACAAGGTCATGGGCACCTATGGGTCACTGATCCTATTGAAGAATATCTGTGGCAGAAATTGCTAAAAGAATATGTCAGGTCAGACCAGACCAGCTAGAGAGCCCATGCTGACCCCTGTCTCATATTTAAAGCTCTAGCAGTACTTTGACTTTTGTGAGTGTTGTGGGCTGAGTGTTGTGTACGAATTACCAGTTCGTCTGACCACATATAATTCAGTAGGACTGGTGAAATCTGATGCCCGCCATCATAGTTACACAGAAAGCTTAAAAAATCTAGCACCCCATGAGCATCTGAAGCAAGATCAACTGGTTAAGGCAGAAAAAAGCAATCAGTTTGTAGAACACGACCAGGAATAAATAGTTTGATAGATTGATTTCAATATTGCAAACCTGTTTAAAGCTATTAAATAGCTGATCACAGAGAATAGCAGAGAGACCTGCTGCTGGAATTCTATGTCTAGCAAACAAAGCTTCTCTCCAAGCACGTTTACTTTAAAATCAGAAGAAATCCAACAGTGTGTGTGTATGTGTGTATGAATCTGAGCTGGGATGAAGACAGCAGTCTGCACTGAGCCAGCTGGAGCTGAATGAGAGCTGAACAGGCCGAAGAGTGAATGAGAATTTGGGGCGGGGGTGGTGGTGGGTAGCTGGGAAGCTGGGAGAAGGAAAGTTGGAAGAGCACAGAGGGGAAAATAGTTTGAGCCTCTCCAGGAGTCTGTAGCTGCTTCTCACGGCAGTGGAAAATAGAAGTGGAGGCATTTTCAGGTGATTAATGATCAGAGGCCTGCATTCTGTGTGTGTGTCTCTGTGTGTTTGTATTTCACGTGTGATTGTTCTTTCCATATTTCTGACTTGTATGTGGCTTCAGTGAGCACAATGAATTTGTGTATGTGTACGTGGGCCCATGCTTTTAGGCGTTTGCGTGTGTACTAGCCAGTCTATATTGTCTGGATGTGAACAGCGTGTGTGTGTCTTGGCAGGACGGTCATTGCCTGAGGAGGTCACATTAGACTACTGTAAACATCGCTCTGACATGGAAGTGTACTGTAATTCAGCCCACACTGTTTATTCTCTTTGTGCACCACATGAATCAGAACACTTCCAGCACGAACCACTTCCCAAAATACAGCGCCTTCAGCTCCCAGATACTTGCCAATGGAATATGGTATGTTGCGCTAAAGCATGCAGGGTAAAAACAGGTACTTAAATAAAAAAGAAGCCTGTTTAGGAAAAAAAGAAACTTTAGTAGAACTGCCCATAAAATCAACAATAATGTCACTAATAATGGGCCATATTTTTAATTGATGTGTTCCCAAACATCTGTGAATTTCCCACTTGAGGAACTACCCTCAGTGTACATATTATATTTTTGCTGCAGCAAATCAGACCGTGTGTAGGCCTATAAACAATATTTGAAACACAGATCATTATTCCATTGGTTCACAAGACCAGTAGCTTGAACTTTTCTTAAACACTGTCCTGGCAGAGCAAACAGCCACAAAATTAAAACCACCTCCAGTGAGATGGATAACCCTGATTATCTCATTACAATGGTACCTGTCAAGGACAAATCTGCATGCCAAAGGATATGAGCAACTTTTACATCGGCCATATTATGATGGCTAGACTGGGTCAGAAAATCTACAAATTGTCAGGTGAACCAAACCTTGTCCAAAAAGAAGTACAACAGTATTTTGAAAAGGCATCGACCTCTTTCAGCAGGATAATACACCCACTCTGCAAAAATAGTTCAGAAATAGTTTGAGGAACATGACAAAAATGTCAAG
Organism: Rhabdalestes septentrionalis; assembly: GCA_037832545.1. NCBI lineage: Eukaryota > Metazoa > Chordata > Actinopteri > Characiformes > Alestidae > Rhabdalestes > Rhabdalestes septentrionalis. Next base: position 11,698,489 of record JBBMFX010000101.1, read on the forward strand.
TTGTCTTGGTACCAGATACCACACCTTCAAATTTCCTGACAGGACACAGCTGCCTCGGACACACAGAACGTTAGACAGGTTAAGTTATGATATATGTTATGACTGATAGGTGCATCTCTTGAGGACCTCAGCAAAAACAGTACTATTCCTTGTATAGTCATTTTCACCATTTGAGGGCATATGATTCAGTTCTCCATGTGTCAGTAATGAAGCTTTTTGCTTAGTCATCTTCACTGGGCCTAGAGTGAAATTACGACCCACTGAATTGGAACACTGGGATCCCTCAGCACTCTAACAGCACATACCCTTTAAAAAGGCAAAGTTACCCTTTTCAGCTAACATTCATGCTAAGAGAGAGACGCACACAAGCAGGGCCCAGTCTGGGCAACACTGAGAGGCCCATTGTGTTGGTATCAGGTGTTGGCGTGACCCGGGCGTGTGATAAGGGCAGCAGTGCTGGTCCGGCTGAATGTGTAGGTCAGCTGAGCTCCTCAATGGGCTCTGGTTCCAGTCAGCACAGCCACTCTCCCCTCCTCTATGGACTCTTTCACTCGCTCCCACACTCCTTTCTCGCCTGCTGGCCTGAGGCGGCAAGTGGGCCCGTCCAAAGATGTGCAGCCAGTGACACATCCAACGCCAGACAGAGGAGCTTTTTGTCTCTCTGCAACACTTTCAGTCTCTCTGTCTGTTGGCCTGTCTCTCTATCTGTCTCTCCTCTCTCTCTACTCTCTCATTTTCCCCTCGCCCCTTCTTTCTCACCCCTTCACTGTCGCTGTCCATCTCTCTTTCCTTTTCTTTCTTTCTCACTCTGCCTCTTACTGCCTCCTTCTCTCTCTCTCTCTCTCTCTCTCTCTCTTTCTCTCTCTCTCTCTCTCTCTCTCTCTCTCTCTCTCTCTCTCTGTC
>JBBMFX010000101.1:11708875-11729537 GCA_037832545.1 Rhabdalestes septentrionalis
GCACGAGATCGCGTTGTTCTCGCGTTGCTTTGATGTCATACACTGACTGCGCAGCCCCTGATTGAGTAACTTCACGTAATTTTTTTTGCGACTAACCGACTAATGAAAATTTATTCGACCAAGCCTTCTTCATATCGACTAACGTTTAGTCCACTATTTGGAGGCAGCCCTAGTAAGTTCATGTTTAATTTTTATAGCAAAGGTTCATAGCTTTATTTTCTACACATTAGCATGTATTTACATAATGCTAGTATACATTGCATATACCAATCTGGAGTATTCTTTGGGAGTTCTATTTTTCAACATTATACAACTAACGCATCAGTAAGAATGATAGGATTTAAAAAGTCCTTATGGCATCATAAACCTGCCCAAAATGATCAAAGATGTCAGCTTTGTTAAGATATTAGCATGTTGGCATTCAGTGCATGTTACAGTCTACAGTCTACCACAAATCCTTGATATTAATATAATATAATGTCATTATTAACGTATCAAACAATTATCACCTGCAATTTCAGGCAACACTTATAATTTGTGACTGGTACACAGGTACTTTACCTTTGTGAAATTCGTATTTGCTTGCCTTCCTTAACAGCTGAGGCATTAAAAGAAATATAAAATAGAAGGGAAAAAAAGACACAGAATAGAAATATATATATAAAAGACATTTTACTATAACTTGATGAAGTCAGATCTAAAAGCAATGGCTATAGTGCTCCAGCAGCCGCCTGCAACAATCATACTCACTCCAGAAATTCCATCCACCAAACAGTAACCAACTGGGTCACCCTCAAAGACAAAAAAGGCCCCTAAAGCTGAAATGTGACTCATAATGTGGTACCTACTGTACAAATGTTCTTTATTGCACATTTTGTTAAATAAATTCATAATTGTTCTTAGTTATGCAGTTGTTGTCCATCTATGATTACTAATATTGTTAATATCACATAGTGTATAGATGAAGTCAGTCCTCATAGAATAATTATCTAGACAACAGCATATCGGAATCACAATAAAATCATATCTATTCTATCAATATTACATCTAGAACAGAGAGCCCACTCATTCACGAGTCATGCACACATCCTGATAACAAACCTAGTTCCACTTTTTGATGGCACAGAATTAGCTCTCTAGCTCTATAGGTAGGTTATGGTAGGGCATGGTGCACTTCATTATCATCAGCAGTTGAGTAAAATTACATAGTGAGATGAAATATGAGATAAATAATTTCACATTAACAATGGCAGCAGAGTATTGTACATGACAGGATAATTAGAATAGTGTATATTGCACATAGATAATTAGGAGTTCTGTGGAATAACATACAGATAACCTTGAACAGTAAACATTATACAAAAGTATACATGGGCTGGAAAAAGATTATTAACTGCATGGACAGCACATAAAGTATTGCACCTAAAGATATTACACAAGAATAACAAAATGTGGTTGTTGCTCTGCTCATCGCTAACTAGCACATATGTAAGTTTAACATATTCATAAAGATGTATGAAGTATATTTAATCAAGAACACATTATGTTGAACAATCCACAGAAACCTGAACAAATGTGTATTGCTGTTGGGACATATATAATGTTATTTTATCAATTTCCCACTGAAATGGCATCACAAACAGCAACAGAAATCAACGTGATCCAGCGGCATGTAACTGCTGTTTGGAACTCTAGGAGCTCCCCATAACCCGGAAGTAGGCTGGAAGTATCGCCCCTATTACTTACAACGGGACCCTATGAAAGTGTTGCCCCTCTATGAACTCTCTGGACAGTTGTAGGAAGACATGACAGGGTGAGAGAGAGGGAGAAAGATGGAGAGAGACAGATGGCAGCCTAGTGGGTAGGATACGTGCCTCTGGACCAAGAGGTCATGGGTTAAAATCCTACCTTCAGCACACTACCAATGGGTTCCTGAGCAAGACCATAAACCCCAAGATGCTCCAGGTAGTTAGGGAATAGAATTTGCTTTGGATAAAAGCGTCTGCTAAATACCATTAATGTAAATAAATATATATGAAATTGAAAGCCAGAGAGAGTGGTAGAAAGAGGAGAGAGATGTAGCTTGTGTTCTTTAGTGGAATGATGTAATGACTACTAAGATAATTAGGTTATTTGATTACAATCAACATCATGCTACATGGACGGCGTGATGGATGAGAATTGAAGTAAATCTCCTTAAAAGAATACGGCTGTCTCGAGGGTCCCGAGACCTCTCTTATTATCTGTGCAGTAAAAGCATGAAGTGCATACGTATTTTTAAACCCTTCCATTTGCCATCCATCAGTGTCAGGGGACATTTGGCATATATACTTAAAGTGGTTGACGTAAAAAAGACGTTCAAGTTCAGACCACATGATGGAGCTTCTCATGCATTTGTACTTTTGACATTTTAGACAAAAGGAAACTGCCTTTGCTTCAAGCTATCTCGAATCAGATGTGCTTGATTGGTTTAGGGAGACAATCAGCTTATGGATTAATATCTTGGGGGCAGTGGAGCCTCATCTTTTAATAACTGAAACTTCCAGCATGTCACACTATTGAACGGTGCGGCTCGGATGTTATTGACTTTGCTATTATTGCATTTTCTGAGGTCCTGTCGAAGAGACAGAGTTGGCTCTGACCCTCACCCCTTCTGTCTTTCCCTGCTGGACTCTATGCTCCCTCCGGACGAGTGGAGTTGATAAAGAATGTAAAGATCCGCTGAACCTTGCCCTTTATAGATTAGCGAATAGGAGCTGTCAGCGCCTCTCATCTCCATTTCCAATGACGGACCTGCATCAAGTTTAATGAGGCAAACACACACACACACACGCACACACACACACACACACACACACACACACACAAACGCACACAGATTGACTCAACACAGCATGATGAATTCTGTTTTACACATTCACTATGCAGTTGTATGTATAGTTTCAGCACCCCTAGTCAAATACTGTTGGTCAAAATAAGTTTCTTGTCAGCTTAAGAGTACATTTATGCACATTTGAACTCACAGTTACAGTCTGTTTGTGAAATGTAATTAGTGGTATGTGAAATATTGTAAATAGTGATTTGTAAAAAAAATAATGGCACATATATTTATGTTGTATTTCTTTCCAATATGTTAAGGTCAGCAAATAAACATAAAGTTTGATCCGGGAAAAACACTTGCAATGTTATCAAAACTAGACATTTTTGAGTGTATACTGTCAAAGTTTTAAAAGGTGATTTATTAATGAGGTGATGCTATGTTGGCATATTATTTTACCAATTAAACATATTTGACAAAGAACAGGAAAAAAAGTGTTCTTGCTAGTCTAAGTGCCGTCTGAGGCATGGTTGAGCACTGGACAGTCCTGTGGTTTGGACCTTAGTTTATCAGAACCATATTGACATTACCATCCTTCAAAATACATGCGCTCCTCTTTCTGTTTAAGGTTTACAAGGGAACCTACAGTCTGACCTGAAGAGGGTTATCTGAAGCCATGATTATGATCCAAAATCCACACCAGAATGGCTCAGAAAGGATATTTCATTTCACAAATCAGCCCTGTTGCAAAACTGCTCTAGAGGAGGCTTCTCTCTCTTTAGGACCTTCTGGCCAGCACACATTCTTCTTGTGTTCCAGCTTTCAAGCAGAGAATCAATGTTCTACAGCTTTTGCCCAAAGGAAAATGGAATATATGGCAAAGCATTGCCAATATACACATAATAAAATATTGGACTAAACCTTCTTTATATTTTATTTTGTATGAGTGATTACTGGACTCGCACACTGTCAACTGTAACTGGAATGGGGACCACCTTGATAACTGAAAGAATGAGCCTGGGGTCCAGTTACCGGTGTCATGATGCTTTGGGCAATCTGTGTAATTATGTCTGTAAAAACGACCTCCTAACATCTCATTTAAATGCAACGCATTGCTTGTAATGTCGCTGGCTGAAATATGACAGCAAGAGAAAGAGTTATGGAAATGGAAAGCAGTGAGGAAGAGAAAGGCCTTAATTAAAACCCCACTAACTACAGCTCATAAAATTTCTTCTTAGAGAATGATCCTCTACTCATTCCAAAGCTCATTTTTGAGCACCGTTCCATCATATTTTGAGCTTTTGCCATTGTCTACGAAACTGTAGCTGCTCTACACTAAACTATTCACTCGAAAAGTGAGTATGCAAAAATGATTTTGTTCACGAGAAATTCGGAAAGCTCATCAATTAATTAAAAATATGCCCAGGCTGCTCCACTTTTGAAAGAAGTCAGATTGTGGGAGGATGAAAGGAAAGTGCTGAAGGTTGCGCTCGCTCTCTCTTGTGACAGTCCAGACAGTATTAATACAGACCTAGATTTGTAGAGAGAAAACAGATTTGTCAACGTGGAACAGGAGACTCTTACATAATTCCGAAATCCATCTAATGTGAATTCTAGTCTGAAAAAAATGCAGTAGATAACTTAAAAAAGTAAAACTGCACTGATCTGGAGATCTATTCCACCAGGCTACCCACGCCTGACTCCTGACCTGGAAATACAGGCCACCAAATAAGCGGGGAATTTCTGTAAGAAGGAACAGAACAAGGTGGGACAGAGGAGGTCTCCGAACATTTAAAAGACACACAGTGAAGAGCTTGGACAAAATATTTTCTTTATTCTGCAAGAGAAATGAATATCGTGGAGTTCTATTGAGAATATACATGAGTTCATCTCATAACAAATGGAGAGTCTACAACCAATACAAACTATTGTAACGGATACAAGAAAATATGGTGGAAAACATAACTGAGGAATATCAAGAAGCCTGTAGCAAGGATGATATTCAAATACTGAGAAAGAGGAGTTATCCACACTGATCGTTCCGAAGGAGATGCTTTATCACTGATATGCATCAAGTGTAAGTTCTGGAGGAGACGGAGAAGGAAGCTAAAAAATTTTGGATTGGAGAGTTGGCTTATTGCTCAAGCTGAGTTTATAAAAGTACAAGAACAAACAGACTGCTGGTGGTGGGCTGATATTCATGAAAAAATGTGTGTATTCCGATTTTACTTCTTTCCAGACTAGACATTAATAGTGAAGGATTATTTGTTTTGACCACTGAAAACTTGTTAATTGCACTGAAGCCGTAGGTTTGCTATTGCTGACGCTGGCCCTCATTCTCAGTATTTAAGAGCAATATCATTTTTGCATTGTCCACTTAAACACAGGGTTCAAACGTATTTCAGCTGAAAAAAAAGCAGTGTTTTCTTAATAAGCTATATCAAAATTTATATCTGACTACACCATAAACAGACAAATAACAGTTCTTGTTTCAACGTCTTTTTTTTTCATCTTTTTCTTTTTTACACAAAACAACAGTCAAGAGTACCAAAGAAGCATGCTGGGTTTGTACGTATGTCAAAGTGGGAGGGAGAGTGAGAGACTTTTTCTTTATACTTTTTTTTTCCTCTTTTGTTTTTTTTTTTCCTCTTTTTTTATTTTCTTTTCTTTTTTTTTTTATAATAAGAAGCTTTACTCCAATAAGCTGTGCTGGGTATCATGATGTGACAGCAGTGGTAAGAACATAAAAGACTCCCAATGAGAATCACCACATATTCAAACCTGGCTGCAAATAAAACTTTGCAGAACTGCACAAAAGGGGCAAGACAAACAGACATCGTTAGTTAACAGTCCTGGAAAATAAAACACCCTCCGCCTGGTCTTCAAACCGTAACACCCCACCTCACCCCATCCCGCCTCGTCTCGCCTCATTTAGACTGAAAACTCAGACGCTTCTAGGTGAGTGGAGAAGGTTGTTTTGGTTCATGCCCAAACCCTTTGCGTTTCAGAAGTAATGCACCATTGATCTGTTTTGTTTTGTTTTGCTTAAAATCTGCCCCCCCATCCCACTCCCACATAAAAAAAAATGCTCAAGCATTTTTTGTCCTCCTCTGGTAAACATCTTTCATACGAACCCCCCAATGCAATGCTTTTTTTTTGTCCCTGAAACCTTTCGGAAAGAAACGAAAAAATGGAATATTGCATGCTTTGTGGAGTGTAGGAACATAGAATGCCAACAAACCCCACTGCTTTCTGCCCTGCAGAGAATGATGAGCATGTTTCCTTTTGAGACAAACCACAAATAACTAGGGGTGCTAGTTTGCCTTTCTCTGTTCAAATTTCTGAAGGAGAGAAAACTGACACCTCCAGCTAGGTCAATCGTTCATGGAAAGGAAAGTGAGACGAACATCGCATTTTGGTGGAGGTATGTCAGAGACTGAACAGTCAAATTACAGCTGAACAGAGAATACACACCAATGGCATACGAAAAACGGATCGAGCACTTTCGAATAAAAGAAGAAAAAACAAAACAAAGATCAACCTCGGTTTTAGTTGACTGGCTAGAATGTCACTAAGGGGTTCGGTCACAACCTCCAATGTCTTGATTTAGAATGGCGAGAATCCAATGATTTCTACCATTATATCCATGCCGTTGTATAAGCGCATGCTAAATGTTGGAGGAAATGAAACCCACTAATATTGTAATCAAGATCGTTATCGTATTATTTTACAAGTGAGAATCTAACGACGAAAACCCCATCGTGAAAGCGACATGAGTTCACATGAAAGCAAGGCAATGGATAAAAAAAACCCCAAGGGAAATACTCTGCTTCCCCTCGAAACTAACATCCGCTCTGAGAAAGTAAATTAAACTCAAATCTTTGGTCTCGATGCCTGGGACAATAGTGACAGAAAATCACAAATAAACGAAAATTTACAACCCAGTCCAAACAATTCTTCAATAAATGTCACATACAAACATGGGATGAGAGCATGACACAAAACAGGCATGGTTGCCTGCCTTGGACGTTACTCCAAAAAGTCTCTTCAAAAATTGTGTGTGCAATATTGGACAACAGTATCCAATAAACAGTCATAGTTTCTGTTGAAGCAAACGCCTTAAATGAAGAAGAAGAAAAAAAAAACACTTGGACTCATGTCTCTGGATAAACGTGTATAAACGTGTACATATATCTCAAACTCAATCAACTCCTGTCATAAAAGGGATTTCCTCTTCTTTAATATATGTATATATGTAATATAAAGACATTCAACAGTGAGCAATGCTATAGTTCAAGTAATAGAGAGAGGAACCCCTCAGGGGTCCTGGTTAAATTAACAATCTGGATCTTAGAAGAAGGAAGGGAAAAAAGAGAGCTAGACATAAATCCAACAAGAAGTCTACATGGTCTTACAGAAGATCAAGAAATGCAAACCCTATACATGCCGCTGATGATATTCATTTGTGGCAAAGTCCAGAAGAGGAAACCAAATATTTGCTGAGAAGGGAGTTCGATAAAGTGGAAGGGAATTATGGTGGTGGCTCAAGGCCTGTCCTTTTGCACACCCCAAGTAAAATAAGGAGAGCAGTCAGGGAATGGAGACATGGCCTTTCTATCTACCCAGGCTCCAGACTCCTACTGTGCATTAGGAAGCACCACTGCTGCTCCTTCCCCAGTCAATTATGCCCCACCAAGAGCCACAAAAATGGGTTCAGAAAGAGCTCAGCTGCTCCTATGGCAGTTGCCATGGTGCAAGCCAGCAGCAAAGCTGAAATGAAGTGGACAGAAAAAGAAACTGCTGCAACGTCTGGCCCACTTCAAGTCATGAGGGGAATGTGGTATCTGTGTAGCTCTCTGGGCTGTAACAGGGTCTGGAGAGGGAGAATGGGTAAAGTCCGAACTTCCAGGGTTGCTATGATCCACTGATTTCACGACTCATCAGATGAAGATGTTTTCAAACAAACAGTAGCTTTCCTGCATTTTCAGCCTTTATGTAAAAACCCAAGTGGATCCAATCACACTGACTGAACAAGCTCTTAACTCTTATCTCATGCTGGACTATGTGCTCTATCTTGGTATTTCTGACACTTAGAGTGACCAAAAACTGCCAAAAAATAACAGATATAAAATACTGTCTGTGCATTTGACCTGTTTGTACATAAACCTGTCTGTTGATCAAATTTCACAACCTTTGTGATGCTCGAGTACAGTAAACAGGAAAATATAGGTGGATGTGGCCACGATGCATAGAATTAATAAAGGAGTAATAGACAAATTACTCAAGTTAGGCTTCTTCAATCACCCACACAGCGTGCAAAAAACAACAGAAAATTATCAAAAGGACAAGTCTAGGCCCACCAGCTGCCCTGTGCTTGTTAAAACGACAGTAAATCAGCTTGTGGTTAAAGCATCTGTCAGCGGGGGCCTTAAAACAGGAGCCTGGATTATGAAGGAGGAAGAAACAACTGTTTCAGAAACTCTGAAGCAAGGAACAAAAGAGCAGGGAACAAACAACATTCAAACCCCACATTGCTCGAGCACTGTAAGTCCAGTTTCAACAGGGACTGAAGTAGCTGATGTAGTCAAACAGGATGTTGTGCATATCGCTGCAAAGCTGTCAGTCTGATTTTTAAAAATGTTTTATTGTGCGACATGAAAACCAACAGGTTGCCAAATGGTTGAACGGCATTTCCTCGCTTTTGACAAAACGAAAGAAGAAAAAAAAAAAATGCATCAGCGTGACATAAGGAAAAGCACTTGGTAGAAAGGTGAGCATTTTTTTCCCCAAAGAAAATGAAACAAAACTCAAACGGCTCTTCGTGCACGCAATTATCGCTCAAGTGGTGCCTCTAAGCTTATTCTGTGCATCTCTCCTAGACCTCTAACATACTTTCAATATAATGTTGGATTGCACTTTCTTCAAGTTTTTATAGCCTAAAGCATATCTGTCTCATTACTGAACCACTGCTTTTGCTTGTTGTACACTGAACAATTCAAAGCTTATCTCTTAAAGTCCGGTTAACAAACACAAGTCCAAGTGTGTCTGCTGCTTTTTTTAAACAGACAATAGTATCTAGATTTCGCATTATTTTAAAACCACACATCACAGTTTTTTTTCAGAATTCCTTGTTCTAGTTTTTGTTCATGTTTTGTTACTAATTTGGTTTATAAAACGTGCAGCTGCAGTTAGTATTATCCATATCAAATAAGTGCTTCATATTAACTGTATCTGTGCATGCGATTTTGGTAAGAAAGACTCAAGCGATTCAGCACATGACGCAAGCCCGGACTCTATTTTATGTGTGGTTAGCAAACAACTTATTAGCGTAAGCATTCACGTTCCTCTCACTCTCATTAAAACAAGTCAACGGAACAAAAGAGTGAAATAAAATAACTAACGGGACTTCCTCCCCATGCCAAACTTTGGTCTTTGCGATGGACTGAAACGACACCTTTACTGCTCAGAAAGGATAAAAATAATAAAGAATAAAGAGCAGATCCAGCAAGAAAACAACAAAAGAAAAAAAAAGTGAACAGCTCTCCTCTAAGGTTGGTATGAAAGCAAGCTTTTTTTAAGACTACAACACATTTTCACTTGTGCCCTCTCAACTTGGTTTTCCCAACCCACCCCTAGTCCTGTTCGTCCCATCCCACAATCCCTTGTTCAGCAGCAGTCACTGTGAGAAACACTCTGGAAAGTGTCAGGCGTCCGTTTGCTACATAGTTTTTGCTTTTTCAACACAGAGAGAGAGAGAAAAAGAGAGAGAGAGAGAGAGAGAGAAAGAGAGGGAGAGAGAGAAAGAGAAAGAGAGAGAGAAACATTTTCCTGCCTTGCATTTAGTAAAGAAGGACGAGACAAAACAAAGCACATCTGAGTGACAATGAAAAAAAAATAAAGTGAGTGGGAAAAAAAAGGTTCAAATGGAGCATGTAAAAAGTCCCAGCTGGAGTTTAGGTAGCAGCGCGGGTCACCTGAAACTCGCCCCTTCTGCTTCCTTCTTTTTTTTCACATTCACAAACATTTAAAACTTCCTTGTGCAAATCAAGCAGTCTTTAGAAAGAATGCCCTCCAAATTGTTCTAGTAAAAATATAGAACTCCAAGGTGGCTGACGTGTGTGTTGCAGCAAGTGTTTGTTGTGTTTTTTTTTGTTGTTGTTTTTGTTTTTGTGACGGCATTTTTTTTCCATTGGTGTTTAGGTAGGTGTGTTTGGGCAGGCGGAGCCTCATCTGCGAGGGCCTGAGGGCAACTGTGCGTTCACGGGGTAGGCCAGCCGCACATTGAGCGAGTCGTTGTGCTGGACCAGTGAGGTCTGGTGATAGTGCAGAACAAGGTCTTTGAGAGTGCTGTACAGGTTGTAAGGCTCGGCAAAGCCATAACCACGGGGCGTGCTGTAGATCACACAGTGCTTCACCTCACCCTCAACACTGTAAACAGAAGACAGAGAACAAATTGAGTTCACTCAAACTTTTTAAAACAAATAAAACACTGCAACAATCTGTGTAAAGATTTAAACTCTGCCTCAAATCCTTTAAAAAAATCACATCAATTATGATACACCAAACATACTGATTCTTCCTTACGAAATTAAGAGCATAGGCACATAGGCACAGTTTTTATATGTTTTGTAATCTAAAGGCTACTTACACTACGGAGCAAGCATAGCAGCCCTTCTTGCTGCTCTCTCGGATGAGGAAGGCTCCATCAGGCTTTCCTACAAGCAGATCCTCAGCCTGCGTGCGGTTCAGATCCCCAACAAACCAGCTCTTCTCATCATAGTGTGGCAAGTTTTCATCCTCTTCGCTTACAAAGTAAGTACTGGAGGCAAAAATATAAGGTGGTGAGAACATGGCGATGTTAAATAACGGCAACAGCAGATTCAGTCCTTTTACAAAACGGACATTCAGGCCAATGAAAAACTGAAACTCCCACTGCCAGCTCTAGAAGCGACCCAAGTGCTGTCACTTATAAAGAGGAACATTAAAAGGAGAGGAAATTGTAAGAAACTTCTCTCTTGATGAACTTACTCATCTGTATTCTCGTTTTTGATGCCTAGCCAATCGTTTATTCGTTTCTGACGCACTCCTTTGTGGTTGAGCCATCTGCAAGGGAGGATGACAGAAATAATTAAAGAGGGAATTACTTAGAAGCACAACATGTCCTGAACTACATGAAAAAAAAAAGCAGTGTCCTCTTACACAAGATACTGGTCTCTGATTTTCCTCAGCTGGATCAGATCTGGCTTTAAGCTGTTCATCTTTTTGTCTGTCTCCCGGTTGTCCAGAGCTTGTGTCTTCAGGTCCTGCTCCAGGCGGATCTTGCTGTCGTGAATCTCACCCAGACGTGACTTGAGTTTGGCGTAGTTCATCATGATCCTGATGAGAGAATGAAGTGCTTAAGTACATCGCAGGGTCTATATGGGGCTTCAGACATCTGATCAAATGAGAGGTGACCCCCACTGCAGGTAGGACCATTAAGGATAATTATTCTAGCTTGGGCATACCTTTCAATTTCTTTGTCATTGCCCTCTCTGCGGAAACGCTCAATATACTCCTTGCTGTAGCGCTCCTGTGTGTGACACTGCTCTTCGAATATCTTGATGGTCTCATTGAAGGCTTCTATCGCTGTGCGCTTCATCTGTATCTCCTACAATCAAGGGCAAAGAAAAATCAATGCACTCAATACCCCTTCTCATTGACATACTTGTTAGTTGGTCAAAAGGCCCTTTTTGGCATTGAATGCACCGTATGTCGTCCAAATTCAGCTGAATTTACTGCTTGTAGAATTTTGCGTTTCAATGAATGGGTCATATTATACAAAATGGCCTTTTTTGTTTTCTGTTAATCAGGTTTTGCTCTTTGAACCTACAGAAAAAATTAATTCCAGAACAGAGTAGCATATGTGTCAATCACATAATGTACTTGCAAATGAAATGTCTTTGTTATTTAACCTCTAAAATACCCATCACCCAATGATGGCTCCAGATTTTAATTCTTTCCTAAAAAATAAAGCTCCAAAACATCTAGGCCAGCTGATACCAGAACAATAACCCTTAGAATATAATACATTCATGAAAGTAAGAGGTTATTTGGTGATCAGATCCTATTTTGTTTACCTGTGAGGTCTTTGTGTACTCTTCATACAGTCTGTCATATTCTTTGCTCTTCTCTTGATATTGATTGTGATATTCCTGGAGTTTCTTCCCCACAGCGTCAATGTTGTCTTCTTTTACCAGCTGATCCTAAGAAAGGGGTAAGGAAGTGTTACTAATATGAAGTGCTGAGGAATATGAAAAAAAAAATAAAAAAAATAAAATAAAATGACATTCTGTACATTCGGCTTACAGACTGACTATTTTTTCCTTCTAAGAATCATTAATAAAAATCCCTGAATTCAAGATTGCCCCTTGAGGATATATTTTTACAGAACCGCACCGGAGTGCCTTAGACATACACAGTGAGAGCACAGGGTGAGGGAAAAAAAACAACAAATAAATGCCTGGATGGCCTTTCGACATTGGGGATGTATGTAATTATTTACGGAGTGCGCTGCACTAGCAAATAAGCACCGTAATATTTCATGCCATGAAGGTCCTGCTGTCTCTGCACTTTCACTCGCAACAAGCTGTGGTGTTCATTGAACAAACTGACTCTTAGAGCAAGGCCACGGGCAATGAGGGGCAGAGAGAGACAAAGGGACAGGATGCAGATGAAGAAAATGGAATGCAGGGAGCTTGTAAAGCCATAGTACATACCTGCTGGTATCGGGAGATGGGGTACATGAGCTTGACGTCCAGTTTTGTGTTGTACTGAGCCAGAGACTCGTGTCTGTAGTGACTGATGAGTTCCACGACCGAACTGAAGGTGAGTGGATCCGAGAAACCATACTTGCCATCACGGTGGTAGATCTTTATTAGCTTATTGTTGCCGCCTTTCCTGAAAGCAAAAAAAAACCTGCATTAGATGATAATTCCTAAATGTGGTGAACGGTTTAGCATATTTGTGGACATTTTAACAGAAGTTACCGTAGAGTTAGCGTGTAATCTCCCTGCATTTTCGTAGAGGCATCCCGTACCAGGAAGGTCCCATCTGGCATGTCTCGCAGTTTGTCATTGACCTCTTCCCTGCATTTCAAAAAAGGAGGGAATCAGGGAGGGAGAAAGAAAAGGGGAGAAAGTGGGAAAACAGCTGGGTTAGGACACATAGATCATGTCAGAGCTTGCACTAACAAATTAGCAATTACAGGTAAAAGCCAGTCCTCCACGGTCTCGTGCCCTGACACTGACATGAAAGCTGGACCGCTGGCTTTGCCATTCACCCAGTCAGATGTGTGTGTGTTTGGTCTAGCTGAGGGCAGAGGCACCAGCCTGTGACCGTGCGGTCTGCTGCTGCCGTCTGGGAGCGAGTGAGACATCTTGGAATGCTTTACCTTCCTTAACCCTGTCTCGGACTCCTACCATCTCACACAGACGGTCCAGTACATTTATAAACCAAGGGCATAAAAATATGCGTCACAACACTGAACTGAAAGTGGTCTTTCATTTGCCTCAATTTTGGAATTTTACGATCAGCTGTAATTAATTACGGTAATATTCAACATCATTTGTTTCATTTTTTGTTCAAAATAAAGTTCCCAATCTCCTAACTGAAAATCCTTAACCTTTAAAAAAATTTTATTATCTAAAATCAACTATAAAAATATATATAATATAAATGATCGTACCATATATTTAAATCCTATTAAATCTGAGACGAAGTGCAGGACACTTCATACAGAATTGAAATCAAACTGAAGATTTACAGCCCCACATAAATCAGTTCTAATTAGGTGAGGGTGGATGGATTCAAGGTCCTCTTCTTCTCAAGTCTGTCTGAGAGGGCTCTACAACTGCCCTATCCCAAGTTCACCCCCTCACTGTCTGGTCAGCAGTGGACAGCCCTGCCCTGGCCAGTCAGGTCTTTCCGGATCTCAGACCTGACTGCACGTCCAGGGCTCTCAGAAGGGGGTATATTTAGCCTGCTCTGGGCAGCTGAGGTAACAACGCTATGACACAACATTGCTTTCACCTCATCAGCAGCAGTGTGGAGGAAACTTTAAGCCCACAGTCTCCTGGAGCCCATTTAGCCAGTCTGGAGCAGAGGCTCTGGCACTGATACCACTGCACTTTTTAGGCTGTGGTGCATGACGCAGAGATATGCTGAGGGCTGGCCTATTTTAGAGGGTAATGTATTGTGAACAGGGCAACCGTCAAATAATTTGAGCAATCAGAGCATGAAGTACAACCCTGGGCCAAAACACAGACAGAACAAAATGTGTAAGATGGATTTGGGCGAGATCTACTCGTTTGTAAAATGACAGTAAGACACTGCAGACTATACATTAGTTGTTTTCTTTTTTCCACTGTGAGAGTTCAGCCTATTATGATGGCATCTGCCAGCTGTAATGTCATACTGAGAAAATTCTGTAATGGTCAGATTTTAATATCCCTGAAAAAGTGCCAGCAATAATGCAAACAGCCTGTCTAAACTAGTTTAGGTTCATATCTCCACATTTAACTTGTTTCGGTGTCAAAGACTGGTAAAAAAACAAACATACAAACAAAAAAAAACAATATGCAAATCATCTCTTCTATGTAGAAATTAGGGCTGGGAATTTAACGCGTTAATTAGATTAATTAATCACAGGAAAAAATAACAGGTTAATATTTTTCATGCAATTAACGCTTTAAGCCCTGTCACTAGTTGCCAGACCAAAAATCCGTCCTATTCCCACATCACTGCTGCGTGAGCAGCCAGAGACAGCAGTTCAGTTCACAGCGTGCGAGGAAGCGTGTGAGATTTGGAAGAAAAAAAACAAAAAAAAAAAACGCCAAAATGGCTAATATAAAGTCCTGTGATGTCTTGTGAATGTCTTTGCCGATTCTGACTCTGCAGGGGAATATTTGCCTTTTGGAATAGATGCTCGCATGTCTCCCGGTTCAACTATGGAGCGCGGCTGCGCCGTAGCATTAGTAGCTTTAGCATTAGCTCTCTCCAGACCTCCAGAGGGGCGAAGTCTCTGCGCTGTGGCCGGAGTGTGTGAGAGAGAGCTGGGGGATGTAGGAGAAGCATCAGGGTGATCTGGGTCTGAATAGGGCTGTAATAGTGATGACAATGGTGACTGGGTTTATTTGAGAAACGAGGAATTGTATCAAAACTTACAACTGTCCTATACTGTAACCTAATTCATAGGATTGGTTCAATCAGTGATAATGTCATGACCACTGTTATAGGCTTGTATTCAATAATAAACGGTAAAAAAACTGCTTCTTGTAACGTCTGTATGTATGTGCGATTAAATGTGATTAATTAGATTAATTAATCACCACACCATGTAATTCATTAGATCAAAAATGTAATCACTTGACAGCACTAGTAGAAACAAACATGCTATTGACTGAAAGCTTAGAATCCACACCTTGAGCTATGAGTGAGATAAGTATGACTTCTAAGTAAATTCTAGAATTGACTGGCTACTTTTGATGTACTTCGGACTGGCAACCTCTGGAATTAGACCAGAATTTGAGAAGAGCTAGGATTTCAGGTCAAACCAAAAGGGGCTGATGGCTTAGTCTAGAGGCGGAGTCCTTCACCGCTGTGGGTGTTGAGGGGGATCTGCAGTGGTTTCAGATGTCTGCCTGATTCTTAGTGCACCTTAGCCACACTTCTACGCGGTCAACATCAAACGGGGATAAAGTCGGTCACTGAGCAGCACTCTAATCTGCTAAAACCTGAGAGTTTTATGGGGCTTGCTTGGAAACGGGCCGGGCTGCTTGACATTTCAGAGATTTAGGCACTTCTATCCCTGACCTATCGGGCTAAAAACGCACCCCCTTTTTTTCCCTTTTCCTTTCTCTCAGTTTCTCTCCACTCCTCTCCCTCTTACCCTTCAACCTTAATCTACAGCAGCTGCCAAGCAGTCATGCCTCTGAGAGAGTGGGAGGAGAACGGAAGAGAGGAATAAAATAAGTTTTACTGGCTCATGAAAAAAAAAGCATTCCATCCAGCAGCCGCGGCTCTCTGCTAAAGCAATAGTTCAGGCTTCAACACGGCTGCTGCTACTATTTTTATCAGTGACGTGCTTTTTCCATTTTGATTGATAACAGCATGTCACAGAGTGTCAGAAACCACAGTGGAGAGTCTATTTGAGATTCCTCAACAGTTTGAGGTAAATGTGTGATGCATACAGTTCACTAATTGGTGGTCTTAAGATTCCATTACTCTGTAGGCTTATGACACACTACCACTTTACGCCTCTTATACTATTCTATTCTCTCCTACTCAGACAGCAGGCCTCGGCACGGCTGTGGTCGAGCGGCAGACTGTTAGGAAGCTGAGGGCACGATGAAGAGCATGACACAGCAGTGTGCCGAGTGACTGGCCCGGCAGGGGAGATCAGGTGGGGTGGTAGAGGAACGAGGGAGGAGGGAGAACGAATGGAATTGTTTCTTCTTATTTTTTTTCTCACACAGAGAGAAAGCCTGCGCCATGGAAACCTGGGGAGCCTTTTATCTCTCTCTCATCCAAAGCGGATCTTATGACTCCAAAAAAGCCATCGCCTGATGCAGTCTGCCACCCCCGGCCTGGTGTAAAGCTAAAGATGTGCTCAGATTTCAGCTGAACCTTTTAACTGAAAACATTAGCCTGTTGAGTTCTACTTTGTAAATGACATACACTTACTTAACTAATATGAAACTACTGACTGGTTCTGTGATAATTATACAAAGTGGTCAAAAAGATGTTGTTTTATCAGATTATTTAAACTAATCATTGCTACCTTGGCAATTCAAGTGTGATGTCCTATGTAAGAAAACTCTTATTATAACGGTGCATTTTATGTATCGTTTTTTGCAGTTGGATTTCAATAAAAAGCATGACTAAAAAGCAAAGCATTTAAATACAGTTAAAAGAGGAAAGGGACCAGCATACCCTGCATTTCTTGTCATTACTTTGAAAAGCTTATTCTTTACTGATAAATGAATAAGACAATGACTGCTGAAATGCTGGGCATGGGTAACTCACCTTGATATGTCTCCCCAGTACCATTCTGCTTCTTGTAACGAGCTGACTGCAGCCTCCTTCACACCATTGCTGTTGACAGGAGTCATGGGTTTGGGCGGCTTGGGAGGAAGAGCTGTAAAAGAAATGGAAGAAGCTTGAATATGCAGATAACTAGCTGTCTCACAGTGTACTCAGCGATGTTCTAACCTCTCCATATCCAGGGCCAGGAGTATGATTGGACGATGCTGTGAGTGCAAACTCTTCTCTCCACAGACACCAAACTCACTTAAGCAAACAGCAATCTGTTTATTAATTAAGGAGCCAGGCATGCACCCACAGCTAGCCCGCAGTCACATGTTCCTGCAGGATGGGGAATCCAAATGTGAGCTGACATCACAAAGAGAACAAAAACTTTGATTGTGGTTTTAAGGAAAGGCCACCCTGACTAAGCAGGTGACACCGGGTTTAACGATGAGAAATCCATTAATATAGAGAAGAAAACCCACAGCCAGTGTTGGTATTAGTCCTCTTTGCGACACAGATTTTTAGCAAATGAGAAGATGTAACCTTCACCTTGGCAACTGAGAAGAAAAGACTTCACACTTTCAGTTGAACGAAACAAGTTACTTTTGTTAAAAGGCACTTCACAAAGTTCTCTTGTCAGAGGCAAGTTTAACTGATGATGGCATACAGTCAGTTATCTAAACACAACAGTCTAAACATACAAACCCTCACCCACATCATGCTTATACTGTCTATTATTTATGTGTTTAATTTGTAGTAAACAAAGGGGTCTGAACGAGTACGTGACTGGAGCGGTGTTTCGTCTGTTGTTACCCAAACAAAGTTTAACAGCTGATGCAACAGCGCGCTGAAAGCTAATGTCCATGCTCTTGTTTCCCCGGTCATGGAAGAAGGAGGACCAAAGTGAGTGGATGTTCAGCATGGTCATTCATCATGGTCCAATCAATCCCTGAAAAGTGGCTTTTGTGTATGGAAACGCTGATGTGTGTGCAATGCCTTTACTGTCGCCAGTCTGGGTGTTCTCCTGGGGTACATTCTTCTATAACCATCACCTCTTCCACTGACATTAAGCTCCTAAACCCTCCAAGCCCAAGGCAATCAATCCAGCATGTGGCTAAATGAGGCAGCCCCAGAACAGGGCTAACGACATGTAAAGCTACGATATATTGCCTGATGGAGAGCAATTTCAGCGTAATTATCCTGAGCCAGAGGTAGTGCATATTCTGCGAGGGTGTAGCACACGGACTGGGGTTTCTTCAAAGATAAAAAGCTGTTGGCTTTATGGTGCTTGCGGTTAAGAGTGTGTCTGCCTGTGTGTGTTATGTGCACAAGACTAGGTTTACGTGTGTGTGTGTAGTGGCTTTGGCAATCCAGTGAATGCCCGGCCAGGTGCAGCTGGCAAGGAAGAGGTACTGGCTTTGAGGGAGGGGAGAAAAAAAAATATTCGAAAGCTTTAAATCCAACCGAATTTACAGAGGCTGCAGTGTTCGGCCCAGTCCCAGCGCCAAGCCAAACTAAACTTCTCCTGACCCAGACTAAAGCCTGCGACAGAATTCCTGACACACACGGCACCTCACCCCCACATCCTCAATGGACGGGTGTTCTTTCTCGGCAGAGAACTGCAGCAGCAGACTTTAAAGTGAAACCGAAGATACACCCCAGTCGTTTTCACTGATGAATGTCCCAAAATTTCAAATAGTGGCATCAATGTGACATACAGGAGGGCGACATGTGGCAGCAATGGTGACATACATTGTTGGGTCTGAAACAATAATTCACCATTATTACAAGATTATTTTGTTTCATTTACATATTTCAAGTGACTACAGTGAGTTTGTGACTGAACCTGAAGAGGGCAGCAATTCACCCACAGGATCGTGTCTATGTGAGGTAATAAAAGAAATGACGCAATTACTTAAAGCGAAGGATAAAGCAGATCACATACAACATATGCAATTGTGTAACCCACGATCACTGGGAACACAAATATCCTCAAGTCGTTTCTGAAGCAGCAGAACAGTAAATGGTAGCTTTGCCTCCACATTCTGACAAACCAAATGACAGCAACTCACTAAAAACACGCATCGAATTAAAATGACTCTCCTTAAAGTTAACCAAGTTCTCTTACTATGCTGGACATTCAGAATGGCTCAATCTTTACAGGTCTGTTAAATAAACAATAAAAACTACATCAAAAATTGACGGGACATTCAGTAGCTCTAAATAGTTTTTACGTGAACAAAGTATCTTCTGTCTTCATCCTCGAAATGTATTCACACATAATTACCAAATGAATAATCAGACAGACACATTCAAATGATGTAAACGATGCTGCAGGCTCAAGAGCTATAATGTTAACCTACATATTTATGGCTTATTTCAGCCTTTTTTCTAACAGTGACTCAATATTATGGACACACATTTAGCTCTCCCTGAATGGCACCTGTCCGAACATTGCATTTTATTTGTATAATTAATAAGTTAATAAAGTTGTAATAATACATTTGTTTTATGTAAGCAAAAAATCCAGGCATTTATTTAGTTGTTGTGTTTTACATTTATAGGCAGATTCATTGTAGAAAAACTAAACAATTTTTTCAGAGGCCCTGCACACTAGCATTCAAAAAAGCTAAATTACTGTTCAATAAAGTTGCACTGAGATTTAAATGAGTTAGTTCTAATCATTTTCCTTGTTCCCAAAGACGGATCATATTTCATTAGATTAATAAAAAAATTATTATTTGTGTTTAGTCTACAGTATTAAAAATATTATTATGTGGTGGGAAATAAGGGGAAAAATATAACACACAGTGTGCTGCTCTAAATGCAACTACACAGAATTAACCAGCTGGTTAGTTGGTTGACCATCTCTGACACACAATGCTGAATGCACTCACACACACAGAGGGGAAAGTATCTGTGAGGGTGTCTACAGGTAAGAGTGCTTAATGCAGCATGGCTGTTAGAAAACTGAAAGTGTTTAAAGATAGATTCATTCTCAGGATATGTCTGGAAGCCTCTGGACTCCTCTGGCCCAGGAAGAGCTGAGCAGAATGTCAGGACTGAGCTCTAAGGGTCACTAAAATAAAATCAGACAGGGACACACAATGCTCACTGAAGCCAGGAGATGATTCATCCCTGCCTGCATGCTCCTCAACGTCCCATTTTCTACAGCCAGCCTCGTTTCACAAACATAAAAGAGACAGAACTAATATTCACATAGAAGAGAAACAGACTACTTGTTAAGTATATTTTAAATATATTTTATAACGTTGATCCTGAGTTTGACAAAAAATAGTCTAAAGGAAAATGTGTGTGTGTGTACGCGTGTGGTAAGGTTATGGTGTACTGGCCTAGATTTAAATGAAAATATAGATTTAAAACTTTTCAACACTTCCCGTTACATATTAGTTTGTGTGTAAGATCCTTCATAAGTCATTCTTTAAAAGATCCTTCATAAGTCATGCTTTAAAAAATGACCCTGCTTTCAGAGGCAGGGGAAAAAAAGGAGTATGAATGGTTTTCTTTGAGTGCTTGATTAATTAAAAGCAGTGCTGGAGTTTTTTTGACTGACGGTGTGCAAGTGTGGGGTGAGTCAGACAGGACACACACCCCGGGGCGGGTCTTACACACACCGGCCAAGAGGCTGTTCCTCAGCCCAGTGGGGTGAGCAGCTCCGACCAGTCAAAAGAGGAGCTGGCTTAACACACACATCCAACCGTTTCCAACCTCAGCTTCCGCAGGTGCACACACACACGCAGGCACGCACACACACACACA
>JBBMFX010000101.1:11752602-11773925 GCA_037832545.1 Rhabdalestes septentrionalis
GAGAGAGAGAAAGAGAGAGAGAGAGAGAGAGAGAGAGACAGAGAGAGAGAGAGAGAGAGAGAGACAGAGAGAGAGAGCGCACAGGACTTTTTTAGGGCCTGCAGGGGCCCCATGTTAGACACCAGCGAGATAAAATGACCTAATTCTTTCTATCACAGACTGTGATTAGAAAGTACTGGAAGCGCTGAGGCAGAATGAAGTACACATGCAGATATATTATGAGCTAATAAATTCCAATAAATATATCAAATTATCATGATATAAACAGTAGCATCCAGTGAGTTTTTAATTTTCCATTTCCGCACAATTAACTCCCCAAATTTCACACTTCTTATGACTTCTTTGCCTACATACTGAACGCAATGTGGTTACAACACAAGTACTTCGATTGATAAGTGAATAATCAGAGCTGTGTTCAAAATATCAGTGGCACAATATATCATAGATAAGATACGGTGAGATTGTGTTCAAGTTATCTCAGATAAAGCACAGCTTGATTAAACTTTACCTCATTGGTTTTCACTAAATTTTCTTATTACAATATGCTGTGTTCTAATGTATGTGGTACATTATGGTGAGGATACAAATGGATAATCATTCTTTTTAACAGTCTTCTTCATGTGCCATTCTTTTAAAGTGGCACAGAAAATGGGAAGCAGCACAGATGATTGATTATTGTATGAGATGATTTGCATATTTCTTGCTACACAGGATCAGACTTCAGTCTCTTTAACCGGAGATGCACCCATCCAGGTTTGTTCACCTACAGCACCCCCTCTTCTCTGGTCAAGGAGAAGTGGCTCAGATACTGGATTAATGGCTGATTGGAAATGCATTTGACTACAAAATATAAATGCATGTGACAAAAATCTGATCAGGGCACAATCCAAATACTACTCACCTGACCGAATGAAGTGTAAACAGGGTCTAAGAGTGTGGTGTTTACAAATACTTGTGAACATGTCTGCTCTAATAGTTAAGGCTGTGCTCAGTGCTTACTTGTTAAATGTTGGGCTGGATAGGAAAGTGTTGCATTCTGGTTGCAGGTTCAGGAGAAATGTAGAATAAATGATGTTCATTCATTAGCTTATTATCTCTGTTTATTATCTGTGCATCTCTTACTAACTGTTTTTAAGGTACACTATATGGACAAAAATATTGGGACACTATTTCTCAGGCCTACTCCTAGTGAAGGCCAATTTAAAGCTTTAGCATCCTATGACATTTTGAACAACATCATGCTTCCAACATGGGGACAGCTTGGGGAAGACCCTTTCCTGTTCCAGCATGACTGTTCCCCAGTGTACAAAGCAAGCTCCATATTAAAGTCTATTCATTTCAATGCAGTGTCATTACAGTCCTTGTTGGTGTAATGGTCTGACATCCCGATACTAATTTAGTTTAAAGAAAGTTTGTTTGTTACTTTCTGTGCGTAGCTGTTCAAATAATAGTGACATGTTTGTAGAGCTGTCTGGTATTGCAGTGCTGTTAAAGGCTTGAATTCTGCTGTGGTGCATGTGAAGCAGGGTACGTGTTCATGAAAATGTCATTATTTGCTGTTAATTTTACAGCCACAGATTCTCTTAAATACATATATGTGCTCAAATAACTACACCCCCAAACTTTAAGGTAAGCATTGTTAAAAGTGTCTGTTGTGAGACTGATGATTTTTGCTATTATAACACTTACACTTTGATACATATTGTCTCATGAAGTTGCTGACAATCCTGAGCCCTATCAATGAGTCTGGAGTTGAAGGAGTTACGGTCTACTTGGCCTGACTACCGCAGCATGCTACCCAACACTCTAACACCTGCTCCCTAAGGCATCCTCCCAGGCTCAGCTCAGGACAAGGGCTTTAGCATGAGCAAGACCTGCCTAGCTCTCTTTAATAGGGCTTTGAGCGTTAGTCAGCCCAGAACACCTGGGTGAGGTGGTCAAGGCAGGGTTATACACTTAGAGAGCTCTATCAGCCAACCAGGCCAAACCTACTCACCCTCACCCCAACAGCCTGAGCCAATCATTCTCACGCCTCACTCCTCGCACGAGCCCTCTGCCTGCTGGACATGGATTAGGCCAAAACATTCCAATGACATGTACAAGTCTAGGCATGGAACTACAGACCACCCAAATACATGAGTGTGAGTCATGAAAGCAGTAGGTTTAAAAAACAAAATGTTCAAAATGTTCAAAAAATTCTTGTAAGGTCAGCTATGGCATGTTTAAGGTCTTCAATGTGCACTGGAGCTACAAAGCTCATGTAGATGAAAAGGTATGTGAACACATGGAAAAAGGTATGCCTGAATAATTAAACCTGTTATTATGCTATTATAATTCAGGATTCAGGATTGCTGCAACTAGGTTTTTTAAGTAGTGATAAAAAGTATTGAGGCAACAGTATTGCACGTTACACCAACAGGGACTTTAATGACATGGCATACAAATACGTAGACTTTAATATGAAGCTGGTCTGTAACTGCTTCAACTCTTTCTGGAAGGCTTTTCACAATATTATGGAGTTTCTGTGAGAATTTTTGCACCATCACTCCATAGAGCAGTCAAGTTCTTCCACACTAGACTCATCCAACCATGTCTTTATGGCTATATGGCTTGCTTTGTGCGCTGGGGCACAGTAATGCTGGAATAGAACAGTGTGGTCCAAAAGCATTATGGTGACCCTTAACTGGAACTACATAAATAAGAGATGTCCCATCATACCCTATAAAATTTTTTATTTAATCACTTAAATCCTGACATTATGTTTTGTAATAATGTGATCATATTGGCTTACAGTCTGCAGAAATAGTACGAATACACTTCAGTTTCTTGTTTGCTACATTTGCCTTGAAGCTAAAATGCACTCTTCAAACCCAAAACATGTCTTGGCTGACTGACCACATTTATGGTAACAGGACAGTTTTTCAAATTCGATTTTTTTCAACACAAGAAGGAGATGTGAGAAAGTTGAGAACAACAGAGAGAGGATGAGAATGAAGGAGAGAGTGAGAGAGAGACAGTGAGAAAGAGAGATTGAGAGAGAGAGAGAGAGAGAGAGAGAGAGAGAGAGAAGGAGAGGGAGAGCGTTAGCAGATGTACAATTTGATGTAAGCCTGGATGCTCTCGCCTGTAGATTTGGTTGGTCCTAATAGGATTAATGGAGGACAATCTGAGTGAATTAATCTGGTTTTATGGAGAGTGAAGCTGATACACCCGGTGTCTCCTCCAGTTGTCTGCTCCACTGCACTGGCCTTAACTTTCCTTGCTCTGCCAATGACCCGCAAGTGGTCAGTGGGCCCAGATTCGTCCGGGGGAGTATCCCAATGTCTAGGTGATAAAGTGTAATAAACAGGGCTTTCTGACCTTTTCTAGATAACATTTGACAGCCTGATGAACACAACAAAGCACTACATGCCTTGAAAGGAGTGTTTAAAAGAAAGAAGCAAAGTATTTTTAAATGGTTGTCTATTATGATTCAGTAGCACATATGCTAATTTATAATAGCTATAGTTATACTTTGTAAAGATATAATTTAAAAGATTAGTAACTGGTAAATGTGTCTGCTAATACAGCTAGAGTTAATGACTGCAATCCTTAAAAGCTTTACTAGCTATTATGCTAGTCAGTTGCTGGGATGCTAGGCTGTTTTGCCTTTCCCCTTTAACACTGCATTATTATTTTTAGCAATTGACCTATCCATGCTTTGCCCACGAATGCCCTCTTTCATAGTACCTGCTGTAAAATAAGGTTTTCAGAATGCTGACAAAACCTTATGAGAAAGCAAAGCCCATAAAAAATATTCTTGGTACTTATAATTAGTTTGATTAAACTGCATGTGGATGAGATGTCACATAGCACAGACTGGGTGGAGATTTTTATTCATTTAGTTGAGCTAACATTTAGCATAGGTGCAATCTCATGGTGGTTTCCAACCTGCCTAGATTCTATTTGGTAAAATAGACCCACTAGGCACAGGGCTGCCAACTCTCACGCAATGAGCGTGAGACACACGCATCTGACTCTCTTCATGAAAATCTATTTTTTCTATTTTCCCCATTGTGCACAAAGATTATGGACTAAAGTATTGGGACACCTGACCCCTGGGAAAACCAGTCTCACATTACTTCAATGATAGATATTTGTAAGTGATAAATATCCAGGAGAGGTCACAATATTCTTAACTTGAAAGTTGAATGCATTTTCAGCCACTCCTGGACAGTAATTTCAGCCCATCCATCATAAAAGGTCAAAGGGTAGAGTAAAGGGCCATGGTGGTACTTAGGTGCCATTGATCAATAAAAATGAAGTAAACTTCATGGTTTAGAGAAGGTAACAGTGATACTGTGGCAGTCTCTCAACATTTCCAAACCTCACCGCCTCCTATTCATTGTAGTTATTATTAAATATGTGGTTTAGCATATATGTGTTTTATTAAATGAAACCTTGCAAAGAACCTGTCAGGGAGACTTCAGGAGGAACCAAACCAATTCTTCCTTCCTCCTGCTGGTTTGTGCGTCTTGGCTAGGTCCTAACAAAATATTCTAACCACTATTGATTCAGAGCATCTGAAAATTCTAACAACTGATAAAATCAGCTTACATAATTTAATAAACCGCATCAGACAACTGTGACTGTGAAGTAGGAGAAGCAGGCTGTGAGATCCCAATCGTAAGTGAAATCATCTGTTGTCACACTCCAACCTAATGTTAGTTAAAGTCATATGAACAATCTCTGAATAAAAGAATGGAACAATGGAATGGAACAATTTTCCCAGTGATTTTTCCACCTCTTTACATCAGGCAGCAGTGCTGATTTCTCTCATAATGGGTCAGGAGGGTGCAGGACACAAAAAAAAAACCCTGACCCATGCATCAGTAGTGCCCAGATGAAATATAATTTCATATTAATCAGAATGCTTCAGGGTGCTTGGCAAAGCCCACCGCTGCTCCCGATGATCAGGAAGGACACACACGCAAACAGAGAACCCCTTTATGTTTTCCAGGCAAACAAAGGCCTCTATAGTGTGACCACGCACTCTCAACAATATGACCAGCGAAAAACGTGACTGGTGGACTGAGTAGTTAAGTGTGATCTGGACATTAGCGATGCATAAACAAATAAATAAATGGACTGAATCATGTTAGCCTTCGGGAGGTGTGTGGCAAGCCGGCTGCTTGTGTACAGCAGGTGTTCATGGTAAAGCCTGACAGATTATATCGTCAACACGCTAATCTGTCTTGAGTCGCCAGATTCTAAAGCAAACACAAGCAAATCATATTACATTTCCCAGGAACAAACACGGCCAACAATAACCTTGATTGTGCTCCTGTGCAGAGTATAGACTGCTCACCAGCTTTTGTTGTTTAGAGTGACAGCTATTTCTGACAAGCGTGCATTTCTGACCAATTTGCATTTACAATAACCATGCTGTATGCTTAGATAAGACTATGCTGCAGCATTGAATATTTCACAAATAATAGGATTGGATGCACCCAACCATTCTTTAGACTTCTCATCCCAAAGTAAGATCAACACCGATCTGATCTTTACATTTTTAGAGATAATACAGTTACACAAGATGCGCTAGTTTGCTAGCTAAAGCTGTCTTTTGTAGCATGGTTTTGTATATGGTGGTACATGATCACATCTGATCTCTTTTTTATTTTTTTAAATGTTGGGATTACATATGTTAGCTCCACAACACAGCGATTTAAATGTCTCTCTGACACAGGCTGTGGATAAAGGCCATTGATGCTGCCTCCATGAATGTGTTAAGAAGAAAGCAAAAAATATATATACATCATCCATTAAACTATGCCTGGATCAAACATGAACCCAATCCACTGAATCAACTAAGGAAATTATCATAAGTAAGCAAACACATTTTTTTTTACTGTGATTTGTAAACTGGAAAACTGGTAAGAGGTCTGGCACTGTGAGTGTAGGGAGATTTTTGGACAATGAGCCCCAGATGACGACTGGAGACTAAAATCATTAGTGCACCTCTCTTCATACTTCACCCAGTGAAATAAAACACCACATTCAGTGAAATAAAACACCACATTCAGTGAAATAAAACACCACATTCAGTCACGGTACACAGCCCTTTCACCCACGAGCAGTGGGCTCCTGCATATGTGTGCGTGTGTGTGTGTGTTTCTTTTTTCCCCTTCCCCATGGTCCTCTGTTTAACCCTACGCTTCCTCCCTCTCCTCTCACTCCCTCTCCCCTTTTCACCTCGTCAAAAGAGCATCGGTCCACACAAATGACAATTATGCACGAGTGACATCCCTCACTGTGGCATTTGCCAGATGTACCAGTGTCTGGAGCTGAAGGGCTCTCACGAGGAGCAGAAATAATGATGATGGTAGTGCAAATAGAAACACACAAGAAACACAAGGAGGCACGGAACACAAGTATCACATGAAACTGAGTTCATAAAATCATATGCAAAATAATAAAGGTACTGACACTGAAATGTACTTGATAAAATATAAGAAGTGTTTCATATACTGTTTATCACAAAAGCACAGAGAAGATCTTGTTAAAGGGCGTATCTCATTACAAATCAAACTCTGAAATAGTATGTCCGTGCTGTTAGGGTATTAAAGTATACATTTCATTGCACAGTGCATACAGTCCAAACATGGAAACTAAACTAAACAGCATTTTTATGTACCCACTGCTTTATGTCCTGTCACTAAACCTCAGACATTTACATATACAAGCATATTCAGCCTACAGCAGCTTAAGTTCACCCGACACACTGAAGGACTGTTTCTGCTTCTTGAATCAATCAGGACCTGAGATCATTTATGTCAGGCAGGTACAGCAACAAAAAACACTTTGTTTAATTCAAAGGGACAGTTTGAAAAATGGTGGCACCAAAATGAATTATGACTGTGAAGCACATAAGAGCACACAATTGTCATAAGTGGGTCTCGGGGGAAATAATGAAATCCAAGGAAAATCTAGAATATTGGCCCTTTGAAACAATAGTCTCCAGCATCGGTGTATACATGGACGTCTGCTGAAAAGAGAGATCTCGGTAGAAATAATGAAGATCTGACATGCGTTTGAAAGCACTGAAAGATTTCTCCTTTTAAGGCGTTCAGAATGACACTCTGCTCAAGGATTCTATTATCCATGGTAACGGATGTTTTATAACCATTCCAATGACAGCCAACACTATGAGAGCGCCACACAATGAGTTCCACAGCGATTATGATGGGCGCGTTAAAAAAGACCCAGATGCAAGTTGTGTGTTCTCTAAAAGCGGTGTGTACTGACTGCTTGATGATCATTGATCTTCAGTATCAATTATTAAGCGAGGACGGAGTATCAGCCATGACACAGACAAAGCGGCGCGGCCGTTCAGCTGGGCTATTACGCCGCTGCTATAACTATATTTGCCTTATCACTTGGATGCAGGGCACAGTTGGGCTCGACCATGGTGTCATTATTCACCCCCACATGGAGAGGCCCATTGTTAGGTGGCTGTGGATTTATGCTCTGACTGGGAGGCGGGCTGACCTCCACTCCTGACCTTTCTCGAGCTGTACCTGTAGAGGGGGTTGATGTTTGGACTCCTGGACCAACAATGGTAGACAAAGACACTGACAATGCGCTTTACAGTGCAAGCCAGCCAGGAGGCAAACAAGAAGACATGTAAAAGTGTCAACATCTGACTAGACAATGAGGAAATATCACCAAATTTGACTTGGACTATTTTAATACAACTGAGCATTACTTTTACAAATTGCTGTATAGTAAAAAGAATACACTTAGCATGTAAATTGAGAGCATCCTTTTATCCACTTGAATACTATTATACTGGATTAGAATTGATTTTAATTTTCCAGAAGCACCAAATGGATTTTCATACCACAGTGTTGACCAGGGAGGTAATGACCAAATCCAGAATGTATTACAGAGGCTGGACATACTTTAGGGTTATCTGAGACTGAATGAAGCCTAGATATGGTTTCTTGACTGCTGGCAGGGAATGACCATTATACTGAAAGAAATGGCTTTATGGAAGGTCTCCGAATAGGTGCCTGTGATGATGGTATCTCTGAACTGCCTATAGGCTGAGCTGTAGAATACAATAAAACATGATCTTAATGCAAGTCGGTCAAGTGTGTCAATACACACTGCATGTGCATAACACATTTTTATGCATAAGGATGCAGTTTTCAAAGGGGGCACAGAGCAGCAGCCCTTGTAGATGGTACCATTAGATTATGCTGTCAAATGCTAGCTGTCCACATGATAACAAATCACCACTTCAGGCACAAAAAACACATCTACCCACATTCTCACTATCTCCCCCAGTGGTTAACAAGCCACTGCAAGAGCGATAAGACCTAGGGCCCATGAAAGACGGGGCCTGATTGGGTCAGCTTTTGATGTAAAGCCCCCATCATCCTTCGTTCTCCTCTCTCTCCCTCTCACACATCTCAAGGCCTCTGCTAGCCTTATTTCACCTCTGGTAGCCCCCACCCCCCAACCACCGGCCTCATCTCCTTCCTCATATCCATCCGTTCAGCGGTCCAGGACAAAGCAGTAAGATGACGCCCTCATTTTGCCCCATCTGAATGAGCAAGAGAGTGGAAAAAATCCACCAAACAATTGTCCACAGGGTTCTAAATCCAGGCGAGAGCTGCAAATATTTCACGCTTGCGCAGTAATCCTGCTTCTAACCGAGATTTCAGTGTCTGAACCCGCAGCTCGCCGTCCGTCATGTGAACCTGCAAAATCTCCCGGCCTGCTGGAGCTGCTGATACTCAGCTCGAAGGCTTTGACAGACAGGGCCATTTTCTCTGTAATAGCTACAGTAATCTGGCCAATCAGACACGTGCAGGAGCTCTCACAATAGGGAAGTGGGGTCAATAATGCAAATCCAGCTGGGCTAGCTGGAACCAACACCAAAAAGTGCTCTTTCATTTGTGAGGCCTTCTGTGTCCCGATTTGATTATACTCGGCCAGTTGATAACAAGATTGAAGGAGTTGGCGAAGGGAAGAACAAAGGAGAGCAGTAGAGGAGAGGGAAAAAAAGGGCAAAGAAGAGAAAAGAGAAAAGGAATGTTCACTAAGAGGCTGATGTAGCTGTGCAATGACTATTTGGAATCACTCCTATGCAATTAACACATTAATAATACATTTTAAATGGCCACATATTCAGGCATTCTGTTCAATTACATGAGATCAGCTATGACATGATACCATTCTTTTACATACAACTTCAAGGCTGAAGCTTAGTAGGTAACCAGTCAGTCTAGCAGAAACCTGATATTTAAGTGCTAACAATAGCAAATGTAGACTCATAAACCTGCAGAAACATTTAAAATACTTATACATAAGAGGCAACGTTTGTATTAATTTGTATTAATACATAACATAACAGACAATATCAATCAATGGCTAATGCCCTATTATTTTACAAAACCTATTTTGAAGTAACAAAGTCATTAAAATGGCTAAATATCTGAAGTGATAAAACATGGCCTATTGGGGCCAGTGTATGTAAAATTAACCAAAGTACATGTATATATTATCGCTTATGTGTTCAACCTGTAACAATATATTCATACTGTATTTTTTTATATACTTTGGGATTCTGCTCTTCTGTTATTTTTATCTTTGTTATCTATTGGATTGACCTAAGCAGCAAGCTGAAGTGATGAATGGTGGATGCTGCTGAAGACAGGAGAATGAAAGTTAGTCTTCATTGCAGTGGCTGTGCCCATGTAAGTGCACTGCAGCATCCGTGAGCATGTCATCTCTGTAACACATAATGAAGTTGATCAGATAAAGGACACGTTTCATAAGATACACCCCGCTGCTGTGGCCGCATGACCAACCTGCTCACATGTTTGCAGAGAAAAGTCTCGGGAGAAGACATGCAAGGGTCATGAAAGCAGTGAAGGGCAGAGAATTTCACCCCTGCGTCAATCTCATTGATATGGCAGGTGAAGCTGTCATGGAGCCTTGATTAGGCCCATCCTTGATTTAGATTCTCTCAAGCAGCCGCACCGTGACATTCTCACCACTCCACACAGCACCCATCTGCTCACAGTTTTATTCCAAACACTCAGATGTACAAGAGCTCCACATGAAACCTCCTTGTCTCATAAGGAATTCTGTTGAAGTACATGCAAAATAAAGAAAGCTCTGAATTTAAATGTGTGTTTCCACATGAATAAAATATATGACACCAACACAATTGCAAAAGTATGTAATGATAACATGGAGAGGATCTAATTTTAGGAGTAGTGATGTAAAGTAATTCAGATCCATCATCAGAATATATAACAGAAAATGACCGAATTTAAAAAGAAAACCTTTATTATCCAAGAAGTAGTTATAAAAACATCCCAACTTATTTGTCAAATGACATGTATTGTTGACTTTCTAACGTCTACTACAGAGAACACACCTTCCGCAATTATTGTTTATCTTCGCTGTCAGGCCGAAACCTCATATGCCCAAACTGGCTAATTTTCAGGAAGCCCAAAAAGTGATATTCTAAAGAAATGTATTCTGTGTCATCAAAATTGATATAACTATTATCAACACTTTTAATTGGTTAATAACTTCTAAATTTTACAGACCCATGTGTAGACTGACCAATAGTATCGATAATTGAAAAAAAAAAAACCACCAAAGACCAAAAGTGGAGTTACGAGATTTCCCCCTGACAGCGATATTATTTGCTGAATTTAGCACAGGAAAAAACATAAAAAGTGGCTGGAACTACTGTTATGGATCATCTTAAATCTTATGTCTTCCAACATGTTACACACTGATCCATAATTACATTAAACCACCTGTCTCATATCATAAACAACTCTCACCAGTCAAATCATAGACTCTTTATGACCATAGAAGCCTCAGTGATATCTGGCAGATGGAGGCAGATCCTATAGACCCAATAAGCTTTGAAGTGTGGAATTTCTGTCCAGGACATCCCACAGATGCTTGATTGAATTGAGATCTGGGGAATTATGAAGCCAAGTCAATGCCTTATCATGTTCTTCAAACCATTCCTGAACAATTTTCTCAGTGTGGCAAGATGAATTAACCTTCTGAAAGAGGTCACAGCCATAAGGGAATACAGTTGCCATGAAGGGGTGTACTTGGTCTACAACAATGTTCAGGTAGGTGGTACATGTCAAAGTAACATTCACATAAGAAGAGCCAAGGTTCCCAGCAGAACGTTGCTGTTTGTGAGTCTAGACAACACTACATCATAATTTGGCCCTCTTCAGAGCCTTTTATCAGGTTACAACTCATCAACTTCAAAAACTCACTTTTCACTTGCTCCCTAATATGTCCCACTCATTGGCAGGTGCCCTTGTAACAACATAATGTTACTCTCTCAAGTATTAGAGGTTTTAATGTTGTGGCTCATCAAAGTATGTTCCAATGAGGGTAAAACAAGAAAGAGTGAGAAAAAAGACATGCTCCTTTGATCTGACTAATGATACACACAATACATTTCAGTTAACAAAATGTTCACATTATCCATGTGAAAATAATATTGTCATTCATATAATATCAACACATTAATTTTTTGGCACGATAGCAATGTTAGTGTGGTTTGAATTTTCTACGGTGCTGTGTGTCCGTCTCTGCATGGTAAAATGACAGCTTCGTCATTGAAATCTAAGCCTCTTATCTCTCTGATTACCTGCTGGGTGGAAATCACTTCTGCGATTCTGGATCAATACCATTATAAAATGAGCAATCTCTCTCGCTTCCTTGCGCTCTCTGTATGTCTTTGTGTGCTTGTGTGTGTATGTGTGTGTGTGTGTGTGTTTGTTTGAGTTAGAGGGCTCCTGGGGAGAAAAATAATCAGGCTCCTGAAGATGTGTTTTAATCTCTATTTTTCTGCTGCTCTGGTGACCTCCTGTCAGGCTCCAATTAAAACGCATGCTTTTCATCCACACTGAGTGATTCCCTGCTCTGCTGCAAACATACCATTTAACCTTTAATAGCATCAAGGTGTAGAAAGGCAACAGAAACAATGTTATCAATGTTATGCTCAAAGTGAAAGTCAAACTGTCTGGCACACTTGGGCCAACACACTCAAGGACTGCACAATAAATCGCTTGTTAATCACCATCGCGATATCGTCTCGTGCGGGACCGATACTGCAGAAGTCTGCAATATGCAGATGAGCCTCTGAACAATCATTGGATGGTTTGCTGTGTTCCATAAGCATCCTCAGTCATCTTGGGGTGATACAACATCCAGCAAATCCTAATGGTCAAAACATGCAGGCTGATCATGAACTACTTTAGTGGTGCAGTACCTTTTTAATGCATTGCAACCACAATTTGTAGTGATATTATGGAGATTTTCTTCTTGCCTGCAGCTCCAAGGAAAACTAACGTGGAAATTGTCCTCATTGCTCAAACTCTTAGCAGTGCGGCTAGTTTTTATGCCGGTGCACTACTAGTGCATCTGCGATGAGGACAATGCATCTCCTTTACACGCACAATGAGCCATAAGATATG
Organism: Rhabdalestes septentrionalis; assembly: GCA_037832545.1. Taxonomy (NCBI): domain Eukaryota; kingdom Metazoa; phylum Chordata; class Actinopteri; order Characiformes; family Alestidae; genus Rhabdalestes; species Rhabdalestes septentrionalis. Next base: position 11,765,121 of record JBBMFX010000101.1, read on the forward strand.
CTGAGGCGGGAGATTTTCTCCTAGCTGAGACTCATTTCAGAGGGACATTCATTTTAACTGGGAGAAGCCCTACAGTCCCACACTCTCTCCTCATGTCCACATTTACCACTCTCGCTCTATGCACACATTTCATTTTGTTTAGCATTTTATTTCCTACATCTCTCACACAAACAGAGACACACAGACGATAGCACACACATACACACACACACACCCACACACACACACACACACACACACACACACACACACACACACACACAAACAGTTCCCCCCACACACAAATGTGTTTTTCTAAAATAATTCTTTTACTCAAGACATTGTAACCTTTATGCTAATGTTATTTCATGTTTTTGCACAAAAAAACACACTTCCTGGCAAGAAAAATACAAATAAAAGAGAATGGTTTTAAATACTGAAAGTTTGTTTCTTGGTCTGTTGAATTACTATATAAAAATATGCTAACAAAACGAATGGCATTTTTACCAATTAATAACGATAATGATTTTTTTTCCTGTGAATGTTGTGCTGTGGCCAGTCATAATCAGCAAAGTCTTTGCTGTAGTCTTTTTTAAGTCACTGGTTAGTGCACCATGGGTTTGTGTGGATTTATAATGAATTTGAGACTTCTGACAAAATTACAGGGAAAATATTTAAGGACCAAAACAAGAAGACACAAGGCAGAACAGAGATTAACAGGGATGGGCCAGGGCTAAAAGGAGATCAACAGGGTAAAAAACTAAGTGGTGAAACATGGAGGCAAAACATGGAGACCAAACACGAAGCAAAAACCAAACTCAGAATCACCGAGTCAAAAACAGACCCAAAAACACAGTCAAAAAAACACAAGCAAAGACCACAGACAAAATGAGACACAAAACACTGGGGCAAAAACACAGACAAACGACAGACACAAAATGAAACACCAGGGTACATGTACCAACTAGTGAACTACCTGGGCAGGGGAGGAGAACAGGGTAACAAGTGAACGGGGTTAAGAATAAAACAACAGCAAACGCACATGGAAACACAGAAACTTGGCAAGGTGTAAACAAACACATAAGGCATTGAAACGGGAGAAAATACAATGAGAACATTAAAGGGGTGACACATGTCTACTGCTGCCTAAGAACTGGGAACTACATAGCAATGTTGTGAATCAATATTGTGAATTTAATCATTGGTGGTACTGCAGCCATTCTTGGCCAGGAGTCCAAGAAATGTGATTCTAACCTGCATGGGCAACTGATAATGGATTAGAGAGTCAGCACTCTCTACGCATGTTTTGCTGTCCAAACATAGTGTGAGAAATTCAGACTAAAATAAAAAAAAATGCTGCATTGCTATTTGCAAACTGCAGAATGAAGGGAAATGCTTTTGTACGAAAATATCTTTAGGCAATTTTTAATGTTTACATTTGCATGTCATGTCACCACAGTTAAGACGTAAACAGTCTAAATACTACGTGATAGGTTATGTCAGCTGAGGACTGGTGCAGTTTATCTTTGGGCAGATTTTCTAATGCTAGCCCTAAACCTGACCATAATCTTAACCTCACAAACCAAAAAAATCTGGAAAAAACCAAAACATTTCACAAAGTCAGGGGCCTCATATTGTTTCTCTTGTTTTCCAACAAAGTCGGGACACATTTATCCGTTCTGTACTGTAACAGGGAGTTGAGCTCCGCTGGCACGGCTGTTACTGGGGATTAAGGTGGAGGATAACTGTTAATAAACCGCTCTCGTGCAAATAAAAGCTCTAGAATGAGCTTAGTACTTGTGCGCACTGTCTAAGACGTACTGTCACGTCCTGAGCTTTTACATGTGTGAGAGCGGTTTATTAGCATTTATCCTCCACCTTAATCCACAGCAACAGCCGTGCCAATGGAGCTGAACACACTGTAACAGTACAGAACGTAATGTGAGTGAACTTTATTGTTTCTCAAGAAACAGCCTATCCATTTACAGTACGGTCACATTCATGACAGGTCAGATCAATGGGAGATTTCCTCTGAGACCCATTTCAAATTATGTTGTCCAATAGGAGGGAGAAGGAAAAGAACTGTAGTGCTCAAGCCTGGAGGACAAAGTGAGCCATGACTGACATCAAAATTAAAATAAACATTGATTTCTTACACACCAATATCGCCTGTCTGGAGTGGGGTGCACACACAAACACACACACACACACACACACACACACATATATATTTATATACACACACACACACACACACTCACGCTGTAGTCTAAGTTTCACACGAATCGATCTCAGCAGTGAGAGACTTGATGAAAGCTTGGTTGAGAGTGGAGTCCTAAGAGTAAGGGTAGTAGTCCACAGTTCATATAATGATGAAGACCTTGGAGAAGCTAGCTTTAAGCAATAGTTCAGCAAAAAAATCAAAAGGGCATGCTTTTCCCTGGCCCCAAATGTAGTCGATCGGCCACAGCGTGCATGGTGTGTCAATTTTGCTTCTGTAGTTTTGTGTAGATAATATAGGCTAACACACACTAGAATGCTTTGCAGAGCTAAACCATCATCTATTTGCCCCAAACCATGGTCAGTTATTAACTGACATAGAGTTGCTTATGTGGTTACTGACACTGTATGAACTTAATTTTCTGTAGATATTGGGAAAAATGTACTCAGGCTTCAGGATATCTGCTATTATTGTAATTTGAGTATCTACGTATGTTGTTATTTAAGTTTCAGTTTAATGTGTGGAAACTTTATCTTTACAAAAACTATAGCCTAAACCACAAAACATTTAACCAGGAAAGGCAGTTAAAAAGGACAGCTACTATTGCTACAAATATAAATAAAGTGAATATTTTTCTATGGTCATTCAAGCTAAAAGAGCAAAAATCACACGGATGCAGTTTAGACTCACAGGCAACAGGAAAACTATCATTTGAAAATTTACCCTAAGCGACTGGTTTGCAAGTTCAAATGTTGTAAAAGAATGAAAGGCAGATATTACACCATGCATTATAAGAGGAACAGGGCTTCAGCTAACTATTAATACACTGTTGTTTCCCGTTGGACTCATTTCTGCAATAATGAATAATGAAAAATTGTGATAAATTATAAAATGTAATTTAAGTGAACTTATTAATCCATGTAGTTACACGTGAAAACACCACGTCACACTGTGAACAATGAGAAATTCTTTCTCTGCATTTAACCCATTCTCCATAACACAGTTATATGCATAATTAAGCTTCCATATTCAGTGGTAGGTTATAAGTTTCCAGTACCAGTTAGTTACATTGACCTCATAGCTCAAAAAACAAAGACGAGCCAAGCCAAAGAACCAAAATACATTTAAGGGTAATCTGTGTAATTCTGTTTTATTCAATAATGAACCCTTCATTGTTCAGAAAATAATGCTGTTCCTCATCCCTCTCTCTGCCCCTTATTGCTGAGGCTCCAGACCAGAGACGGCAGGAGGAGAAGAATTATGGCGGAAGATTCATGGCTACCTTTCGGCTGCTCCCCTGTGGCTTAGACTGCTTTAATCTGTAGCCTTGCTAATTTGTTATCAGTGTTAAAGAGGGCTGCGCCGCAGCACAATGGCGGCTTTGTGGCATCATTAGCTTCCCAAGGGTAAGGGGGTGAAAGTCATCACTTCCTGCTTCTTCACAATCATCTCCTCCGAAGACCCCGCCTGGCAGCTGACCCCATCCACTGCCCCGCACGCCTCTCCCCGGATTGAGCTTTCTCAGGAAAGAACATTAAGCCAGGTTTCAGCGCATGTATCATGTTGGTTTGGCCAGTAGAACAAAGCTTATCTGAAGAGAAGAGGCCATTAAGAAGAGCTACAAGCTTCTCTAAGCTGACCTCTGGGCAATCATTATCCTTTCTGCTCCTCTTCATCACGCACACACACACACACACACACACACAGACACACACAAATATATACACACACACACACACGCACACAGACACACACAAATATATACACACACACACACACACACGCACACACATGCACTCAAACACGAATGCAGATTCCATCAAAAATAAGACTGAATGCAACTGAAAATTTGATTTTTTAAATTCATTTTTACTTTTAAAAATGTAATCCATGGTAATATCCTCTTTCTTACACTTTCACCAAAACAGAAGAACAAAGAATCTCAGGCTGTCATTCAAATAAATTGGCTTTGCAAGTAAAACTAGTTTAATGTAAGAACACCATCACATTATCATCTAACAGGTCTGATAGTCAACCTCCATGAACAGTACACATACTGTGAGATATCGGAATGATCTCACTTGTGTTTAACATCAACATTGTCCGAAAACAAACTTAAGGCACTAATGTCTGTAATGTATCATTTTCAAAAAGGTCCAAAAACCTGAAAGTGAAAATGAGAGAAAATCAAGTGATGAGTGTCTGAGCAGAGCCTGTAAAGAATGGAGGCTCTCTGCAGCAGTTTCATTAAATAGTGTGACAGAGATAACAGCACTGTATCATTATTAAACTTCACAACATTGAAGGAAAGAAGTTTGGACTTGCAGAAAAATCAAGTGACATATTTTAAGACTTAATAATAGAGTAGGTCATTTTTTTAGCAAACATAAAATTTCAGTCAAAAGAGAAATTTTCACCATGTGAGGGGTTTCTGCAGGCCCCCATATATTTATATTAGCAGTGAAATACACAATGAAAATGCAGGGACAAAAAACTATTTCAGCATTCCTGCACTGGAATCTCTGGACCCTTATTACAGGTGAAACAAAAATATATACCTAGGTCACAGGCATTAAGGTATTTAATGCTATTGGTTTATATACACTGAGTGGAATTATAATTATTTAGTGCTTGTGTAGCACCCAGGGGAAATAAGGGAGTGTAGACCTTTAGCTACTGCAGCACTCTCATTCATGCAAACACACAAAAAAAAGCACACAAGCACACACACACACAAAAGAAGGTGTGATGAGGGCACTGTGAGGCTGTGGATCAATGGCAGGTCACATCAGTGGCCATGTCATATATGAATGGTGATTTAGTTTTAGATATGCTTCTTGTGTTTAGTTCTCTCCTGTTTTCACATTTGTTCTAAGCTCAAGGTCTTAAGTCTTATGTCTATACATTATATGTATATATTAACTTTACATTTTAAGTATAAACTCTAAACCTAACCTTAATTAGACTATTTAAACAAAAAAAATATTGTCTTTTTATTGTTTTTAATTAATCATTGATTTCCTTTTTTGGTCCAAACATTGACCTTAGTTTTCTGTGATTTTCCTTCAAAGCCTGGATGCTTCAGTGTCTTAGATTATTTTGATTATGCCGGAGGGTAGCGTAATGCATGTGCTAGTCACACTCTTCCCCACATGCTTGTGGGGGCCTCTGTTCCAGTGTGGAGCCTTGTGCTGAGCTCTTGCCCTGGGGGGTGGAGGGGTAACTGATCTAGTCCCCCAGCCTGGCTGGGTTCACAAGAGGACAGTGACCCAACCTATCTCTAATCTACTTACAGCGTGTCGCAGTCTGCTGTCGCTTCAGGGTTGAAAGCTGTGGGACTCACGCCTCTTTCCTTCCTCCCACTCAGAGGATGAAGTCTGAAATCTTACATAACAGGGTAATTTTCTCTAAAAGTCCCTTCATACAGGGGAATTAGGCCTGGCATTTAAGTAGCCTCTGCTAAGATCACTAATGGCTAAAAGATATGCTCTGTTTTCTATTTCAAAGGAAAAATTACTAGATAGGTCAACTTGACCTTTCAAATAACCCTGGGTAGCCTTCAGGATCATAAGGCCAACAAAAGAGAATGCCGAAAAACAAACATAGGTCAAAACCTTACAAAGCTATTGCTTTTGTCCGAGCTTTGTGCTGCTACCACAGGGCTCTGGTAGCTGAGCTCTGCTCAATTCAAACGAGTGGGTATGGCATAATACTAAAGCGTGCAGGAAACAGACAGCTAGAGAACAAGCCAAATGTCTGGAACTAACACGTCAGGGCAGTGGGTGATATTGACTTAATGGTGCTCTCTGGTTGGGCCCACTCCAGCCTGGCCAAAAATGAGGGGTGAGGTGGGGTATTAAGGACAGCAGTTTCCAACTGGGACAAAGTGAATTGTGGGATACATGGTGCTGGCACATAGTAAGTCTCTAAACTGGAAAATTCATGTCAACACTGTCTTGTAGAACCCTCTGTAGCACTGATCAATGAGCATTAAACACACAGATTCTAATTTAAAAAAATGTAAAACCTGCTTCTACTGGCTTCTATTCTTGGTTTCAGTTTGTTTATACAATACAGCAGTGGTACTGGTCCGTGAGTCATTTGGTACGTGGCAGTCCAGCAAGACAGAATGAAAAAATATTTAATTTATTATCAGAGTCTGTACGATCTTTTATTTTGAAAAAACTAAAACAAAAACCACTCGTCTCGGTCACCAGCTCTTAGGAGCCTAACGGTGAGTTGGATTATGATGCACTTGTTTTTAATTGAATCTACACCGATTCATCAAGAAAATTGATTTACACGATATTGGTCCGTGGTGCACAAAAGTTTGGGGACCGCTGCAATACAGGGAAATGTGTGTATAATTTAGTGTATGTGGTAATCAAGTGAATGTGGCAGCTGTTAAGCTTAGGTTAAACCTTTTTCAACCCTCAAAGCAAGTTAATATAAAAATGTCAAGAGTAGTTCTTGTGGTTCATGAAATTCTGGTACACTGTTAACAGAAGGTGGCATTTTAAATTGTGTCAAGAAGTTTTTTATGACAGTGACAATATAAAAGTTTATCAAAAGCATATAAAGGCTTATAAAAACACTGTTAGAACCCTAGAAAATACTGGTTTCACTACATACATTCAAAATGAGATAAGAATAGTAGATTACAGGCTTTAAAACCAGGCTTAAGACAGTATCAACAGACACCCAGGACAGAGTTTCCACCCCCTCCACCTGTAGCTTAGGCAGTTTGCATTGTTTCCAATGCGGTTAATGAATAACAAGTCTGACAATGTAATAAGCCTGGGAATTTAAAAGTTTAATGACAAACAGCTATTTGCCCACCAGACCAGGTCAAGGCTGGGGTTATGCTCATTGTAAAAGTATCAAGTGGACCGCTGCTCTGTTTTAAAAGAGAGACTTCTGTCTATAGTGGGTGGGGACACTGGAGGGAATGAGAGAAAAACAGTATGGGATTTTCAGTCACTTGAAGTTCCAAAAAAGGGTAACAGCAAAGATCCATTCATTTAAGTTTTTAATAAACTGCATGTTTTCATCGGCTGCAATGAAAAGTGCCTCTTTGGGTCTATACAGTCACTTAATGCACTGACCATTAGCTCAAGGCTAATATCACAGCCCTTTCAAGCAGCTCTCATAATGCGCTTGAATGAGCGTGAATGCACCGTAGCAAACCAAGCCCTTCTACAGACACGCTGGAACGAGAGGCTATTAGAGGTTATGATGAGGAAATGAGACTGGAGGGTACCATGCTGCACTTTTTTATGCTGTTCTTGGTCTAACACACCAGAAAGAAAGGAGGCTGATGGGCTGAGACTGGTGTGGAAGAGCTGCGGAGAGCACTAAACTGTACAGGGCTAAGAAGCTCTGCTAAAGGAAATTACACGAAATTGGGACAAAGTAGAGCACATTTCAAAGCGAGGATTGTGAGTGAGCATACAGCATGTGGAGGACGGTTCACAGAAAGAATGAAAAGGTAGATTAAGAGAGCAGATGATTAAACAGACTATAGATAACCAAAGACTACAGCATAAGAGAGGGAAGAATGAGCAGATTAAGAGTGTAGATTAAGAGAGTTCAGACAGGAGAAAGTAGATCACGAATGAGAGGGCCAGATTTAGCTCATCTGAGCTATAATGGGTCAGTGGATTTCAGACAAACTCGCATCCACATCCCCTTGGCTACCAGTAGCGGCGCTGTCTCTCTGCATGAACAGGAACAGTGTAACCCATGAGAAGTTACTTCTCGTTTGTGAAACCTAATTATTACGAACTATTACAAATTTGCAGTTATTACACATTATAATTACACACTAAAGAGGTGATTACACATGTAGTTTCACAGTAAGATACATAATGAATTGTAACTGGCATTTTGTGTGTCTGTGTCTTAACAACAAATACAAATTCAAGCTGTCTAAATATGATAACCTACTCGGCTTGGGCGGTAATGCGGTAATATGGTATACCGCGGGATCTAAAAATAACAGCGGTATCAGTTTCAACACCGTTATACCGTCGTAAAAACAATACACTCCGTCCTTTGGCAAGCCGAATGACTTTCCGACCCACGAATGGCATGAGAAGCCTGTATTAACTCTGTGTGGTATTGACCAATCGGCGATGGTTAGGGGCGGGATTTGGATTTTAAAACATGGCGGCACCCGTTTGTGCGGGGCTGGCCTGGAAGCCTGCACCAAGATGGAGCCGGGGGATGCCGTAGTGAGCTGGACTGCTTTCCCACAGTAAAGGAGCGGGTCATGGAGGCTGGAGCTGCACGAATGGACCGCGTGTTCACGTGCTCGGAGGCTGAGAACACAGAAGTCGATGACCGCAAGAGCTGTGGCGCTCGGAGTGAGGTAGTCGTTCGGCTGCACTGGAAACTCTTACCAAGTTGGAGCTGGGGGACGCCATGGCGAGCTGATCTGCTCTCCCCCATTAAGGAACTTTTGTTCAGTGTGGAGCCGCACGAGTGGACTGTTTGTTCGCGTGCTCGAAGGCTGGAAACATTAAAGCTGTCGATCGCAAGAGTTGTGGAGCCCGGAGTGAGGCAGCTGTACTGCCAGAGTTTTGTTTTAGCCCTAATGAGCAGTA
>JBBMFX010000101.1:11777154-11797078 GCA_037832545.1 Rhabdalestes septentrionalis
GGTACACATTCGGTTTGTTTTTGGGTCCCAGTGCCCTTGTAGTCCACTGGGTGGCATAGTCGGGTCCCTGCCCCCCCCCACTAGGTAATACCGTATGCCGTGGTAAAACAGGGAGGAGGTATGACGGTATCAAAATTTGGATACCACCCAAGCCTATAACCTACAGAATTTTTTATATATAAAAAATATAAAATAGATGGCATCAAATGGGTTTCTGGAGACAGCCACATAAATATACCCTACCAGTATTTACTGAAAATATAGTGCGTATTATTTGGCAAGTATTTTCACCATTTGAGTATCTTTATTAGACAGAAAGTGTCATATTTTTGATTCATCATTGCTAACTGACAAAACCGGCTGTGCACTTAATTATAATCATAATTATAATGGACATTAGATTAGTTAGATAGTTACGAGTTATTAAGTGAGAGCCAATGGGATGAAACAGTTAATTAGTGCAGTTAAGGTTAGAGGACAACCTAGAATTTGATTCTGTATCATTACACATGTATCATTGACTCTATTAATGATTTATTTGACATAGTTTTATTGATAGTTCTAGTAAAAATCTGTGGTGTGCAAAATTCTTTAGACTGATAGAGTTACAGTAATACAATACAGAATTCTGACACAGAGAACAGAAATCTCATGTAAAGTATTATGACAGATAAAACAAATAAGTCATTGGATGGCAGATAAACTGTGGCTGTATTGTTAGAAACTGATATTGCGATACTGCTAAAATGACCGATCATGCGGACCTAATAAATACCATTTCATCTCCAACCAACAACAAAAGCTGTGTCACTGCCCAATTACTTATAGACAGCAATGCATTTCAGAAGAATGCGAATAGTCTACTGCCTTTGTATCCCACACAAGCCAAAGCCTTTGCTGAGGATGCAGGAATTAAGTCCAAAAGACGGGGTTTTCCTCACCGCCTGGTTCAGAGAAAGGACAGGCTCAGTAAGTGGAGGCTTGGATTTCCCACAAAACTGCATGTGTATAATTTAGTAATGTAAGCTCATGCTTGAGACTGCTTAATCCAGGACAGAGACTGAGACATCAACCACACAACCACAGAGGTCATGCACCATGAGCGACTAGGCGAACCTTAGCAGGGCATAGCTAGAGGTCAGCTGGCTCTCTGTCTGGCTCTGGGTCTAATTAGACCCAACGGTAAATAAAAAAACAAGGGTTTTGCTCATTACCTTCATGCACAGAACAATTCAATCTAATTTCAAAATACAGTCTAAAATCATCAAAGAGCTAATTGTGTTTATGTAATAAGACCATGTAGATAAAGAACAAAAGCTATGGCTCAAACAATCACACACACACATACATATATATATTTCCCACATATGAACACACTTTCTTTGCAACAATATGAAAATATCAACTAATCTTACACAGTAATCCCCTTTTTAACACAGATCAGCAGTTGCCGTTTCAAACCATCTTAGATTTTCTCTGAGAACCGAACGAATAATTGTTCGCTGAAACCCCAGCACTAACACAAACCTGCAGGTATCCTCCGCATTTTTTCAGCTTTTGTGATGTCCAGGCCTCCTCCACAACACTGCCTCATCCTCGTGCTGGACTGCAAAACATAAACAACCAGCCTAACATAAAACAACCCTGCACGAGGACGAGGGAGCGTGGCGGACAAGGCCCGGATGTCACAGCTTTTTTCGTGGAAATATATCATTTTGCACGTATTTTACTGTAAATGTGTTACTAATTTTGAAACATAGATATTAAAGGGTTTTAAAGTAGCCAGTCCGAGAACGCTATTTATTTCTCCTTGCTGCTAATTGGCTGCTTTTCTTTAACGAGCTGCAGTCCAGAATTTCCCCCAATGGAGCACCTTGAGTGTTCTTGGGTTTTTCAATTTGTCTTTTGTAAAGCATTGTCTTATTATTTCTGTAAATGAAATTAATTTATTACTATTTTCTCTGCTTATACCAAGGCACATGACAATTCATACCAAAGAAAACACACATGTATGAATTACAGTGCAGTTTATACAGGAGTAACATCTCCTTTTACATTCTAGCAATGTGAGAGTTCAGAGTAAACTGTACAGTATTAATACGGGTTTACCGTTACATTTTCTTTAAGGCTAATGGGTTTCAAATGAAATTTAAGTGATTTGGGAGCATATCTGGAGACATATTTCAGATTTATACTACATTCAGGCATTTTTAACTGTATCACAACATCACAGTTTTTCACTAAATGCGGGTGCTGAACTTCCCAACAGTCAATCCGAAAATATCAAATGTTCAAAGAGCCAAATGTAAGTAACAGAAACCTTCTAAATAGTGTGTCCAACCATTAAAATTCTCATCTTATTGAACATTCTGTGACCAGTTCAGTCCATTCTGGTGAAGTGAAGCAGTACAGAGGGAGTCATGTTGCTAATCCTGCGTAGGCTGCTAAACACTGCAGCCTTTTGTTTGAAGGAATTATACTTCACGGGATAAGACCATAGCCAAACACACAAAATACACATTCTGCTCCCTCGCTTGCTGTAGCACGGCCTGTTTGCTTTTGGCCTGAGACAACAGCCAGCAGCCAGGCCTTCTGCACTCTGACCTCTGGCCCCTGGCCAGGTGTCGTAAAATGCAAAAAAAAAGTGCTTGGGTTGCTGGGGAGTATTCTAAAGCAAGCACAGTTCAGATCCACCCCAAGATAAATGGTGAGGTGAAAAAAATGCCTACTTTCTTTTCATGTAATTTAATGTGTAATGTTTTATGGATGTTTGCCTTATAACAGGTGTTTTTTATGATAGATATCTAACTAGGACTGCACAGCACACCATTTGTTAGTTTTTTTTTACAATATTTGGCCTGTGCAATGCTGATACACTGATAGGACTGAAGGCTCCATTATGGCAATGAGCCTGTATTTTGTCAGTATCTTGGCCAAAAGAGTTTCAGATTAAATCACTTGACTCAATGAATGCCAACCTTTTTGTTAAAATATTTCAGACCAATGTTTGACCAGACAAAGGTTTCATGAATGTATTTTGCAAAGAATGGGTGGTAGCTAAATAATTAAAATATGGTATTCTCTCCACACCTTCACACCAAGTTTGATTTCAGTAATCTTATCAAACCACACTCCTCTATAAATCTCCCTCATGCTGTTAGGGGCTTTTTTCCTGAAATCTTCTCTCTTGGCTTTCTCATTAGAACAGAAATGTATTCTGGATTGCAGGTTTTTGATTGCCCACTCTCGATGCTTTGCACATGCCCATCCAGGTTCGATATGAAAGACTCAACTCTATCCCAAAATTTAATCCTAGTACTGAACCTAATACTGTCCATAATCCAATGGGAATCACTTGTGCTTTTGATACAAAGGCTCACTGAGGTCTAAGGAGCCATGAAGAAAACAGCGCATTAAGAAGCCTATTGTTTAACCAGACAAAAACATTTGGCACTAACTTAGAGCAGCTAATAACGATGGTATTATTTTCATTTTGTTTATCTGTCATCTGTCATCCAGAATGTCATCACTGTCCCTACGTAACTTAGGTAAGTGTCACCAGGCAGAAAGCGAAAGTTAGTATAAAATTTATGAAAGTACTCTTTGGAAATAAAAATATTCTCTTTTTTTTCTGCAGGAATCGTGGTCTGTATTGATGTGTAGCAAGGTGAAGAGATCAATACAAGCCTTTTATCAAGCTAAGAGCTCTGTCAGTATCTGCTCTAAAACCCCTGGAGAGAGAATGAGAGGGTGGAGAGAGAAAGAGAGACAGAGAGACAGAGCGAGAGAGGGCGAGAGAATGAGAGGGAGGAGAGAAAGAGGGAGAGGGAGAACGAACCACAGTACTCAATCAGGGGATAGCGTGAGAGGCTGAGAGAGAGGGCACGCAACAGGAGACACACACACACACACTTACACACACACACACACACACACACACACACACACACACACAGACACACACACACACACACGCATGCACGCACACCCTACCAACAACACCCTACTTTCAAAGACCATGGCGTGCTGTTGGTGCAGCGCAGCCCCAAGGCTGTCAGGACCAGTGACCTGCCCCATCACTTTAGCATGAAAAGAGAAAAGGTTGTGCTCAGGGACCCCTCCAGGCCCCCCAAAACACTCTTGATGACGCAGAGCCAGCAGAGAACTTCCCCACCACCATCACTCTCCACCCCCCTGCTACACTTCAACCATCATTCCATCCCTGCTGAAGTGAAAGATGCCATACATGCACGCGAGCATTTGCAGCAGCAGACAGCAGGCATCCAAGCAAGAGGTTTATATGTGATGAGGGCATCGAAGGAAAGTTCCTCTTCATAGCAAACTGAGGGAAAATGTCTGAAAATTGATCTTTTTCAATTGTTACCACCAGACACATGAAAAATGTTATATTCAGTTGGAAAATGTGACCTATAGAACATACAATGTGCTTTTTTATGAGCAATTTTACATTTATTTTTTTCACTACTATGTTAAATTCAACAAACAAACAGTAATTGCATTAAAATGTGCTCATATTTAAAAAAAAACATGCTACTTAGCCCTGGCTTGGGCTGTAAAACTTCAGTTGAAATATATTAACAAAAAGGAACATATTTACTGTTGGAAGTCCATGTAAATATTCCATCTCCATAAAGGTAAATCTGTTTATGACTTGCTTTCCAAAAAATCTATTTGCCCTGAAAAGTTCACAGAAGGCAACAGTTTGCTTTTAACCGTGACAGTATTTACCTTGAAAATGTCAAATACAAGCCTCCTTTATAAAACACATTAGTTCCCATTTATAATTTTGACCTACAATTATATTTTTATTTAAGGTATATAAAAAACCCCAAAAGTCTCAGACTTAAACTTTCAGTCCTCTTACAGCCCTGATGGATCAGTGTGTAGCATCCGAGCTGTAACTTACAGCAATAGACCTGCAGCACTAGAAAGCACTGCCATTGTAGTAAACAAATCCTGCGGAGTTAGCAGGAGAGCTGATGTTTATGGGGGCCGCTGGGGCGCTTAACCGCTTTCAGATGTGTTTTACTCTCGCATTCCTCGACTGCAAAACATCCGCAGACACGAGCCACTACACTCCATCTACCATGTATGCCACTGTTTTGGGAGCATTTTTTAAATGAAGCACAGGAGATGAGTTTTTTTCTCCTGTTGAACTACACTAGGATCTCATTAACATACAACAAGTCAGTAAAGATATACTGACAATATAGTAAAGACATACCAGACTTCCAAGAAGTGAAAGATGTTACACAAAGCCATGCAGGTAATTTGTGTATGTACTAAACCAGCAGGCCAAGCATATGGACAGCATACATATGAGCTAAGGCTGACATGATACAACTGCAAAAACTTCTTCTTTCATTTGCAATGATGAAAGCATCTCTCAGTCATAACCTCTTATCTGGCCTATAAAGTCAGCCGGTTCTCAAACTAAGTAAACATACCTCAGCCACATAAAGCTGGGCCAATACAAACATTATAAATAGGACAGATAAGACAAGTATAAATATACCAGCAAAAATAATAGATATAGCCACAAGTAGCAATCGGATTAAATTGCATAAAAGAGACCAAAAGCAACCACATCTGCCACAATGATACCTAGTAACTGACTCTGACAGCTCAGTGAGGGCTAACACACCAGTTTAAGCCTTTTGTACACAGAGAAGACAGAAATAGGGAGCCTGAGCTCATCAAAAATCTAAATTTGTCTTCTCAACATGAGTCTTCAATGATACATAAATAAATACACACTGACCTTTAAACCTTTTTAACATGCTGTGAATATGTAACACAGAACTTAATATATGAAACATAAGGTGACATTTCTGATACAAGCAGTAACTGCATAGCTGTTTAGCTGTCAGCGTTAAGTGATTTAACCCACATAGCTTATATCTAATTCACGTAAGTATGCAGTACTTGCATAGATACATGTAATTTGAGTGTATTTTATGCGTTTGAGTCTATTGTAACCCTATCTTGCAATTTTGAAAGCTGACTCTCTGATAGGAGACTTGTTTGTTAAAATAGCAAGCTGAAATTTTAAGTCTTGGTACATCTTTGTTAAACAGTCACTACCTGATTTCCAGTTTTTAGCCCTTAAATTGACATTGAGCCCTGATTTACAGTTTTTGACCCATATAGAAGGTTGGGGAAATAAAGAAATAAAGAAACATTTTATAACAATACATGCAAAAATTTCATCATGTGCATCAAGTTGGTGCACAACTGAAATTGACACTGTGCCATCCCTTAGGGGTCAATTGAAACTTGAATGGTTACTAGATGGTGTCTTTACCACAAAACCATAGTAAATGGTAAATGGTCTACAATCCAACAAACCAATTTTAAAAAGGCTCCTACATGCATACACTGCATGCTTGGACTCCAATAATACCCAGCATTTTCCCTTAACAGCAGCTACTACAGAAGTAGTCTTTCTATTCATGGTTCGTGTCATTGTGAAGGAATTGTTGCTGCAGCCAAACTCAGTTGTTTTCTCTTCTCTTGCTGCTGTCAACAACAGTGAGAGAGTTTTGCCCTTATGGGCCTTTCAAAGGAAGATTAGACAAAGCAGATGCACTGTGTTCGAGGCCATTCAGAATGTTTTCACACAACCATTACAACACAGTAAGTCAGAGAATGAGAACCAGAGCATTCGTCTGTCTTAAATCAGCACATATTGCTTCATTGTGCATCCTCTATATGTTTTTTCACTGTATATGCACATGCTTCTTAAATACCTTAAATTGTTGTCAGTAAACCATTCAGGTGCACAGGAATCTCGCATTTTATGGGTATCACCAAAGTACCTTCAACAGCAGTGAAGGGTGCACTCATTCAGTCTCTTCCTTTCAATCTCTTCTCGTCAACAGTTTAGCCCTCTTTCTTTTTACCCCCCCACCCCCCATCCCCTCAAACCTTTCATTCAATCAACCTCAATCACGCATCTGCGCTGCTTTGAGGCTCCTACTGTCTTTGAATGGCTGCACCAAGAATCAATGATGCAGGTTCATTATCTTGGCTTAGTTGGTCTCATTAAGAGAGGGATCTTTGTGGATTAATATAATTGTTCATTATGAATTAATCAGATTAAGTGATTGGCCAGGCTGGAGGTCCTGTAAGAGATGAAATGGGTCAATCCTATTTACTTAGGCCCATTTGGGGCCAATGTTATCTCCACGTAGACTGACCTTTCTGTAACTCTCTCAGAAGGTTTTTTTTTTCCAGGTTGTCAGGGTAGCTTTAAGTGACACCGGTGACTCCAGCCTGTTTTCCTAAAAAAAATATGTCCCCCATTGTGTGCTGCAGTTGATATTCTGGGAATCAATCAAATCTTCTAAATAGTTTGGATGAACGTGGGCGGTGTGTGCAACACATTACAATACATTTCTAATCGAGTCCGAAAAAAATTAACGCTGTGTATTTATTCAAACTTCAACGTATAAGCACAATCTTGTCCGTTTACTTACGGTAATTGTGTTGATATTTTATTCATGTGGAACTGATGCACACGTTTAAATCAAGCAGTGCTTTTTTCACCGTGCATTAGCATTCTGAGTTTACTCGAGCTGCCAAAAACTCCCAACACATTCTTTATGCACTAAGGATTCATTATAAATATCTAAAGAAGGGCCTTTGAAAATGTTTCCACTCCTGTCACTCTCGCTTTCAGGCTTTTCTTGTCTTTTTAATGAAAGAAATTCAAGACGCTCGGGCAGCGGCGACGTCAAAGCTGATTTATGTGTATCTGCACACAGCGTGCTTGGGTGACCTCAGCAATGTGATTCACCAATAAACAAACAAGCCAAATATATGTGGGAACATCCAGTGGAACAAGGCTGGCACGACAGGGTGCTTACTGTAGCTGCGCAGGGCTCTGTAAGTATACAGCACGGAGCAAGGCCGCATGCTATTCCTGTTGCGCTCACTGTAAATGTTGCCGCTACGTCATCGCAGGCGCAGCCTGGGAACGGCTCGGGAGCGGACGGCAGCCTCGGGACAGGATAGTCTGAGGTTGAGGGGATTTTTCTTCTCTTTTTTTTGGGGCCTGCCTGAATCTTGCACTCCCGGATCAGGCCTCACCCTGACTAGACCTCCGGAATGCTAACAGTGTGGCTTTGTGGAAGAGGAACAAGAAGCAGGGAGAATGTTACAGGACAGACAGATAGAGAGCTAACTAAGGGGCAGCTTGTGTCTATATTATACCAAAGCCAAGGCAACACAACAGTGATTACAGCTGTATTATATACAGTCAAGCTATCAGCTCATGCCATTCACAACAGAGAGTAGCATTAACACCTTAAGTAGAGAAAGGCTAACAGCTAAAAACAGTAGCATCCACCTAGAACAAAGAATTTCGCTCATGTTTAATTTCCTCTCATTCTGTCCATGTTTATAGCATGCCAAACTGTTTCAGAAACCACAAAAGGGAGTTGATTACCAAATATGGCATGCAGTTTGCACAGTGCTAATTGGTGGGATATATACGTCTGTTACTCAAGAATTGTTTCGTAGCTCCAGCATGAAATTAAAGAAGCAAACTCCGGACACCAAACATGTCTTGGCCGATTGACTCCATCATGTCTTAAAGGGGCGATCTTGCGGAAGTTTGATTTCTGGCTGACTTCTACACTGTTCCTTTAAACGTGGCATGAGGTGCTTTATGGGAAATACCACCATCTTTGGTGATAAATGGTCCTGGGTTCTGAGTATGTGAGCCAAAACCAGCTTTAAAAAAGAGAGCTTGGGAGTAGGTAAATAAAGAAGTACATGAAAACGACTCTGGTTAGGTTGCGTGCGACGTGGAGGCTCAGTGGCTTCTCAGTAGTGCATTCTTCTCTGACAGCATCATTAGGCAAAGCGAGTGCGGCCTGGGCGCCGCATTCTATCAATAAAGAGCCAGAGACAAGGGGCGGACAGCCAAAGGCTGCCCAAGAGAGGGTGGCTGAGCTGTGGGTGCGAGCGGTGGCTGGAGCCCGGCCCAATGCTGCTGCTTTCCAGGTCCCAGAGGGCCTTCTACAGTCCTTCTGCCCCTTTACTCATGACTCCACCTTATACAGAAGCTTCTCATCTACACACAGTTACGGATTTGTATCATACATTTTGGATCTAAATGTTCCAAAGAAAAAAGAAGACAAATAGAAAAACACTCTGAAAAACTAAAACAAAAAATAAAAGATAAGAGAAACCAAATGGAAAGTAATAAAATGCAAGATGAAAATGAAAAATACACAAAATGAATACAATTTTGAAATAAAAATATAAAAAGAATAAGAAAAGAAATCAGGATTTTATTTTTTTTGCCTGTACAGTTTGCTAATAACTGCTGTTAGCTTGCTAATTCTATAAAGGAAGATAAGCAGTACAAGTAGACAGTAGGTGTATTGCACTGCTCACAGCAACTAGAACCCAGGTTTCTACAGTGAAAAATACAGGGCAGGGCTACTATGAAATATTTATAACCATCAATAGTAAGGGCTTATTGTGCTTATGATCACTTTTCTAGATAATATTTGATTTTATGGCTTAATTAAGTGGGGAAAATAAATGTTAACCTAAAAACAATTTATTAATATCTCCTGCAACACTGCATCAAATGTCATTCTCCACAGACCCACATAAACTGTATTGCCTTGCAAAAAGGCAGAGGCACACATACACTCGAAGGCAGCTAACTGACTACGAATCTGTCATGCTGTTGTCCTAGAAGAAATAAATAAATAAACGACCATAATCAGTTATGCACTGATAGCTTGATTACCATCACCGTAGATGAATTTTCTGTTTGTTTCCAAGCTTATATAACTGGACAGAGGAAATGAAGAGGAGGAAAAAGTGAGCAAGACTTTCTCTATAAGTACGCTCTGTCTCTCAGACGGCAGAAAAAGTGGAGCAGAGGGATGGCGTGAGAATGTGAGGAGGAGTGCAGCTCTGTTCTAAAATCTGCCTGGGGGGCATCTCACACTCCCTCTCTCCCTCGTTCCATCTCTCCCTCCCTCTATCCCTCTCTTCTTCTGGCTCCTCTACTCCTCGGGCCCGGGACCATCACAGACATTGGGCTTATATCATATAAGCAGCCTGACTCCCTCATTAAACGTTCAGGGTTGCTGCTGTTGTTTTTTTTCCCCCCGTCGTATTTGGAAAGTTAACAAAGCCCTTAGAATAGCCTTCTACCCTTCATCTCAAATTGCATTAGACCTTAAGGGCCAAAGCCTTCAGAAGAGCCAGCCGCTCCGAACCTACATCAGCAGATCACGGCCCTAAATCGCCACTGTCTGATTCCAGCCTCCTTGCTAAACAGCCTTGCAACAGTTAGGAGTTTTTCTTTTTTTTTTGCTGAAATCGAAGGGTTATTAAACAGCAGATTTATGGCCCTAGGCTCTTTGGGAATCCCAATATGATTTAAGGAAATGTAATAAAAATGCATCAGGCCAAAGTTATGAACCCACGGTTCAGGAATGCTTCAGTGAAACTACTATTGCTCACAAAGCAGCAGTATAAGTCTAGAATCATACTACAGTTTGCCAATGGGTTTTAAATACACTCTCTCTCAGGGAAGCCTACCTGCATGTGCTTTCATGTAAACACACTAAACAAACGTGGTCTTCATTTCCATCTTGCTTTTTATTACTTTGCATTAGGTTTCTCATCCATTTTATTTTGGTTTTGGTTTTTCATTTGGTATTTCTTTATATCTTTTGTGCTGTTTTTTCTTTTTGTGTCCTTTTTTCTTTTGTTCTTTCCTGCCTTTACTTGAAATTCTCATTCCTTTTATTCATTTTCCATTCTCTGAACTGGTAATCCATTTGCCTTGGCTGGAAAGCACTTGGGGTCAACTCCTGTTGTTTTCAAATGTGCTATATAAATAAAAGTGACTTTTCTTGACTTGACTAATTTAATAATCACTGAATGAGAGTTTTCATGTCATTTATGTCTAATCTCATTAGAAAACTGAGGACCAGCTCTCTGTCCTTTTCTTTTGTCCAACTGATGTAAGATCTGAATGTCCTGCTCAAGATTACACACAACCACACACACACATACACACACACACACACACACACTCACACACACACACACACACGATTGTGGGCTCGGGTGTGTGTGTATATGTGTGTTGGGAGAGATGGGGTCATAATAATTAACTTCATAATCAGCCTCTCTTTCTGTTATCTTTCAGTAATTACTCTGAGCTAATCAGGACTTATAAAGACTAATTGGTGCAGAGTGGCATGTTGATATATGATTAATGTGTATAAGCAGTCTAATGATGAGCATCCTTTCTAAATGAATCCTTTATCTGTTGCTTCCTGGCCCAGCTTTTAAGTTGTTTCACTGTGATATATGGCATCAAATGTAGTAAAGGGCCTAATAACTCCATTGTCCCGATGCAGTCTTTGATGTTTGGTAAGCATACTGAATAGATTACACTGTTCTTTGAGTTCTGAGATCTTTCTAATTAATTTTGTCAAATCTCGTAACAAATAAAATTTCTCTTCAGCCGTATCAGTGCTTGGTGTGATATGGCTGTTATACTGTGGTATTGGAGGAGAGAAGCATTGAGAGTGTGAGGGAGAGAGTTATGACTGTATGACTACGCCTTTGGATCCTTTAAAGTTTGCAGATGGCCTTGACTTCCAAACCACAACCAGAAAAAGCAACACACTCATAAATCTGTCAGCCAAAGAAAATATAATAACATTTTTATGGCTTTATCAGTATGAGGTTCATATTAAAATCAACTGGAACTGCGAATGCTTTGGACTGATGCTCTGTGGATGTAAAGCAGCAATATGGGGGGTATGCCAATTCATTTTAGATAAACATTTTTATAAACAATATAAAAATCATTAAACTTTCCAGGATTCTCACAAAAAAACAACATAGTTTTGTTAAAATATGTAATAGAAATATATTTATTTCCCAGACTTACAATCAAATGGGTGTGGAACTCTTCTAATTCCTTGGGTAGCTCATCTCAGTAAGGGATTTGAACAAAAGAGGTTTACTATGGCAAATTAGACAAGCATAAGATCTGCAGATCTAGTGGTTGACAGTAAGTAATCAGGTGGTTAATTGAAGCGAATTCTTTGAAGCAAAGTGGAGAGAAGAAAATGTTCACAGTTTGTTCCTTACAAAAATAAAGCACAGCGTAGCCCTGGTTTAACATAATGCCATGTGAAATGAAGACTAAGCCATGACAAGTCAAAACAAACTATCTTTAAACCAATTTCACAAATGCTCCTCAGCCATTTAACCAACAAAGCCAATTTCCATCAACAAATCGACGTGACTTGATGGCCTTCAATGATAATGACTATGTACTGTCTGTTTGGTCTCTGGGGACAAGCTAGGTCTTCCCACCATCTTGGTCTGACATCTGCTCCTGGTCGGTAAAGCCTGGTTTGGAAGCTAAGGTACTGGGACATCTTTAATTGTATTAAGCAGTAGTCTCTGGGCAGCAGGGCTTTGAGGGCAAAGCAGTTTACGCTCCTGCGTCACGCTGTAATTGGTGCAGTTTGAAAGGGCGTAAAAGCTGCATTATGAAAGAGGCGGTAATGTCTCTCACCACGGTAAAGGCCAAGCTGAGTACTTTCCACAACGAAAGTTTTCCCCTCCGTAGAGGTCTGTGAGACGATCATGACCTGGTGTCCACTTAGCACACACATAAAACAGATTTTTTACTTTCTCTCAAGATTCGTCGCAAGCAGACAAGCTAAACAGAGAACTCACCTACATTTTTTTACTCTTTAGAGTTGGAGAACAAAAATGTAGATCTGTGAATTTCATTACATTGTGAGGTGTTTGATGGGTCCAGGGCACTGAATTTTGTGGTGATGTGTCGAAAACCCAAATCCAAATTCAGGATTAACCTAGTTGTTTAATAATACATCATATATTGATTCTACCCATGGGCCAGCTGGTAGCCTAGTGGTTAGGGTGCGATCAGGAAACACCTCTGAGGCACCCCTGAGCAAAATACTCTCCTCACACACTGCTCCCAGGGTGCTGTGTTCCTGGCTGCCCACTGCTTCACTTGGTGAATGGGTTAAATGTAGAGGAAGAATTTTGTGCTGTTCACACTGTGTGCTTTAGTGTGTTCACATATTACAGAATGGTCAATTTCACTTCACTTTTCACTTCTAATAAAAAAAATAAAAGCATAAATAACACTCAATAGCTGATGTAAGACTACATTTCAAATTTTGCATTGAAATCCAATATAATACAAAAATCCCACCACTGAACAGGGGAATATGTTCATATCTGTTGTAGTTCTGGATGAAGGCAAAAATCTGCATTAGATGAAAGGCTGGTAGAACAAAGCAATGTAGCAAAGATCCTCAATGTATTTCCAGATATAAATGAATTAAACTCACATTGAATTATTCTTAGTTTTAGTCAGTTTCCAGTCCAAGTGCTGGTCAGGTCTTCAGGAGCTGGGTTGAACTCATCGTGATAAAAACTCTTACAGAAAATATATACTACATTGTCTCTGTCTTCTATCTACAAAAAGTAATAGTGTTAAATTATAATGCAAGTTAACAGAAGGAGATTTGGCTGCATCTTGGTTGGCAGCTGGTGTTTCCAAATATCAGGAAAAAAATAATGAAAAACTTGTATAAATATATAGAATATCTTTTACAAAACTCACTTGACTTTTTTTCTTTTCGTGTGAAAGTTAAAGTAATATGATCCAGTGTATAATGCAAACTAGTGTGGAACGGACACTCACAGAATGAAATCCTCCTCTAGTTCTTAATTAATTTCGAAATATACCCAAATGAACTCCATGTTAATGTGGCACCGGTGACTTTTGTAGAATGTAGAATTATGAAAACGTAAAGAAGAATCCTTACAATCATGAATGAAGAACATGAAAAGCAAGCCAGTGCTGAGTAGAGCAGCGCGCCTGCAACTTCTTCATGGATGTCTGAACAGATCAATTGTCAACTTTGAACCCCAACCCGACACGAGGTGTTTTCCAAGGGCCAGCCAAAGCCCTGTCCTGGCATGGCAGGAGCCAGACGGCAGCACTGATTGGATCGAGTGGGAGCCTCTCCCAATTTCTAGGTAATGAAATCCAAACTCTTTAGTCAGGGAGAATCCCTTTAGCCAACCATGCAAAATGCCCCTGGAACAGGCAATCAGATTAAAGTCCTAAAGCAGGACTAAGACCAGGCACCACTGAGCTCCAGCACTGCCTTGCTAATTCAATTAAACAGCATTAAGCTTTTAGATCTGTAACATGGGTCAGGCCTTTCTAACACACTGCAATTGGATTTACACTACAGCACAGCAGTTCACTTCCAGAGAACTCGCGCTATACTGTGTGTCGCTGCTCGAAAGTGACACACTTTTTGTTGTTCTGACTTTGAATTCTGGCTGAATTCGAAAGGAAATGGCTGTGAGGGTAGAGTGCAGAGTGCTAGCTGTAGTTTGAGGGTTTTATGTCTAAATTGGGTAAACCATGAAGAAATTCTTTAGCCACTGGTATGCAATGGATGTGGGGCTTCGAATGGGAGGAGGCGAGCACGAGTGCATTGTACACTGAGCTGATGTTGAGCTTGGTGGATGTTCGGGGCGCTGTGACAGGTATTTCGTAAGATGAGAAAGAGCCTGAGCAGAGCTTTAACTTTCATCCAAACTCAAATATAGTCAGAGAACATTCTGTTCACGTCCAACACAAACCACAGAATTAAATCTAAACTGTACACTCTTAAAAATATATGTGCTAGAAGGAGTTCTTTGGAGCTAAGCTACAGAAGAACTTTTGGTTTCTTACTGTAAAGAGTGGGAAATGTGAGAAGCACGAGGAACATTTGAAAATTTTACATGAAATTCCAAGGCTATGGAAAAAAATCCTAGAACTAAACACCCTTTCCAAGATATTTATAAGAGTACTCCGTTTAGGGATAAAAAATAGAGAGGCTCCAAAGGCGTTTCTATCCTCAGGCCATAAGACTTCTTAACCAGGACTAGGGATGTGAATCCTTTGAATTTTTTCGATTCCAGTACCGCTTAATCAATCCTGGTACTTAACAATGCTAAAATAACAAAACAAATCTAGTCAGAATGATTCCAACCAAACAGTCAACTGATTTGTTAACAATTTAACAATTTGCAATTTTACATGGAATAACTAAAGAAAGTAACATCACGTAAAATAAATATTTATTTGGGCTTAACAGGTCCTGGCAGATAACCACACACGTCCTAGCAGATGCGGTGTATAGCACTAGAACGGCTGACAACTGACGTAATTTCATCAAAATCTGAATCAGAATTGTGTCTATTGGCCTATTGGAGCAGCAGGCATGCTATGTAAGAGACATATGCGTGAGGTGTAGGCACACGTACACACATAGCTTTACATATTGTTGTTTTATACTGTTGTGCTTGAGAGACACCATCGACCGGAATCGTATTTGTTCGCTCACATACTTGGCCAATTCTGATTCAGATTCTGATTCAGGGACTGGCTCTGGGTCCAAAGTCTACTGGACACTTGTGGTGTCTGTTGGCTGCAGCTTGCGCAGATGTTTGCCGGGAGGCTGCAGGACTAAACGCCCGAACATTGGAGCAGCGTCGTATCAAGAAGTGTCTTGTACAAACTGGGCACTGCTTCAGTTGACACACTCAGCCGTTATGGGTATAGTCAATCAGCCGCCATTCTAGTGTTATGAACCGGTTTACAGAACCGAAAAAAAACAAAAGCAAAAAAAAGAGTGTGTACACGGTTATGGATATTTACGAATCAATTCTTATTTGGAACCTAATTTCAGTTCCTATCCCTAACCAGGACATGCCAAATTTTTTTATTGCACATTACAACACAAACTGACCTCTCTCTACTTCACACCACACTGTACCTCATCTGCTGTCCATCATTTAAGTCTACATATCAACCAGCAAACCAGCACAGGGCACTTTACAGCACATAGATATGATATTATATTATTTTACATTTTTACACACTGCACAGATTTTGCCTGCACAGGTTTGTATACACATATTCAAATTCAATTGACCTTATCATGCACAACATCCTGGGTCCACTCAGGGGCTCATTTCACTACGGGATGTACATGTATAACTACATATAGGTGACAAATCAAGAATCTTAAGTCTTGAGTACTCCAGACAGAGAAACTTGATTCCAAACTACAGCTACCAATCAGTTATCTTTAGAGACAACATCAAGTGAGATTTCAGGGAGCCGAATGAAACGTTTTGAGGTAACAGTGAGGATAAGGTCAAACCAAACAAAAGAGACACATGAAACAAATAATGTGACCCACTGGCAGCACTCTGTCTATCTCCGGGAAGCTGAGTGCAGACCATACTGAACATTTCAGCTCTCAGATCTCTTGGCTGACTCTGTGTGCTGCAGTGGAAGCTGGTACATGCTCATACCTCAGTCATCCTCTCTTTTAATTTAGGTTAGAATTTCGAGGGGTGAGATGTGCCTGTATCATTTCAAATCATAAATTAAATACAGAGTATCGTGCTACACAGGACCACAGCTAACAGACCCACAGGGAGATTCTCATTCTGCGCTGTGCTGAGCTCAAACTCCTCTGTACCACTAAATCTGCAGACTGCTTCCCAGGCCACTACAATCAGCCCACATCACATCAGAGGAGCCTTTGTCAGGGGTCAGTTTACCGTACTTACGTAATCTCTCACACCCCCATGCTGACAACATGACAGATTTTTGTCTACTAGTAATTCTGTAGGGGAGGTAAATGTCTCTATTCTTTACACAGCAGTCCACAGCAAATCCCCAATACTGTAGTAGATTTCGTGGAATTACAATAAAATAAATGCAAAATCCTTTTATTATGACTTCAAACTGTACGCAAAAAGTCTTTGTTGTGTATTTCTTTAAAAAGGAAACTGTACCGAACATGTAGTGGAAGCTTACCATCTTAGGATTTGCATTTGTGACATATTGTCATGAACAATATTGTCATTATATTGCTGAAAAATGAACAAAGCACATTTCACACCTTATCCAGAAGTAGCAGCCATCTTTAGGCCTACATTTTGCACATAATATTTAATCATTATGTCACTGTGTCACAATTGACAAAAGACTCAGAGATACGGTCCAAAGTTAGCGATCATCAAATTTGATGGATGGAATGGTGAATGGAAGGTTGGAAAAATGATGATGGCTCTACATGAACCTGGGCATTTGATTAGATTTTTTGCTTTTGCAGTTTTTTTTTTACAGTAAATATTTCAATTTCTAGTCTTACGCTTTGTTTTATATTCTATTTCCTGCTGATATAATGGATCGGATCAGAGACTTGGTTTTAGCAGTCATTAAGTAAAACCATTTTTACGATAGCATTTTTGTTTAATGTAATTTTTGATAGTAGGTTCACATTTTGGCAATTGACAAGGATTCATTTTACAGCGCTGAGAATCTGTACCAGTATGGGTGTCCAGTAACTTCACTTTGCTGTGTATTCAGTAATCAATAATCTAGTTCTATATACATAACCCTATAGGCTAAACAGTAAAAGAAACATGACAGTAGTCAATGCAATTCAACAATGAGTACATTATCCAAAGCATGATGCAGTTTTAAATGAATAAAAATACACAAAAAGGCTATTCTTGGTTATTTGCCATTCATGGTTTTTTTTTGCTTTTCTATCTGTTATCCTGGAACATCTGGATGCATGTGGGTCAAAACCTAGTTGACCTCTGGTCCTGAAGTTCAAGGTTCTCAGGCAGACATCATGGTCAAAGCCATGATGTGCAGGGCGCATGGGGTGTGTCTCAGGAGAGGAGGACAGAAGGCGGAGAGGGGACAGCTGCACTGCACTGCAAGGGCTACTGACCGCTCTGCCAGCAATGACCTCACTCCCTCTCGCTCTTCTCCTGCCCACCAGCAGGCTCCTATATGATTCCCTTGTGATCTTGTGATGTCATTATAGCACTGTGGAATCAGAGATACCAGAGACTGCTCCTCAACATGTCACCGCAATTAGCAAAAAATAAATAAATCAAACAATCAACCTTGCTCAAGCTTTCTGCAATCATTGTATTTACAATAGCCACAACCATACAGCAGCACTTCAGCGTGAAAACACATGTACACAATTTATCTCTGGTTCCAATTATAACAGCTAAGCAAGGACATGTTTTGTTTCCAAAATTAGTGTCTTTTGCTAAACATAATAGAGGCTTATTTTATGTTTATATTCATATCAGCATTGTTCAAACTGCAATTAAGTAATTAAGTAATCGGAAAATCACTTACTAAGGTAGTTTATGTATGATATATCGTTGTCTAAAGCAACATTTTTGAAGCCTGAGTTTGCCACTTAACCAAACAAATGATAAATGGACAAAATTCAAGCCTCAGGGTTACTGTTGTTACTGTTTAACAATGCAGTGTATGTGATTCACTTCATGCTTCAGGGCAAAAATATATAGAAACAAACCTATCTGGACACCAAACATGTATATGCTGATGGACTACATGTGTCATTAATGAAAATTGTAGAGATGCTTTTTTTTGCATAATTGTTGCATGAAGAACTACAGTTTAAATCTCTAAGAACCGTAAGCCCCCCTAATTAATATGTGAGCATATACTTAAGTATGCTGGTGTATACTTGCGTGTGAGGTCTCTGGAGGAGCGTGTGTGTTTGCATGTTGGCTACTGTCTCCCCACTCTGACATTACGATCCTCAGCATGCCTGTAAAGCCGGCCAGTGTGAAAGGAGAGGTGAGGCCGACATTTTATTGAAATGTGAGTAGAAATTAGAGGTGGTTTTACGTGTCCTGGCCTGGGACAATATCAAGGCCCATTTCACGTCTTCATACAGGCTCACCTTGAACTACTGCTCTCCGGGTTAGTAAAAGGCGCATAATGTCATGCCATTAATCTCCATGTGTGGGAGTGGGATAGGCTCGGCGGCGGCGCAGATGACCTGTAAAACAGCTCTGCCCAAACTGCTCAGCCACATAAAGCTCCTCAGACGTGGCCTGAGGCTGGGCCTCATAAATCACACTGCATTAAGACTTAAGGCAGAGCGGACAAAGACCGGAGTTTCAATGTCCTCCTGCTGCTTCTTTTCTCGGAATCCTGACTTTTCTCATGCCGGCTTTACGAGGCGAAAAACATCATTGAGTTTGTGAAGTGCAAGGAATATAATTACCACACAACTAACAATTAATTATGTTATGATTTGTAAGATAAAAGCTGCTAATTGTACACTATGTTTTTAAAGCTGCTGATGCATGTTAAAGCAAGGTGAAAAGGTGAAAATTCTGTCATACATCAGCACACAGTGTGAACGGCACGAAAATCTTAACCCATTCACCAAGTGAAGCAGTGGGCAGCCAGGAACACAGAGCCTGGGGTGCAGTGTGTGGGGATGATATCTTGCTCGAGGGTGCCTCAGAGGTGCTTAGCAATCTTGGGAATCAAACCCATGACTTCCTGACCCCTTGGTGAATGCCCCAACCACCAGGCTACCATTCATCTTATCACATATGGTCCAACAAAAATAGCCTAAAATATGTAAAAAAATGTTAAAAGATGTTATAAGCTACTAATGGTGAATTGCCTCTTGATGCAATTAATCTAATATACTTGGACGGCTAATTAGACTGACATCAGATTACTGGGTACCCCACCTGAACATTTATTGCCAACTGCAATTCTGTCTTCTTCTGCTGAAACCAAGAAAAACATCCAAAGAATGGCTAAATGTGCATCACAGCAAAAAAACTTGGGCTGCAAGTTTGGCTTTCTTGTCCTCTTGATCACATCCATCTACCAACCCCCACAAACACACACGCAAACACACACACACACACACACACACACACACACACACACACACACACACACACACACACACACACA
>JBBMFX010000101.1:11839299-11856286 GCA_037832545.1 Rhabdalestes septentrionalis
TAAGGGAGGGGAGATAAAAGCATACTGAATTTATTTTTTCAACTCCATATGTGTGTGTGTGTGTGTGTGTGTGTGTGTGTGTGTGTGTTTGTCTATATGTGTGTGTGTGTGTGTGTGTGTTTGTCTGACTTGGTGCTCAAACGTGTGTGTGTGTTACATCTGTGCCTGTGTGTGTTCTGAGCCCCTGAGCCTGTGTGTGTGTGTGTGTGTGAGTGTGTGTGTGTATGTGTGTGTTTGAGTGGATGAGATTAGTCATGTTTCTTGCAGTAATTGGCACCCTTAAGAGAAGCAGGAGAGAAAGCAAATGTAGGCCAACTCGCTCCTGCTAGCCACAAAATATTTATCAGATTTTGCCCATCCACCCCCTCCGGTTCTAACACAGCACATGCAGTGCCGTCGGATCCGGAGCTGCCCTACAATAATGAAAGAGTGGAAGGAAAAATTAAGTCTTTCACAAAGGGAAATTCGTATGGAAACACTGAGGTTTGTGTCATAATGTAGAGAGGGACACCAAACCCACATCCTCTGTGTATCTCCAAAGCATGTGCAGGCCATGCAAACAAATCCAGAACATCTCACCTGGGCTGCAAGCTGCACTCTCCACACCGATCAAGCAAACACATGAACCAAAAGACCAAAGGTTTTCATCCTGCTCTGTGCAACTCAACCGAGAAGCAAAAAAAGAGAACAAAGAACTGGAAATAGTTCAGACAGCCAGTTCTGAATGTTTCTCATTAATTGAGTGAAATGTTTCTATCATGATGCACCGACCTGAAAGCCACAACTCATTTGTAAGACTGTTAGAATGTTGGAATAGGTACAATTTTTGGATATTTGTGTCCTTTCTGTAGTAGTTGCTCACACACAGTTGCTACAATAGAATTGTATGTGACTGGTGGCAGCTCATTCTCAATAATATTTTAAAAGCATTTTAAACAAAGTTAAAGGCTATTCAGGACTTTCTAGGCCCAATTTCCTCAAACCCATTGTTCCAACACTGCTCACTTAACATTAGCTTTCTCACTTTCTCGCTTTCTCGAGACAGGTGGCGCATGGAAACAAGGGCTCACGCACAGCAGGAGAGACATGCAGACAATGGAGCCTAACCTATTTACATACAGTACCTTAGAAACAATATCCAAAGAACTTCTATACGTTCAACCACCTGCAATGAGATATGTCTATTTGTGTCTCTTCTCAAAAACTTTCAAGGTATTGACTTTTTTCCCTCAAACTTTCAAGGATTTCATGAACACATGGGAACCACAACAGCACAATACACCACTGTTAAAGCTCTGAACTACTTTAAAATAAAAAAAATAATGCAACCCCATATTACACAGTGCTCAGGAGAGTCGTGTGAAAGACAAATGTCAACTGAACACAACAGATCACAGACAGACACGCTTCTTATATAGTAACTACCAATGAACTCAATAAGGAAGACTTATAGCTTGGTGAAAGTGTAAATATGAATTTATCTTCCTTTTATATCACAACTGTAAGAAAGTCATTCATTTTCTTTTCTTCAAGACTGCCTCAAAACTTCAGAGAACAGTGTTCTCCGATTCACTGATCAGTAAACACATTCGCTCTTAAGCAAGTGAGCAGTCTTGTGCTACAATTATCGATCATTCAGTGGCCTTTTTAGTTGCAGTACAAAATGCCTTCGTTTCTGTCGTTCCCTAATTGGGACTCTAATGCATATATTGATTGCATTCTTCGCATGAGGCCAAATGTCATCAATGCGTCTTTGTTCTTCGCCGTTCGCTCTCTGGATGCAGCCAACAGTGAATGCTGAGGGCTGTGAGGCGCTTCAGCAGCAGATCAATGAATCATTTCTCCTTGCTGTGCATCAGCCTACTTTGCATCGATAATGTAACACACACTTGTTTGATCATTCTCTACTAGAAAAAAGTCTCAACACCCTGGAGAACAAGGGAAAAAAACACAATAATTGTGGTATACAATAATTTTATTCTAACCTCTACAATAAAAGTTGCTTAATTAAAACGGAGATTCAGTAGTTTGCCACAGTTCACTCTGATGTAGCATCAAACGTACAAAACCCAGAAGAGTCTTCTTGAAGTAATATTTGACTATTCTGGCTGGTGCTTGTGTAAGAGACCCAGTGCAGTGTAAACACACACACACACACACACATACACACGCTTGGACAAAGCCTTAGATCTGAAGAAGTGTGGTTCTTTATGTACCAGTGGATTTCACAGTCATTACACTTGCTGCTTATTGTCTCAGGATCCAACAAACACACGCAGATTAACATTCTTCTGGAGGAATATCACAACAGCAGACTTTCATGGGATGTGGTTGCCTGTCATTTTTTCCCAGAAGAAAAACCTTCTTTCTTTTAGACTGAGTCACATCAATAGTGACAGGAATGTAGCACAAAATGATATGTGTTATCAAGTGTAAGGGATGGTTACTAGGGGTGTGACAATACAATCAACTCACGATTCAGTTCAATAGATGATTCAAGAATTCTGGCCACCAAAAGATTAAGTCTGTTATTTTTATTACATTTGTGCTTTTTTGCTATTTTTCCTGCATGAATTGTTTAATTAACATCAGTACTTGTCATATGTATAAAAATTCTTTTTTATTTTTTAATCCTTCAAATACCAGTTTGTTTGCACAATGCACTTGTTAGAAAACAACCTCAAAAATGTCAATTTTCTATATCCTCAATGCTGCTGGATTTTCTTGTTTTACTAATAGTACAGTCTAAGATATGGAACTAATAACAACACTGATTATTATGCATTGTTTATTTTTTGCAGGGAAAGCAAAGTTGATAAAACTCCCACTCGGCCTCTTTGTGGACAAAAATGGCCTCCTCCTGTTTACACTCACAAATTTTTATACAATTAATATATTAAAATATTTTTCAACTTTCACCAATGTGATTTTTAAATTAGCATCAGTACTTGTCATGAAAAGCACAAATTCATTCAAATTAAGATTTTTAATACACTTCAGGTACATTCAACTGAAAACAACCAAAAACTATTAAACTGAAAACAACATTCACAATATTTAAAAATAAATGAAAACAGAGCTGGAAGGTGTGTGAGGGAGATACATGACATCACTATGCTAAACTAGGTAGAGGACTGGCTCTGTTTCAACAAAATAAACAAAATTTAACCTCCAATATCATAGTGAAAAAATGTATTCTCTAATATGAATTGTCACATTTTTGCATTGTGATATTGCAGTATTTTGATGCCATGAAACACCTTTAATATTAAAAAATGTAATAACATTGATATAAAACCCAGTGACAATCAGAAAATCTTGAAGGACCAATTATTAAAAAAAGGAACATGAAAGTAGAAGAAAAGACCATCTTCCAGAATCTGTGAAGACACAACACAACAGCACTATACACAGTTACAGTCTATCACTATGAATGTGTATAAGAGTTCATACAATCATGTTCATTCAAATGGTTCAAAAAAGGCCTGTCTGTGTACTAGTTGAATGCAAAGGTTTGAACGACCTTGGTCAAATTATACACTTTGTTGATGTTCTAAGTGAACATCACGACCCTCATCCAATTACAGGGGAATTTCACGCCTCCGTCATGGCCGTCATGGCAGGTGGAGGGAAGGACGTACTAGCAGGAAACACGGTTGTAACATAAATGGGCTTAATGGAAAGTTCAGTGTGCAAACAACCTCGTAGGCTCACAAACACAAAAGTGCAGGAATACAGGAACCCCAAGGGCCTTCACTCCAGAAGGCACGAACTAAACATAAACTTCACATTCACAGTTAAAAGGACCTTCACTCCAAATGAAACGTTCGCTGAACCCGGGATGCGGACTCTGCTACAGAGCTGACTCTTCTGAAGCATTACTCAAACCTGTGTACTACCTAATACTAGGTTGACCGACTCCGTTGGGGGCGAGACTGAGACGGACCAGACGTGACAGTGTGGGAAATGTTTCATAAATTTGCATAGGCCACACTGCTTTTCCTTATGTCAGAATATTCAGCAAATAAACTGTAATTGTGCATTAAAATGTGCAAGTGTGTAGAGGACGTGTATTTATGCTCACTTCAACCAAAAGACAAAAGAAATTCTACAAAATATTTACTTTGGACGAGAAACAATCAGACTTTTGTTTTATGGCATTAATGTTTGAATCCATTTATTACACTGTATGAATGGGCATTACACTGTAGAAAGTCTTTGAACAATGAAGTTTTTGTTTTTATTCACAATGACACTGTAAAAATGTATATTGAGGTGTGATACCAATATCAGACAAGCAATTCAGCACATCCTTAGTTATGTGTGTATTAGTGTGTGTACCCCTCCCCTCCCTCTGCAGCCCCCAACAGAGACACACACTGATGACTTCCATCACAGCCGTCTCAAGGAGATGAATAGTTGACTCTAAAATGGTGAGTGTGTGTGTGTGTGTGTGTGTGTGTGTGTGTGTGTGTGTGTCTGTGTTTTGGGGCTGGTGAGGGATTGTGGGTTACCACAACAGGGCCTTCATACAAACACACCGCAACCCCAGCACATGATTTACCGTTTTTTTGTGCTCCACACCTGCACCAGATTAGTTGAAGCCTGCATCTCCAGTGAAGCTCCATTTTGTGTTGGCTCCCAGTGCTGTCCAAGCATGTTAATGGATAGCTCACTACAACCGGAGTACCGAGGTGTCCAGGAGAGAGGGAGGACACAGATGTATGGCTCAGGTCAGCGTGTGTGTGAGGATGACATACTGGGAGAAAGAGCCATCCAGTGGGAAATGACGATGTGATGTGTGTGTTTGACCTGGTTACTGCACAGACAGGTGTACAGGTGTGAGGGGCCCAAAGCAAACAGAGAAAAATGGAGGTCCCTCAATAGACAAAAGATGCCCAGGTGTGTGCAGCCGGAGGGAAGTTGTTAAGCTGCTTCACATGTTTATGGTGAATGAATTAAATTAAATACAACACTGAATTAACACCACAGATAGTGTAAGCTACAACTGAATACTAAAGTACTAGGGTTTCACGGATCCCAAGCAAGTCCTTTACAGAGATGTTCTGTCGATCTTGACAAGTTTACCACCAAAAACTGAAGACTTCTCAAAAAATCATTCTTGTAAAAGAAATCAAAGAAAAAAGAAGGAAGGAAAAGGAAGCAAAAAGAAAAGTAAACAAATAGACGATAAGTAAGGCATCAAGGAGAAGAGAAAGGAACAATGCCGAAGGAAATGGAAGAAAGATAAATAGACAAAAAAAACTCAAGGAATGATGCAAAAAAAGAAAAAAACTAAGAATATACAATGTGTATAAAAGAAAAATAAGATGGAAGGAAAAGAGGAAAATAGAAAAATAAACAAAAAGAAAAAAGTAAGACAGCAAGGAAGAAAGAAAGAAGGACGAAAGGCGAGAGAAAAAGATGAATAGACAAAAAAGACAAAGAAGAATGAAGGAAAGATGATGTATAAACACAACAAAAAAATGCCAAGGCAAAGAAGGAAAAAGTCAAAGACAAAAAGTCAAAGAAAGTAGCAAGATTAAAAAAGAAAATAAATTAGCAGGACAGACAGAAAATTAAATGAGAATGAATAAGATCGAAAGAAAGAGTTATGTAGAGAAAAATAAAAAGTGATATCACTGTTCAACATACACATTAAAGGCTAAGTTTCAT
The DNA here is from genome assembly GCA_037832545.1 of Rhabdalestes septentrionalis. Lineage (NCBI taxonomy): Eukaryota > Metazoa > Chordata > Actinopteri > Characiformes > Alestidae > Rhabdalestes > Rhabdalestes septentrionalis. The sequence continues at coordinate 11,844,976 of JBBMFX010000101.1, forward strand.
TGCCTATAGTTGATCCACATCTGGGGAATCAATGCATATGGAAGCAGAGGTTTTGAGGTTTTGGATTGGGTGTATGTTCCTGTTTATGACTTTTATTATGGGGAATGAGTCAGGAGTTTGTCAGTTGTGCCGATGCATTCTAAACAATCTGCCCCGAGGATTGTTGGAACACCTACGAAACCAGTGCCTGCTTGTTTATTTTATTGCTTACATGTTTGTAGAACAGCATCCAGTTCTTCGTTTAATAGCACAGCTGCTATAGGTCAGTCAGTTCTATCTTTGGTTTATTAGGCCAGTTTTCTTTAGGCCTCACGGACTGTTAAAATCGCTCATTACTAGAGAAATACTGAGCAAAAATGAGGTTTAGCTTGCTTTCACGTTATGTTGATATTAAATGTTATGTAGACTTAGGTCTAAAGATCCAAGAGCCTTGCAAATGTCCCACTTTTGGGACTAATAAAGGTTTATCTTATCTTATTATCAACTATTTGCCAACAGCTCACATTACATTGTCTATAGTTAACTGGCAGTCAAATTGCTTGGTTTATCACACCTAGCTATACCCATTTTTAATTTGCTGTATAAATACTTGTGCAAGTCTCTAGATAGAGGACTTGATATCTTGGCAAAGTGAATTTTACCAAATTAGGCAAACCATGTGGTTTCCAAATGTGTTTATAAACTAAAATGTTTAGCTACAGAACCTCAGTATATCCAATGCACATGAGGAATTGAAAGAAGATGGATCCATTTTACTAAACAAGATTAAAAAATCTATGTCAGGAAAATGATATGATCTTCCCAGTCACTACCCACATACTACAGTTTCTTCAATACAGAAATTGTCTGTTTTTACGGCAAAATTCCTGGGAGACTGCAGTGTAACATCATCCTATGAGACATTACATACAATTAGAGACTGTTATATGCTCTGTTCCTTTAAGCAAGTGTTATTCATATTCTCATCAATTGACTTATGAGTGTCAGCTTTGGAACTAGGACAATACGATCTAAGGTCCTATGTGAATCATTTGGCAGCTGTTTCACTACATGGAGCCATAGACGTAGAAATGACAAATCAAGCATGATTAAACAGTTCTTGGGACAATGTATGACTCACAGCTTTGCCCTCATCTGATAAACTCTCTTCACTTGACATTCAAATTCCCATTGGACACTGCCTGACTAATGAATTCAGATAATACTGAACAAACCCATGGGTCTAAACATCATGTAGGAGTGTCAGGAAGTCATTAGAGGCTTGTAACTGGTTAAAGATAAGAAACACACTCACATTATACACTCTAAGCCTCCATTTACACCTGGTCACTACATGTGACTTGAGTATCAGGATAATATCTGGATAAGACCAAACTGTAATGAAAACGAGGTTGTAAGTGCAGCCAAGATGCACCTGAAAGCTCATTGTACCATTTTAGGTACATTATTTAAGCTTTACCTCACTGTTTGTCATTATATCACTACAATACAGTGTTTTTATGTAAATAGTTAATGATGATGAAGATGATGAAAACAGGTCATTATTCTCAACTGCTATTAATTGTGGTGTAGAAGAGTGTGCCTTTCTTTGGAATAGGACAGAAAAATGAGAAGCAGCACAGGTGACTGGTTGCCGTATACATGCTTTGTTCTAATTATTTACCATGTAGTATTCTGATCTCAGTCTGGCTCACTGGAGACGCATTGAACTACCAAGCATAAATGCTTGTCGGTGTGGCAGTTGGTGACCTGATGGTTAGGGAGGCGCCCTTGAAATCAGAAGGATGTGGGTTCAAATGCCAGTACTGCTAGTGACACCACTGAGGGATCCTTGAGCACGATATCATCTTCACACACTGGTCCTTGGGTGCCCACACACTGCTCCCTCACTGGTGGCTCCCCCACTCTCTTTGCTTCATTTAATGAGTGGGTTAAATGTGATAAATGCTGAGAAAGTTCACACAGATGGGCTGTGGTGTGTTCATGCGCAACTGTAAGGGCCCTTTTTACTTTACTTTGAAATCTTATCAGGATCCAATTCAGATACTAGGCACCAGTTGAAACAGGGTCTGAATATAGTACAGGAGTATTACAATTAGCAACAGAGGCAGAGCTAACTTATCTCTGCTTCTCCCCAAACACATCTAGAAAAGACAGTTTAATGAACAGGCACAGCTCTTTGCCATCTCAATGACTGAAATCACTCTTTTTACTTACTGCTGCCAGAGATTTGACCTTCTGTGCTGGCTCCCTCTGTGTGAAGTGACAGGCATCAAGCTGTTTGTGTTAGCCTCCTCGCTAAGAGCTCATTCAGAGAGGCAGAGCTTAACAAAAGGTAACTGACAGGGCTAGCAGCGAAGTGGCGGCTGAGGCGCGTTCACATGCGGAGAGTATTAGGGAAGGGGTTAATGAGTTTTTATAGGCCTCCGTTTGCATTGACTCTCCGTCAGCACCGATTGTTAGCTTGGCACGGCACTATGGGCTTAACAGCCACGCTAACATGTCAGCGAAACAAAGAGAGCTGTCGCAGCGGATGAAGAAATATCTCAACACAGGCTACGTGGACTCAAATTCCTATCCCCGCATGTGTAGGAGGAGTTGATCTATTGGCTGTAATAAACTCGCTGTAAATAACAACATGGACAAAGGGGGAGTATTTTGGCTTGGCCTGAATGCCACGGAAGCTTTAGATTAGACGTGAAGGAATTCAGAGACATTGAAACCCACCTCCATTCGAATTAAAGCTACAAACACCAGCTGCTAGACCAAAAAAAAAAGAATGATATGCTAACGCTGCCATGCATGATCTACTGGTGTGAACATTTACACTTTACTTTAGGTTTGAAAGTATTTGTGAAAAAGTATGGATGCGCAATATCATAAAATAAAAATAATTTAGCCTCTATGAGGTTTAATAAGTATGAACAGACCCAAATCGCCAGCACATTTAAAGCATTATGATTATTTTTCTACAGTGTTTCACCCTCAATGAACCCGCACTGAACTCTACCAAATTAATCAAGACTAATTATGCTCTCCATGTCATGGAACCTGCAGTTGATCAGTGTTTTAATAAGCAATGACAATATCCATGATACATGGTGGTGGTGGTCTAGTGGATAGGAAATTTGATTCTGGACCAAGAGGTCATGTGTTCGTATGCTACCTTCAGCACACCACCAAGCAAGACCCTCGAGTAAGACCTGTCAGTACCTGATCTGTGCCGGCTGCCTGATCGGTTCCGCGCATGTGCGCGCATGCACTCTCCGAAAACCGCCTTGTTGCTGCCCGATCCGTGCCAGACACCACGAACTTTTTACCGACTGAAGCGCTTTACGGCAGACAGCGTGTTTCCACGCAGATCCACACATAAAATATATTTTGCTGGAAAAATGTACTGAAAAATTATAAAGTATACTGGAAATTTAAAATAAAAAAATAAAAAGGGATATTTTTTGAACATTTAATGGCAGTGCCATGCACATACACTGTGTGTACATAATATGTATTTGTCCATATATTGTCTAATATATGGATGCATATAAATATGAATGGCAATAAATGCTATAAATGTAATTTCACTTCATCCTGTTATTTTAATAATTATTGTGATTTTTTAAAATGTGTTTATGTGCTTCATGTAACAATTCGTTTTTAAATTACTTACTGTTATTATGTATAGAAGCACATACATATATACACTTAGAAGGAATTAAACACCTGTCTGTATGGATTACAGAGGATGGCAGAACATTTTCATGATCAACCATTTATAATAATTATTTTTTACATAAGAGAAATAAGAAAATATAAGCCAACAGTGCTTAAACAACATTTAATGTGACGACAGACCATATATCACTACATAAATAAATTAGACATATCTTAATTGTACAATAAATAACCCAGGCAAATTGGTGAAAAAACACAGGTTAAAAAAACGGTGAATGAGAAATGAACCATTGTCCAACCTGGACCAAGTGCATGTTTGTGTGTGGAGCTCTTAACTGTTTGCCCAGCATACACAGCACATATAGCATTGACTTTAAAGCCAGCTGATCCATACCAGCCTGTTTTCGGCTCTCAATAAACTCTCGGGCCTGAATAAAACACACACATCCTCACAGAACACGCGGATCCATAAAACCTGGAGTAAAGTCGCGTTTGACTGTATTTTACAACCTGGTACGGATCGGGCAGCAACATGGTGGCTGTCAGAGAGCACGTGCGCGCGATCGGGCAGCCGGCGCAGATCGGGTACTGACAAGACCCTTAACCCTTTAGACCCTTAAGTTGCTCTAGGGAGACTGCCCCCTGTAGTTAGGGAATGGAAGTCCCTTTGGATAAAAGGGATAAATGTAAAGAATTACCACAGTTTCTTGCTCTTGATAGAGAACCTTTTATATTAACTGAATATACTTTATTTTTGCAGCTGTTCTTGATCACAATTTAGGGAATTAAGAGAAAATTCTCTCATACACGAACACACCATAGCACAAAGTGTGAACAGCATTAAATTCTTACTCTGTATTCAACCCATTCACCAAGAGAAGCCATGGGCAGCCAGGAACACAGTGCCTGGAGAGCAGTGTGTGGGGGCGGTACCTTACTCAGGGTACCTTAGAGGTGCTTAGCAGTCTTGGGTATCAAACCCATGACTTCCTGATCGCAGAGTGGACGCCCTAACCACTAGGCAACCAGCTGCCTGAATTAAGTAATTCAGCACTCTGAACACACACAATCCTCATAAAATCCCATAACAGAACCACACTGCTAAATATTACAATATTTACTGAAAACACTCGTTAAAACACACCAGCGATTCCCTGATGCAATAGATTGCTCTTCTATATCTTCTAAAATTATATCTCCTACATTATGCAAATATCCTGATTCATTCAAATACATAAATATCTGTTATTGGTCAGGATTCCCATAGCCATAATAAAATATTTAGTGATTGGCAGGCCGCTCTTTTTCAGATTGCACACTTCTGCAATATTAGTAAAAGCCTATAACAAACAACATGTCCGCAGCCTTACTGCACACGCATCCCATGTTGCATCCTGCTTTGATCAACACCAGCTGGAAAAGTGCTGGCAAACCGTAAGTCACACTGTTGTCAGAGCAGCAGTGATTTGAAGCAGGCTGTAAATTTACATCGTAGTAAAGATAACACTCTCCAAATGAAAATTTATGTATGTGGTAGACGTGCACTGTGTTATGATTCAGGGTATGATGTGAGAATACTGTAAGGTATATAATGAAATAGGAGACTCTGGAGTCTTTCTTACTGTGTCTCGTTCTCAGGATTCCCATATGCGTTAAAAAATATCCTCAAGCTCATACCTTCTTCAGGAGCATCTCCACTCCTCAGAGACGTGGAAATAGGCTTAAGTTGGAGCTCTCTCCTACTCTGCTCCAGTGAAAGAGGGGTACTTTCCACCACTGAGAGTAAGATTAATCATTTTTAGAGGCTCTACAGCAGCCTGGAAAATTGTGGAAGAACATAAATACTTGAAAGACAAACTCAGGTTGAATCTCTAGAGTGATGCTTCTACTTTGGTGAAGTTCTTCTCCTCCCCATACATATAAGCTACTTCACAAGCCTGATTTTGGTGGACACACCTCAGAATGTCAATTTTCTGCATATCTACAAAAGCACAACTTGTTCCTAAATGATCTGTTTGAAGTTTATGATTATCAGAGAGAGAACAAGGATTAGAGTCAGTGTTAGGACGAAGATTAAAGGTGAGTGAAATGGCAAAATAATGTTTCAAACATTTACACTATATCTGATGCCAAGTCAGACGAGTTCTTAAGTCGGAACATACACAAATTAATCTGTGATGCCACCTAAAAATACCATCGAATGAAAACAATCATTTTTACTGGAAAGTTTGCATAGTGCACTGTGCTGCACTAAATCCAGTTACACACAATTAATTACATTCCTTGTGTAATTAATTGGCTTAATTTTGTTTATAAACCGATTATATTCACAATACTCAAAAAATATTATTTTGTTTAGTGAGAAGCAAATAATTACAATAAGGATAAATATCATTAATTTTGCCCAGATCTCAGATCAGGTCTGATTTAGTTTTGAATTGATGTGAAAACTTCAAAACAACCCAACTATTAATGGAATCCTAACTATTTGTGTGTATGATTGGATGAAAACAACACAATGGCATATATCAGCATACATATGCAGCTTACAGTAGTCAAGTCCCACTCAATCACAGCCTGTACAGCTTTTTCAGGGAGGATACAGAATAGTAAATTTCTATTTTACTCAAAAACTGTCTGTTAATATAAAGGTATATGTATAGGTAGGAAACACTCATCTAAGTATAATTTGAGCTATTATTAGATGAGATGCGAAGCAAATCTGATATGGAACATACTAAGGGTAGACTGCAAATTGCTGATAGATTGATTCCAATTCCACTTGTAAATTTCAAATGTCCTACAGTTGACCAAGCTGTGTGTTTGTATGTGTGAGCAATCCCGTGATGTGGATGTTATTTTCCCTGCTCCACCAAGCAACTGTCACTGTGGTAGTAACTCCTGCCACTGTCACCAAGCGAACTCCACAAGCCCCCTAAGCGCACTCCTCCCTTACTTAATTACCCCTCTGAAGTGCTCTTCACTTCCCTCACCTCCTACACCCTCACTACACCAGACCACACCACTACCAGGCTGCCTCCAGCTCCTCATTAGCTAATTAACTTTGCCTAAGGTGGGAATGCAGTCAATATGCAAGCTTAATGATGGAGTAATTTAAAAATGATTTGGAAGCCAGTTCTTAAGTGAGTGTGCGTGAGGTGCTTAGACGGAATGCTAGGCAAACTGAGAAACCATCTGGGAACAGAACGTATTTGTGCTTAAAGTGCTGCGAGAATGGCATTTCAAGCGGCTTTGGAGTGTGTGTGTGTGTGTGTTTGTGTGTGTGTGTGTGTGTGTGTGTATTTGTGTGCGAAGTCAGCGTAGCTCAGTGTGTAGACAGCCCCCCACACACTCTCTCTCTGTTCCCCTCCTGTCATCCCTCACCCCTGCATGGCTCTGGATTAATACAAGGGACATGAGAGACAGTGCGTGACAGAACAATCTGCACTGTGCCATCCTTACTGCCATATTCAGCACCTCGCAAACAGTAGAGGCCAGAGACGGAGATGAACAAACATGCGCGCCCACACACACACACACACACACACACACACACACACACACACACACACACACACACACACACACACACACACACAAATATACGGTTGCATATACTCATAGGCAATTCAAGTTACGTTGGTGCAGTGCAGAACATGCACAAAGGGAAGTCCAAATAATGGATGCCCCATCCTGTTTTCTCTATTAGTACCATTTCTGATCCCTGGCATCATGGTACATACTGGTGTCAAGTGCTGACCCACTGCCAATGTAATGCTATTGTCTTCTTTTTGGGGGGTTAAAAGTCTATGTATCTCATACAGGTTTTTTTTACTAACATTTCAAATATACCTGACTATTTTCCCTGCACATCTTTCAGCAAGTCTTTCAGAGTCAGACACAGTAGTCACTGATCTGGAAACATTCTGAAACATGGTTAATGTTGATAGACAGGCATTTATCAACTGTAGAAATCAGAACTAAATGCACCTGGATCATCATTACAAAGATCCGTAAAGTTTATTTGGAGAATGTTGCAAATGCAGTAAAATGATACTGTTTTTTTGAGTTCAGTTGTCTAGCATTGTCCGAATGTTGTCCCACATTGCAGCATCATGTATCATTTTGAAACTGTCTGAAGCAGCTAAAAATTTTAATTATCAATTATATGCCCATACTGATACTTGAAAGCATTGACCAACCCTATGTGTAACTACACAAATTAACTGTTTATCAAAAAGAAACATATATTAATAGGTGTACGAAACAGTACCCTGCTGGATTGTGCACTGTTACAAGTTTATAATACTATTGTATTATAACTATTTAATATATGTATAATACAACAATAATAGCTAATACACTGTAGATATAATCATTAGAAACTACACATGAAATGTATCTACAATAGGTTAATTTCAGCATTTAAACCCTTTTGGGAACAAGAAATAATTATTAGAATTATTTAACAGAAATCAGGATATCAGCCTCCATATGAGATACAAAGCAAACTGAGTGATCATTTCAACTTTGAACTGTATGTACTTTCCTAATTTTAAACCTACAAGGCTGCACAAAGCTACTAATCATTGTATAATTTCAACATATGTCATTGAAAACATTGAGTTATTTTTCGGCAGTACTTGAGAACATTGCACTGTCAGACAGAGGCACTGTGCTAATGCTAATTCCCTCTCTGCACAAAGACAGATTTGTTAAGCTCCTCCACCGCTCCACCTGTTTCATTCAGACAGCCCACTCCCTCACTCCCACCATCCTGGGACACTCATGGCCCCCTGAGGAGCGCAGCATGATTAGAGAACTGTCAGGAGAGTTTATTAAACCTGACTTCACCATTTACTCTAAGCTGTCCAGGTCATCTTCTTTATAATTAAGGCATCATGCAGCCACTCAAACACTTTTTTTTCAAGTTAATCTGACCAATCCAAACATTGTATTGAGTTAATTTCAATTTTACAAGTGTAGCTATCTTGTTTCATTACGATTCAAATCCCTTAACATGTGTAATGGCTGTGATGGTTTGGCAACTGGTCCAGTATTTTCCTGCCTTTTGCCCTATGACCACTAGGACCCCCCTGATCATGGGTGATGATATGTGACTCAGATCAAGGATGGATGGATAGATGCACATCGGCACAAATTTCAGCAAAGCCGTTTTCCATCAAACGTGTGTGTTTTGTAACTCAAAGGCAACGACCCAAAATTCCTTCACATTCAGTCAAATCCCTCTCCCACTTTCTCTCCGTGTTTGTGTGTGATGAAAAGCCAGGACTCTGATGTGATGCTAAATGAAGAAAGTGAATTCAAAGGAATCCTCCTCCAGAGGAATAGCCTGGATCTAATTATTAATATTCACATTTAATTAGAGCGGGAGAGAAAACAGGCACAGAGGTTATTTTTCATGCCTCTGAACCTTCCAGACGGCATCTTTTGTTACCTGTGCTCTTCCAGCGGCTGGAGCTCCACTGTGGCAGAGGAGACAAAGGAATCCTATCTCCAGTCACGCAATGTGTTCGAATGGAATCAACATAAAAGTTTCATCATAACAAAGATGTAAGGGAAAGGATGAACTATGGACCTGAAGATGGTTCGAAAGTCATTCCATGCTAAATGTTGACAAATAAGGGTGAAATATGTTCAGTGATGGGACTGATATACTTTCATAAGCTGATAAACACAAGCTAATCCCTTTTTTTTCTTATCCAAGGACTGATTCTACTCTGGCAGGATTGGGAGGAAACACATGCTTATCTCAGAAGGGGAGAAAAAAACATATTACAATAACATTGCAAATGTGGTGAATCTCTCTTATGTCCAGAGCTGAATGTTAATTCTACAGATGTACATTGTGTATGGTTCTTGGGGGTAAAAGCACTGACCCTGTAACCATTAAGGGCAAAAATGGATTTTCTAATTAATCCTTCACAGAAATAATGCAAATGAATGGCCTCTCAATAAGCCGGCGCTGTTGAGGCACTAAAAGATGAAAGGACCGCTAATTGGTCACACTTCTGTAAACGAAGGACACAAGACATGCAATTACTGACAGACCTCCAGCGCACAACAACATTAAAGAAGTCCCTCTGTGCCTACCGTTGCGACCGCTCCATGACCATGAGCCGGTATGTGTTATGTATTTCACTTTGCCAGTTTGATTGGAGCACCTTCCTTTTTTTTCAGGTGGCGCTCACCACCAGGGAACATAAATCATGTGTGAGCGACTGGCTGGCAAACAAAGAGCGGAATCTCTCTCACTCTCCGCACACCTTTCAACGGAGTGATTAATGGAACGTAAAATGCATTCATCATCACTAATGTCCCCTTCCTTAAGACACAATTTATGCTGATGTAGTGAAAAAGGACCATACGTGCCCGAGCAATAGTACCGGATCAACCTTGAGACTCACTGTGCCTCACACTCAGAGCATCCCTTTATGGGCGACCGCTGGGCCATTAAACGTATTATAAAGTTATTAGAGCTCCTCATGGCGATGTTCAGTGGTTCGCGTGTAGGACCTCAATCCATCTCAAAGATCTTAATAACCAGTGAGGAATGAATTATAGCTACGCAGTGGGACATCAATGTGCCACTGCGGAAGCCTGGGGGGTTTGAGTGGTATAACTCTGTGGGACACAAGGTTTATAAGCTTAAATCAAAATATGTACAAAAATATGCGTTTTTTGTACAACCCAGAATGCAATTGATCAACCAAAACTGAAAACATGTTCAGTTTCTACGGTTTGTTTCTTGCTGGAGCTAGAGCTTTTTTGGGCTAGGTCTAATGCTAACATGCTAACATTTACCTAGACTAATTACCTTTGTGTAAACTACATTCCTGTAATTGGCCTAAAGGTGTGACAAGCTGTTAGGTAATTCAAACATTTGAGGTTATCAGGCAAATTGCCCCGACAACAGCAGACTCTGAACTGGATCCGGCTACAAGCCGGCAGCTCCGGTTAACAGTCAAATCCATTTCAGCACTGGGATGCGGCCCCAGTCCAGACCCAGTCTGGCGATTGCGGGAACAATAAATATTAATGGAATCATAACAGATGCGGGCGGGAATCGTCAGAATAGCATTGTTTTTGCACATGTGTACGGGTCCCTGAGAGACTTTTGTGAATGCTGAGGCAACGGACAGTGACAGTAGAAAATTAATTCAGAAAGAAAACCTAAGTAAGGAAAATATTGTAGTTCAACCTCGTTTTAATTCAAATAAACGTATTTTTGATTGATAAGTTAATTGGCTGTTGAGAAGATTCGAGAATAAAATTCAAGCCTAATTTTCTAGTTTGATCGCCCGCAACTGGACCGATAATGCTAACAAGTACAAAAAGCCCCCTAATTGTATGTTCTTTTTGCTAATGTGCCAAAACTGTGTTCAGTTGTTTTTGGGTTTTTTTGTAATATTTAAAAGAAATTTACATACATTTAAAATGGAATAAATACTGTTATAACAAAAGTGACTGAGTTGTTTTACCTTTAGATCATCAGATCTTATAAATCTTAATTACAGGAGATCACTTATTGACAGAAAATAAGTGATATATGAAATATTTATTTAAAATATCGCTTATTATCTGGGCCAGATCCGGGCCAAATCTTTTTGCTATAGAT
>JBBMFX010000101.1:11856296-11869593 GCA_037832545.1 Rhabdalestes septentrionalis
TATCTTGGTGGAGTACAACACATCAGAGAGCTAATTAATAGTAGGAGTCGCTTTAAAATCCATACTTTTGTCTGTACTTTTGCAAAACTCATTTTAAAGCTGGTTATGGTGCCCCCTCTTTTCCTTTTTTCAACCAATCATGCTTCATTGTAGTCTTCTTGCCACTCCAAAAGGGTAGACCCCAGTTAGTGGGGGCTTTCTAAGTCTTTGTTAGAGAATGTGCAGTCGTTTTGTGTGTATGTGTGTGTGTGTGTGTGTGTGTATACAACTTATCTCTCTCTCTTTTTTTTTCTCTATCTATCTATTTCTCTCCAACACTTAGAAGACAGTTAATAGTGGGCTGTCAGAAGGAGGACTGCACTGTCCATTAACCCCCGCCTCACGCCCCCTGCTGAAGACTGTACTGATAGAAGACATAACCTGCATTACTGGGGTCACAGGCAGCTCTACACACACAAAAACACATACACACACACACACACACAGACACATACTAGTCTTTTTGTGCAACTAGAGTGTCACATCAGGTCTCTGGTAATGTTGGTTCCTCCTATGGACAATCTAAATGTTAACATCTAAAAAGAGTTCTACTTTATAGCAAAAACGGTCCTTTACACCCAGTGGAGGAACCCTATATCGTGTGTGCAGAAAACAAAATACCTGTGAAAATATGAAATATTAGTTGAGTTAAATTAATGAAACTTTGACAAACCCCTTTTTAAATGTGTTTAGCAAATTCTGAATGCATTCTGACCTACAGCACAAAGATAACTAGTTGATAACTGTAGCCCAATCAGGTATGCCATCCCAACTGCAGCCTGACATGGCCCACTAAATTCTATCTAATCTTAAATGTGTTCTATTCTTTGATGGACAATTAAAAATGTTTCGTTCAAAACCTCTTAAAATGCTTTCACTATTGTTAGGTCAACAAATCTGTGATAGAACAGAAAAAACTCTCAAACTTGACTGTAGACAAAACATTTCTGCAACCCAAACCACCTGCAAAGAGGCACAAAGCAAAGCACCTAATAACAGCACCTATTAAATGACCTTGCTGTGAGAATGACAGCCATTATTAAAACAGAATGAATCTCCAAATTATAAGTTTTCCACATGACCTAAAGCAGGACAAAATCTGTATTCAATGACAACATGATGAGAAATATGTAGACCTGATTGAACCTGGTCAAACTCCAGGTGGCCCATCGAGTTTTAGCAGTACGGATGCATACAGGTACACAGTGTCTCTGCAATAACAGCAGAGTGGACCAAATCTCGGTTCTGTCTTAAAGCTGCTGGGACTGACATGAACGCACAAATCTGGGTTATGTAAGTACGCCCCCCACACGCGCACCGTGACGCCCTCAGGTAGTAAAGATTTAACAGTGAAGGAGTCTATAAACAGCGTGCGAGGGAGGAATCAAACCTGTTCTACTCCCAACTCTGCTGTAAACTGACGTGAGCATCTCAGTATTGACCTTCCATGCACCAACTCACAAGGCTCGCAGGAGGAACAGTTTTGGGAAGGTACAACTTCTACTCATACACAATTCATGCAGCTTTGCTTTGCTTTGAAGCCACATGTGAGGGCCGTCGCATCAAGAATTCAGCTCTATGAAAAATGAATGCGGTGAGGTGCGCCCGCTGCTATTCTGAGAATGAGATAAGAACAGGCCAGGGGGCTGAGAGAATAGAGCGAGAGAGAAAGACGTCCCGACTCAGCCGGATGTCCTGTTTTCACACTGGGGAGCATGCCAGAGCAGAGGGGGAGAATCTGGAGAGGCCAGTAGGCTTGCTTATAGACAAAGAACAGCTGCAACAGGACAGGTTAAACCTCCAACCTCAGCAGGCGTGTACCCCAGGAGGTGTTCTCTATGGAAGCAGAGGAAGAACCTGCTTTGATCTGGATGATAATAAAGGATTATTGACTGAAAAGCAAATAATGAGGGTGGGAAAGAAACAAAAAACCTCTAAGCAGTAAAATATGCACACATCCAATGCCTAAATCAACTGAAAGGCAAATAGTTTTGATCCATTTCAAATCTGAAGATTACTAGAAGCTTCTTGTGAATACCAAGTTGCACACAAATGCCTCTTACAAGGCTCATAGAAATAATTCACGAAATTAATGTGATGTTATTGGCCCAAAAAAATATTTTCACCTACACCATTCCTAACCTGCATTAATTCCTTAAGTAAACTGGTTGTTTTTGTTAATGTGCTATTAAGACATTCATGTAAATGGGTTTAGTTCTGTTAGGCTGGTGAAAAACAGCAGCCTGAGCTAAAACATGCAGCATGAACAGGCAAGGTGAAATAAATATACATAAACTGATATATTTAAATTGGTTGGTGTTGAAATCATAAAGAACATTGGCCTGTTTACTATTTTAACTTGGGAGCAAACTGCACATTTAAAGCATTTCTTAATTAAATGTTATAATAAAAAGACTACAACCAATGTTTTTTTTGTTATGATTTGGAGCCCTTTAAACCATAAATGTTGGGCATCATTTGTAACTGTGGGATGAACTATGTGTATTGGCAAGATACCATTAAAGATTATGCTAGCCATACAAGTTGACTTGTCAAGTACACTATTCATATGGTGATAGGGCAAGAACAAGAAAAAATGTCAACAGGACAGGATTCATAATAATGCATTAAATATAAAATGTTCTGATATTAATAAACTCTGTTTGAACATAATGCTAGTGATAAGTTTATATACATTTTTACTCTCCGCAACCACCTGATCAGTGTTTGAAGAGTGGATCGGCACTGCAGGTAGTGCAGGTACCTAAAAAAAAAAGCCATTACCAAGAAAGGGAGTTGGGATGAGATTGAGGGGAGACAATATTGCAACACAGTGTAAAGGATTCATGTATCACATTGACAGAACCTTTAGCCAAGTCCGAAGTTTCAAAGAAGTAAGTTCCTTGGAGTCTGGCTGTCCAAAAAAGATTGGAAACAGGGATCTCACATGACATCTAACATAGGTGTTAGGTGGATAATAAAGGGATTATGGGTAAGCAGAACTCTCAGAGGCAGGCAGAGGCCACGACATGCACATCTCTAGGCTAGCTGCCAACTGGCTATTGGGTAATGAGGGAGAGCAAGAAGAGACCCAAACAATAGTCAACCTGAACCAGAACAGATGCGGCAGTGTAATCTGGTCTTTGGAATGACTACATGTATCGCATGGAATGTATCACATGGACATTAAATGATTGACACCAGCAAGTTTACTGGTTAGAAGAGAATGTTAAAGAACAGATGTGAGTCGCTCAATCAACTCGTCTAGTCTGGGCCCATCTGTTCAGGGCGGAGCTAGAATAGGGCAGAGAGCAGGACATTAGGATAGAGTTGCTCACAAAATAACACCAAAGTTACCTTTTCCAGCACAGCTTCAGGGTTATGTCTTCTTATTGCATGCTGTGTAATGGTTTTGGAGACCTTTGCCAACCTAGCTCTAATAATACTTCAGTCCTTCATAGATTATTATTACTTGGATCGGATAAGGTGAGGAAAAAGGTGAGGAAAACACCTGAACATGCAAGACAGTGTTGCTCTGGGAGCTAAATGAGGAAAAAACTGCTATCATCTATAAATCCTCCAGCATTATGCACAACTTCACAACATTTTTAACACAGAGCTGTCTGTGTAATGTTTATTTTTGGAGGCTTTATGCAGCAGAATGCATTGTGGGAAGTGGAGGCCAAAGTTGTTTAGGATAGTGGACGGGGAAGGGGGGGCAGCTGCTGTTCAGGCTGGCCTGTACACAACATAAATGACTAAGTGAGAGAGGGTGAGAAAGATGTGTGTGGTGTGTGTGGCACGCGGTTTATGTAAGCCTGGATGTGCGAGCGCGTGTGTGTGCGCTCTTGTCAGTTGTGCTTAGGGAAGTTTGTGAGACGGCCTCTTACGCTCACATGCTGCTTATATAAACATGAGCCTATCAAATATTCTCAAGGCTTCTCTAAAAGCACATTTCCTACATTTCATAAAACCCTGTAAACTGGGGAAGAGGAGGAGGGGGACGGCTAGATGGTGGTGGTAGAAAGAGAGACTCAGACAGACAGCGAGAGAGAAAAAGAAAGAGAGACTCAGACAGACAGCGAGAGAGAAAAAGAAAGAGAGACTCAGAATGACAGCGAGAGAGAAAAAGAAAGAGAGACTCAGACAGACAGCGAGAGAGAAAAAGAAAGAGAGAACGATAATGACACACAGAGGGGCACAGAGAGGAACAGAGAAAAGGAGAGAAGAAGAGAGAGAAAGTGAGAGAAAGAGCAGGAGATGGAGAGAAAAGTGAGAGAATGATAGGGCGACAAAGGCAGGAAGACAGGACATAAATAAGGGAGACAGGGAGAAAGAAAAGAAGAAGAACAGAGGGGAGAGAGAGTGAGTTATGGAATGACAGACAAATTGAGTTAGGAGATGAGAAAGAAAGACAGCAGAATGGAGAACGAGTGGTAGAGAGAAAGAGAGAGATGCTAAAAGAGAGGGAAAGGGAGGGAGAGAGAAAGAATGACAGATAAATGAACAGAGAGAGAAGATAAGGAGAAGGAAAAAAGCAAGAGAGGAGGGGAGGGGGAGAGAGAGGATAGAGGGGAAGAGTAAAACCACTACTAATATGACCAAGAACTGTCCTAGACTGGATAAATGGGGATGCTGTGAATGCTGGGCTCCTGGATGGAGGGAGGGAAGAAGAGGAAAGAAGAGAAAAGCAGAGAGGCGACATCCCTTTCTTTGGAACACATTCCAGCATGGAGCTTATGAAGCCACCTCCTCATATATCCTCACACAGAACTCTGCCAGCGTCCTGCCACCTCTAATCCTCTGGCTATGTGCAGGGAAGTTGGCTTAGAGAGAGTTCAGGTTTAGAACCAGTTACAAAACATTCTCGGTCCTGGGGAGCAAATGCATCTCTACTTTGAAACACCTCTTTTCTCAATGGTGGAGGATGGTGACTTTCAGAGGCATTTGCAGGAGAAGAGTGAAAACTGAAGAAGAAATGAAGAGAAACTGAAATATGTGTGAATTCAAAAGGGAGATCAAGAGAGAGTTGAAAACAAAGATGTGGACAAAGAGAAAAAGCAGAAAGAGAATGAGGGACGAGGGGCGTGTGAAGGACTTGTGGGGACTGAAACTGGAATCAGTTTAGAGAACAAAGGATTCTCCAGAGTTTCCTAAGCGCAGCACGTTTACACGCAAGCTAATAAAAAACACTGAGAGAGGGAGAAGGAATAGAAGGTGGCATGAGGGAGGGGAGAGGGAGGGGTAAACTGAGGGGAGGGGACGAGGGCAGCGCTGCTGCAGGAGGAGGAACAGGTGCATGGTGCCACGTATGAGTGGCACAGACTGGCACAACAGCGCAGACACAACAAACTGACCCAGTGGAGCATGGCCAAGAGGGGAAAGGGAGAAAATGAAGAATAAAAAGGAGGAAAATAATGTCTGTCTTGTTATGTCCTCTTATGTGAGCTGTTATATAAGTCTGTGCTGTTGGTAATTTTTGTTCATTTATCTTCCTGATTTTGGCATGTCTTGTCATGTTTGTCTGCTCATCTGTCAGTCTGTCTCTCAATGTGCTATCATGGTGTTAGGGTGTAAGCGCTGCAGGGTAGGTGGCTGGGAGGAGAGCAGCCTGATCTTCTGTTTAGAATTTGCACTTAAAATCAAAGCAATAAAAAAGGAACAAGGAAATTACCAGGATGTACAGCACTATAAAAAAAAACATGCCTAATATCTTTATATTCTGCTTTGAATCTCCTTGTTGGTGCCAAAATACTACTTTATGTTTGACAAACAGTTTTATATTTGTCATACTAGTAAATTAAATTAATTCAATGGAAACAAATGTTGTATTGTGATAGGCTGCAAAGTGCCTATACATACAAGCTGCCTAGATAAAGAAGTTCCAACCACTCAGCATTCAGCACCAGCAGTCAAGATGGATTAGTCAGGCTTGAGTAATACATCGATATAAATATACATATACATAGGTATACATATACATATACGTACAGTGTGTTGACTTACGAGTTTAATTCATTCCGTGACAGATTACTCGTATGTCAAATCAATTTTCCCCATTTAAATGAATTGTAATGCCATTAATCTGTTCCAGACCTACAAAAAACACTGCATTTTTTGTTATATGTTTTTAAATAAGACAAATGTGCTTATAAATAATGAATATAGTGTTGAAAACACAATACAATTGAATGTCCTGCAATAAACTGTTTGTATTAAGTATAATGTATAGCATTTGCATTGGATAACACACAGTTTGAAGATGCTTCTGCTGCTGTGATTCCGGCAAAAGATTTGAGGTAATCCTCAGCGCCTGCATATCCACACTCACTGCCTCACCACACCTGACAACCGAGTGAAAACTTCTTGGTACCAAATCAGGTACCACAGCACACCCTTAGAGGTCTTGTGGAGTCCATACCTCAACAAATCAGACCTGTTTTGGAGGCACCAGAAGGACCTACACATTATTTGCCTGGTGGATTTAGTGTTATGCCCGACCAATCTATGTATGCTATCATGAGAGCAGTAGTGACACAGTCCATCATGCAAAACTACTTTGAAAGAACAAAATACATTCAATACATACAGAATGGAATACTGAACACCCATATTGTTATCTCGTCTCCCCATAGGCACATCAGCAAATTAGAGAAGAATAAAGATTACAATGTCTCTCAAGGGAGGGGAAGTGTGTATGAGAGAGATACTTGTATTGTTGAAATGTCTATTCATCTATACATTATGCTACAATGAAGATCTCAGACTTGCCCTTAGGGAATGTATGTATATGTCTGATTGTGTATGTGCGAGCGCATGTAGTTTTGGTCTGTAATGGATTACGTTGATCATATCATCAGACTCATAATGAAGTCTTTCTTCTAAGATGATTGCATTTTAAACTGCCACAATATTCACTGAGATAATGATCACTCACCAGTTTATGAATGTACAGCATTTAAATATATTTGCATGAAATCTCCCATGAAACATGAGTAACAGCTAGATATAGACTGTTAGATCAAAGCTAGCACGCTGTTGACAATTCAGCTGGATTTGGTTCACAATCACCAACAGCATGGTCCAAGTTCAAAAAACATAGTCCTTCAAAATGCAAAAGAAGCATAGTTCAAAAGAATTGGAAAATAATATAAGTATTATATATTATACACGTGTACCAGTCACATATACCCATAGACCCTCACTTTTGCTATTTTCCACATTTGAAGATATTAAGTCTATAATGCAACACATCTGGAATTGAAGAATGACCAAAATTGATAAGCAAACCAAGGATGCTTCTCCTAGACAAATGAAGAAGGAACCAATTTTTGACAACTTGTAAAATTTCAATTCAAAAATGCCTATGCTTGTGAATAACATGATTACTCAATTTAAAAAACAAATCAATGTATGTATGTTCTCGGTGTGATGACTTTTGAATAATAAACATGGTCAAGCCATAGTCGGCAGTGAAACCATTCTTCATCAGGGACAGCACTCAAATCACGTTTGTGAGTGTCACTAATAGAGAGGAAGCCTAAATTGAATGCATGTGTGTATATGATTACTCAACTAATTGTCAAAATAGTTTCTAGATTACTGGATTACCAATCAAATTGATAGTGACAGCCCTGTTTGTCTCAGACACAAATTTTAGGTCCACTTGCATAAAAAATACTGTAGATCAAAATGTCTTTATGATCATGATAAATGCATGTACACGCCGGTGTCCTCATTTTAAAGGAAAGTGTGAATAAAGTACCTTCATCAGTCAGCATGCCACACTTTTACCAGATCCACATTCAGTCGTCAGTTTGACCTTATTTCCTTTAAAGTCTAATACTAATGAGCAGCAGACATTACAGCTGACTGTCAAAGAAATAAAGCTAAGCAGTAGCAATGTCATGAGAGAATTACATTATTAGTGTCTTATGCTTATTATTTGGAACATGTGTCCATTTATATTCAGCATGGTACTTTTTGCAATCATTGCTGACTTCCTAACTAATTAATTAAAATATCTGACATGAACCACTGTAGAAGCACTGACAGCATTCAGACTATGTTAAAAGGTAGAATCCTGAATAGTGCTGTTGGATGATATGACCCAAAAGGTGATGCGTGCAGAGCATTTGAACAGTCAGTCACTCAATCAAACTGTATCTGACATCAATCCCATAACATCTCATTAGTTATTATTAACCCTCTAATCCCTGAAGAGATAGAGAGGATTGCATTGATGACTACCAATGACCCCTAATCACATGGTCAGGATTAAATAAGTAAGTCCAGTTAGACCGAACCGAAGAGACGAAATGTATGATCATCTACAGAAAGGCACTACATGATTAATTAGCCTGTGTTGCAGATGAGCAGACACAAAGTCATTTGTTACAAATATGTCAGTATAACCATAATTAATCATTTCTATGGCTGCTGATCTACTGTTCAGTATTTTCACTTCCTACTTCATTTATCTTGTATGTTCAAACATGTGTTTTTCTCTGGGCAGTGGAGTTTATTTGTCAGTTTTGAGGACAAATTTCTATTTATTGTCAATGCAACACAGAATTCTGATTCTGAAAAAAAGAACAACCACAGGTTTAGCTTCAAGTAATTTATGAGATAAACAAAACGTATAAATCTAACCTTTTTCAGCTTTTTCACCAAAGTATCAGTCTTTATTCAGGCAGACACTACATATAACTTAATGAATGCTAATCTGTGTACCCTGTGTAACATTCAGTGCAATTTCTAATGGACTTGATCAAAAGAAATGTCTGTACTAATAAATGCTCATAAATCCATTTTAAGTTATGTAGGTTTTGTTTCCACAATGATATACGTTGGTATATGAAGAATTTGTTAAGTTTTACATTCAAACGTTATTTTTCGGTGACTTTTGAAGAAATGGTTAGCTAAATATTCTATAATAGAAAAATTGAAACAAACCTAAGTTTTACTAATTTGCTTATGAATAGTGATGCTAAAATATACTAGATATACTTTAAATAACTGGATATAGTTTGAGTGGTTTGAGAGACTTTTTAGAGATACAGATTTTTATAGAAACAGTTTTTGTGAGTTTTAACCTTTAATGTTAGCTAGCGAAGTTAGCCTAATGTCTCAAGCACTGAACTAAAGAGAAAAAATGAGGCCTCCACACATGTCTGGGCTGATTGAGCACATTGGGTGTGAGTGGAAAAATGTGTAAATTAAACATTTCACCAAACTGCTCCTTTAAGGGACAACAGACGCTAATTAGCCTCTTGGGATAAACCTGCTTTATTAACAGCCCTGTTGATACTTTTCAGTAATGGGCACAATCCCTGACAGATAAATTAGCAAAACAATGGCCCAGAAGTTTAACACAAGTGTCTAAATATGATCTGAATCAAATTTGGTTTAGACTGTGGCTGGGAAAGTGAATCTAGGTTCAGATCAATTTACAGGACTGGTACTGACCTGCACCAGGGCCAGAAAGCCACATGAACCCAGGGGACACATGGGAGTGAATCATATATCGTCCATATGTTCATCAACATGGGCTGAACCACAGAGAGCGAAGCGTAGGTCCAGTCGCCCAGGGAAATAAGGCTTCGGTGCATGCGGTGGTGATTATGTAAATGAATAAAGGGAGATGCGAGAGGGAGGAAATCAAGGGCCAGCAGGTAAACTCATTTCCATACCTCAACACACAAATGGTCCAACCTCAAATCAAAACACGATGCTCAGGACACACACGTCCAACCAGCCAGCACACTATAGATAGTATTTTCCCATATCAAATGCCTGAGGGGATGCTGTCTCCGCTCAAGCGTCGTCCCAACGATTAATGCATGGGTGCATGTCCAAGGAATCGGCTTATTTACATACATATTAAATGTATGCACATATAGTCGTGGGCAAGGAAACATCGCATTTTCAGCTAATGCTGGCACCCACCGAATCATTTAATGGGACGAGACATCTGTCTCGGGCTGGCCGCCCTGCTTTTAAGCGCATGTGTGAGAGATAGTGAGGAGCAGTGACTTATGCTAATTCAATACTAACACCGCTTCGGCATTATCTATTTACCTGCCATTACCATTAATGAGGAGCCATTTGTACCATGTGTTTCTAATCAGTTCTCAGCACGCATGTCAAAGCACTGACTCGCCTCTTCAAGCCTTCGCAAAGCCTCTCTTACTTATACACCCCTGTCACGCAGAGATAATGATGGAGCACAGCTTATATAAGTCTCCAAAATGACACATTTAAGACGGCTACCGTCACAAACAATACCATTTAACCCTTAGGAGTCTCAGTTATCAACAGTGATAAAAAGCATGTTAACGGACTCTCACTTGTGGCTTATTCAAACAAACTGACAAAGAAATTCAGTCAGAAAACCACGTGTGCTCCTAGGCGGAAGAAAAATTTTTTTGTAAACCATCCTTTCCATCATTGTCATTTCCAGGCAATTTTGACATTGTAATGAATGGAAAAAAGTGCAGACCTTCCCATGTAGAATGTAAAGTGAATGCAGATGTAATTCATCATTCATTTCTGACAGCAGAATTTGATTGGTTGAAAAGCATGGTACCATGCTGTTGTTTGTGATAAGTGTATCGTTGTAATAATTCGCTCAGAACTGTGATTAATGTTCTGTTGCGACACTAACAAAACAGAAAATGAAGACGTTCAAGTACTTTTCGATTATTTTACCTGCAGCCAGATTTCAAAGAATCTGACCACAGGTCTGCATCAGGCTCAGCAATCCTAAATTTATTTGGTAGGTAGATGTAAAAAACAAAAATTATGGAATAATGGAATTATGTGGAAATACAATATGTGGCAAGAAGGTTGTGCTATAAAATGCTTTAAAGACTGGCTGGAACAAACCACAATTTGATGTTTAGATGGTACATTGGTATTTTTGACATATCTATCATACTCAAACAATACTTCAATTTGTGCTCCATGTTTATACACAGTTCGCTCATTTAATAATTTTGCTTCAAATTAAAATATTTCAGTGCCTGGTAGTTTTCATTGTGAAAGTTTTCAATTTGATGGTTACATGGTTAGACATGCAAAGACGCTCAAAGAAATATGTTATGCTGTAAGTTAGAAGTTAGCAGAATAAGAACAACAGTCACATGACTCTTGCTGGATTTTTGTAGACCTACACAGCTTTGCTGATGAAGGTTTATTACCCATGGCTGGAAATTCTCAATGTTGCACCATTTTCCCTATCAATGTTCATTTTAAGGCAAAAATAAAAATCTTTAAAAATCCTTACAATGCCTTACAAGCATTGAAACCTAGGTAGATGGGTCACTCAATAAGTTATATTAATGTTTTTGTCTAAATATGTACAGGTTTAACATTTTAGCAATGTTGTTATGAATACTAAATAAGGCAAAACAATCCTGATGCAAAAAACCCACAAACAACCAACAAATTATTCGGACCAGCCGTTTTAAACGGACAACACAATTACCAAAATTAAATTTCTATGGAAAACGTAAATCCTCTAAAATCACACACATAAACAGAACAATTTCGCTTTGATTTGGGAGCTGTGGTAGGCTGCTTATACAATGGGAGGCAAACACACAAAGAAAAAGCTGAACTGCAGCACAGTGTTCATGGCTGATGCATGCGAGTGCAGTGTGAGCTGTACCGCACTGAGGCCGCCCCTCTGGCCTCCTGCCGCAGCACAGCTGTCAATCAAATGGCAGACACACTCTGAGCTCATTATTCATACAGGCTCAGCGACGCGCCACTGCTGGGCAAAAGCTTAGTGATGCCAGCGAGCTCAGAGGTCTGCTAAAGAGAGGTCAGCTTGACGCACAGGAAACACACACACGCAAGCGTGCACACATACACACAGGCACAAAACGTTCCCAGGCACATATATAGTGATCGCCCGATATTGATTTTTTATTACCGATACCAATACCAATTATTTGTGTGTTTATGTGCCTGATAACCGATATTCAGAACCAATATTTATTTACTATTATACTTCTATTTTTGACACAATTATTACAACACCACTGAACTGAACAAACTGTTACAATAATCACTTCCTCCTTGCATACAAATCAAAACTAGGGGTCTGAAAGTGCAAAACATACTATAACATACTATAAAAATAATCACAAAGGGCACTGTTACTAAAGTCTTCAACGGTGCATAAACTACATATCTACACGCTGCATAAACTACATATCAGTCATTTATGTAACACATCTAATGTGTTCATTAATAGCTGTTATATTTAATAAAGTTTACTAAATAAAGGAAAGCAAGTAAGTATACTTTACCTTTGCATGCAGTTTCCCCTCAGACGCTGTGCTGAAATGGCACTCATGCGCGTACTTCTCAAAACACCCACCAGATGGTGGTGTTTATCGGTGAACCCAATATTATAAAACCGATAACCGATTACGGTAAAATGCTTAAATATCGGGAAAAGTATCGGTAAATCGATATATCGGTCGATCTCAACATATGTACAGACACACACACACACACACACACACACACACACAGGAGGGAGAAATTATAATAAAATGTAAAGTAATAACATAATTAAATTGGTATGTCATGTCTTGATGAGATCCCAAATAAACATGGTGAATATAAACAATAAATACTTTCCCAACATAGGAATACGTTGCAGATGTCAGCTCATCTAACCTTTCGTCTGAGTTTAAAAGAATCTATAAACATCCTTAAAGACTTGATTGCATTCAACCAAGGGAGCAGGTAGTCAAGTAAGTTTATTGTCTTTCCAGCCATATTCATAGATCACAGTGAAGCCAAACAATGCTCCACTAGGACCATGGAAGAACAAAGGCAGAAGAACAAAAACAGAACACCATATAACTACATAGAGGACAAAATACACAGACTGCAAAGAGAGTGAGAGGGAGAATGCAAGAAAAATGCAAGCAACAACAAAATGTAGTCAATTACACTGTTACAAAATAAGTTTAAGTGAATACTGTATTAGGACAAATCCTGTATTGTAATGGCAGTTAGCAAAACTATACAGACAACAATAAAGGATTGTAGTGCATTTAATGGCAAGACAGAGAATGTGCAGTATATAAAAGTTGTTTGCAGGTGTTTCATGCAGAACAGTTCTTTGTGTTCTCTGTGTTAGGAAAAGTAAAATGTTAAGTTCAGGGCTGTGTGTGTGTGTGTGTGTGTGTGTGTGTGTGTGTGTGTGTGTGTGTGTGTGTGTGTGTGTGTGTTTTCT
>JBBMFX010000101.1:11882601-11909882 GCA_037832545.1 Rhabdalestes septentrionalis
TGCATTTAACCCATTCACAAAATGAAGCAGCAGCAAGCAAGGAACGCAGCACCCAGGGAGCAGTGTGTGGGGATGGTACCTCGCTCAAGGGTACCTCAGAGGTACTTAGCAGTCTTGGGAATTATACCCACGACTTTCTGATTGCAGGGCGAATGCCCTAACCGCTAGGCTACCAGCTGCCCATAAGATGACATTGTTAATGAATATGTACCACGGGGTGTTGGCCAAAAATAATGGCATATTTGGCTGACTGCATGAATGTCTGTGATTTATCTGAACACTCATAGATAAGTCATCGAGACCATCTGAGCATGCTCAAAGGATACATTAGTATTTCAGTGCTATAACACAGAATGTTTAATTTTCATGCATCAGAAATTAGTGAGCAGTTATTTTGGCTTTTGACAGTTTATATTGTAAAGCCAGTGATGTGATGATAAGTATTTACTGAAGGGTTTTACTAGGGAGTCCAAAGTTTTCAAAGGGTGCATGTGAAAGCTGTGGAAAAGCTCTTTTATGGCTTAGTAGAGATATGAGGAGCTTATCTGATCTGGCATTAGAGGTATCTGCCTGCTATTCCCAACTGCACTCAGATCTCAGTGGAACAGCGGATATGACATGCTGTCACCCTTAGTAAATCACATAAAATATGAGAATTGTGTAATTATATGCATTTTTTTCATTCCCCACCCCTTATTTTAGTTCATTTCTGTGTAAGTCAGTTAGATGGGTTTGATGTGAAATGCTTCATTCTACATTTGGTTTGATGTGAAGGTAAAGTGACCAGTGGGTGGAAGAATGTGAAAGTTGTTTCTATTAAGGCGGCCAGTCAGTGGAATAACAAATAAGGTGTTTCTATAAAAGTAGACTCAAATGTTTAATCGTTATCATTAATGCAACATGTGACTAATTAAATTGGTATTTCTCAAATAATATGTATGACCTTTGAACAAAATGAATACAAATACCCTACTCACTGTTGCTTGCTGCAGTGGAAAAGAGCGGCTTTTCAGGATTATACTTTTACGTATATTTTATGAGTACATTTTAGACTACAGGCAAAAGGACTACAAAAACACATCTTAAACAGGCCCCTTTTCTCTCTGCGACTTCGTTGCTGAGCCAGAACAGTGAATGCTGTGCATGCTTTAATTAAGCTGAAATTCAGATTTAGCCACATTTTTACATGTGCCAGCAAAATCTGTGTCTATTTCAATAATAAAAGAGGAACCCTTCTCTCTTGTGTCTCTACTCTTCCAAATTTAACTAAAATCCTAATCGCTCCCCATCCCTAAGGCTTAGCACGCCGCCTTCCCCAATCTCCTCCTCCTCTGCATCTCATCCCTCTACCCCCCTGCCCTGCCTCAACATGCCCTCATTTCCACTGAGAGAGGGAGAGAGAGAAACACAGAGACAGAGACAGACAGAGAGACAGAGAGACAGAGAGAGAGAGAAAGGGAGAGAGCGAGAGAAGGAACAGGGGAATGGCTCATGCACTGCATGCTCTTTGATCTTTATCTTTGGAGCTACACATCTATTTTGGGATGTGCCTAAGCTAAAGTGATGATTTCCTGCTCTTCATATGCTTCAATACAGAGAGAAGGGGGGTGGGGGTCTGAAAAGAGAGAAATGGAGAGAGAGAGAGCAAGGGAGAGTGTGAGAGAGAGAGATGCCTGAATCATGATTCACTGCATGCATGGCAAGGACAGCATTGCAAAGTAAGTGAGAAACCAGGCCAGAGAGATAAGGACAGAGAGACGGAGGAAGAAGGACGAGGGAGGAAGAGGAGGAAAGAAGTGGAACGAAGAGATGATGGCAGTGCGAGGAGGGTGAAAATTAGAGAACCAGAAAGCTGAAGGGTGTTGCGAAATTGCAGAGAATCATTTTGGATTGATTGACAACCTAGAGCGCTGAAGTAAGTGGCCCAGACTGCGTCCGCTGCTGTATCTTTAAGGTACTTAGAGCTGTCCGTCCAGTAAATAACCGTAATTTTCCTGATGACCATAATCCCACCAACCTCTGATGAGCAACTAAAGGATTTTCGGCAGTGTCAGAGACGCACGTCCACTGAGGCAGATAGTAGGCTTCAATTTACTTGTGGGTAGCATCTCAGAATGGCTCTGCAATTCAAGACAGCAAAATGATGAACATTTTCAGCAATGTCAACTCCTATAAAACAGCTGGATGTATTTTACTTCACACAGCAAAGATTCACACTTTTGAAAAGTCAGGTGAATAAAAGGTTAGGGAACTTGAATCACAGATAAGTCAGCTAAAATGGAATTGGCTCTAAAGGTGAACTTTGATAAAGAGAGATGGTCAAGACTTATGGGAAGATTGGCATTCTGGTAAAAGGAGGCAGGAGGAAAGAAAAAGATGAAGGATATGAAGGCCAGCAGTCAGTAATTAAATCAGAACTTTATATCACAAGCAAATAATGCCAAGGAGAAGTGGGAGAGTGGGCGAGAATGAAAGAGAAAGAAAGTGAAAGAAAGAGAGTGAGAGAGAGAGAGAGAGAGAGAGAGAGAGAGCAGCATGTGGAGTGAGATACACAGGGTGGCTAATATGCTGTGACAGGAATCACTAGCTCTTGGCCTTAGCTGTGCTTGAGCAGAAGAAAAAGCAGGTAAAACAAGGTAAAACAAAAACAGCTGTAGCTAATCGCTCCACCATGGCTGTATTTTGCTAATTTTCTTTCCTTCTCCCACACTTCTTCACACTGCTGGAGATCAGCAGGTTGTTTACCATATTAAAACAAAGCCTGCTGTCAGGATAGCTTGATCTTGGCAAGCTTATTTCCAGAATTATAAAACCCAGTGTGTAAATCTGTAAAACAAAGAAATATCGATTCACTTATCAACAAGGGGAAATGGTGTTCGTCCCATTATTCACTCTCAGACCATTAACTTCTAGTAGCATCTAAGAAATACCTACTAAACTGTGCCTACAAGCACACAGTGATCTGTATCAGCTTCTACAATACTTTCTGGACTCCTTTGTTAATAAAATGATTGTTTCACCCAAATTCGTCCTAATCTGCTCAGGCCAGTCCCCATGGCGTGACAGGTACAGGCTGTCCCAGAGGACCAGGGAGTTTCCCCTCAATCTGAATTATGACCAATACAGCGGCCTGGCTCTGCTGTGCTCTGCTGTGCTCTGCTGTCAGTTCGGCAAAGGGCCCAGTAAGGGCCAAGGGGGGCCTTGATCCAAGCACACCCTGCCATTACGCGGTCCATGCTGGATCCGAGCGACCGCACGCCCCAGCCACAAGTGTGCCACAGAGCACTGAGAACATTCCTCTGTTGCCATGGCAGCCACTCTATGTTTACTAGATTCATCTGTTCGTACCATTGGACAACGCAGGCAAGGGCTCTCAATGATCTCTCTCTCTGTCTCTCTCACTCTCTCAAGGTGACAGTGGCTGCATTACCTGAAGCTTTCGTATGCTTTGTCGAAGAGTGGTTCAATATCCTTGGTTAGCTCAAGAACCCTGTGAATGTGAATGAATGACATATGAATAGGACAGAAATACTTTATCAAACTTTATCCCATATCCAGTTCAACACATCTCTAGGTCCCATTGGATCCCATTGGAACTTTGGCCCAATGAAAGTTACAAAATGTATCTTCATAAAATGTGAGGAAGACGACCAAATGAAATGTCATAAGTGGGTTTGATCTCCTAGGAACTCCGGCCAAGAGAACGCTGAAGTGAACTTTTAGAACTTTTCCCTTTTACTGCTTTGATTAGGATGACGTGCGGGGCCGAGTCACCAGAGCACATGCTTTAAATAGAACAAGTGCTCCATGGGGACTACAGCGCCTCCTACACAACCCTCATGGAGCCTGGCTCCGGGCAACATCAAGGACACAAACAAAACATTTCTGAAAAGAAAGGAATTTGAGTCTTTGTGGCCGTGACCCTTTCCTTTCACCTCCATTCAGATGAGGAGTGCACAAAGCCAAAAGAGAGAACTAAATCTCCATCCATCAGATTCAGTTTTTGCAACATTCCTATTATCCAAGGGCGAGCAAAGCAGGAGGAGAGGACTGGAACGGCCACAGGCATGCCACAAAGGACAGGGTTGAGGCGCAGAGACAGAGAGGGGGAAGGAGAGGGCCATACCGGAGCCAGGGGACGAGGGGCCAAACCCATAAGAGAGGTTCAAGGGCAGTTCAAACCAAGTCTTGGAAATAAATGCATTAAAAACAAAACATCATCCAAGTTAGCTCATGTGAGTGTCTTGAGGGACTACACGGAGTAGGAAAGCTGTAAAAGAGCCTTGCTAGCTCTGAAAATACAACATGTCACAAAGTAGGAGATCTATCATGGTTGACTGAGCACCAAGCTCCACTGAGAGATCTACAAGATCTAGCCAACTTAACTGATCAAAAACAACGTCTGCTTTGACTCAAGAACAGTGGTTTCATGTAAGATATTATTAATGAGGACCCTGGAAGAACAAAAAAATGCACCGAACTGATGTCTCCACAAACTAGCTTTTGTGACTGTTGACATCTGTGAACAGAGATCATCCCCTGAGACTAGATAAAAAATTAGATTAGCAGAGACAGAGCAGAACCGATGGTTTACAGAAAGAAAAAAACAGAGAACGACTGGAGAGAATCTGAAGTCAGAGGAGAAAATGTCGGCTCCTATTACAGATGTGCCTTCAATTTGAACAGAAAGAGAAAGAGGGCACCACCCCCACTGCTTCTAATGCCTGACCTTCAAAATGTTAGCGGCTGCAGAGCAACAGTCTCTCTGCCATGATGGATAACCTTTATTTGTTTGAGTGTTTTTGCTCCAACATGAATTCGACCAAGCTAGCAGAACTGCCTCTCTGATCTCGGCAAAGCTTTGATTTCCCCTTAACCACCAAGCTCCTGACGCATGTGCCCGAAGATGAATAGAAAATCAAAGTTCGTTCACCTTCAGTGGAATCTGTAGCATCTTGGAGACAGCTGACTCGTATAAGAGCTAAAGCTGCCTCTGGGCCACCATCACTCCAGCACAGACACTCCAACTTTCAGTGACAGTGGCACGCCACATCCCCGATTACTTCTCACATGTCTGATTCCAAGCGGGTGACCTTAAATGCTCCATGGTCACTTCAGAATAAAACCCAGCTTTGGTGTACTGCAACTATTTACTTAACCTCAACTGCCTCAGCAAACATTCATCACGTAAACCGGCTAATATGGGTGGCTCAGGTTAGCGTGGTCGAATGTGAGCAAATCAAATACCTCCAGTGTTTTTGTGTGTTCAGAGAAATCTTTGTGACTCCAGCGCTTCAGCTGTTCACCGTGCAACGTCCAGGATACACGGGTTAAAGTAAGCTGTACTAGTACTAAAAGAAAAGCAAACTGAAGATGAGGCCAAGGCAAAAGAGCAGCACCTGTGTCAACATTGCTTCTTGAGCCATATTTACGGAAGCATCATTAATCCTGCTGGACCGCTGTCTCTTTCAGAGACACTGCAAGTTTACAGAGAAGATGAAGGAAGACAGAAGGTGAGGGATGGAGAGAAGCTATTTAACTCCAGGGCACCTCTCAGACTTACTGCCGGCTCTGGCAGACTCTGAGCTCATTTCAACATTTCTCGCTAGGAAAAGTACCAATGGTCCAAGTTCCTTCATTTCCCACAATACACCCTTTATTACAGGGGAATGTTTGGCATTGCAGGTTAAGACATAAGCTCAGCACACCAAACTCCATCTTCCAGAAATGTAATGAATCGTTATGGATACAATGTCTTTTGATCAGTCTGAGATATTAATATATGATGACAGAAATCGCTGATCTAACAAGAGGAATATTCCTTAAAAGGCAGTTCATCTGAGCTATGAGAGTCAAAGCGAAGTACACTGAAGGTAGGACTAGTCCTTGCAGATCCCGGCAGACAGAGGCTCTCTTCTCCCCAGCCGCACTGACAGTTGGCAAGCTTTCACCCACAACTGGGTAGGCTTAACTCTTCCTATCCCTCCCTCCCTCCGTCCCTCACTGTGGCATGATTTGCACCCCTTCCCCCATTTCCCAAAGGCCAAAACAAAACGACCATTCAGAGTACGGGAGGGGAGAGAAGAAAGCACTGGAGCTGGCCTGAGCGGCTCGAAATGTCCAAGAAGATCAACCTTCCATTTACTTTCCTCACTCCTGCACACTTGCGCTCTATGTCTGTCTTTCTGACTCTCTGGTTAGGACTTATCTCTCCTGGCCTATGCTGGAATTCCAACAGGGAGCAGGAGAATCAAATGGCCCTGGAAAGAACCTGGCATGCTGATTAAGATCTGTTGTGCAAGATGCCTGCCACAAACTTAGCTCTCCAGAGATACAATAGTGTTAACGGCTGCACCAATTTGCAGGTCGTCTAGCTAATGCAAATGGAAGTGTACATATAACACCACTCTGCTCTCCTCTCTCTCTCGCGGCACGTGTGTGGGTTTGTGTTCACACATAAAGCGTTTAAGTGTAGATTCGTGTTCTCATTCTTCCCCTCTATCTTAACTTGATTAAACAGTTACATTTCAAAGACAGCATGCCTTCAGGAAAAGTTACTAATGGTAGCATGTCAGTGAAATGCATCGGGCCACTGCGTTTTATTGTTGCATAACGACTGGGACAATTTAAAACACAGTCTTACATAAGCGATGTTCTCTGTGTGTTCTGATCTGCTCTGAAAAAAAAAAGTAAAGATGCAAATTAAGAGCACTTTATTGGTCAGTTATCTGGACACGGATTAAGCTAAGTCTAAGACTACATAGCAATGTCAGGGGTGATTTACCATAGAAAAGCTTAGTGGTCTAGATTTACCATAGAAAAGCTTAGTAGTCTAGACTCAAGCTTAATCCAAGTCTGGGAACCAGGCCCTGAAAGCTTGACAGAAGGTGAGGTTGATTTCGGCCAGGATACGGAGAAAAACTTGCATTTAATACACCAGTCAGAGTTTAATTCCTAATCCAGTGTGTGGTTCTAGCCATGTGACTGTTGTCTATGCAAAAAGCTGCAAGTAAGTCAGTTGTGACACTAAAATGCACATATTAAAATGCACATTTGCACACTGGACATTCCTGTTTATTTTGACTAATTTATCAAGCTTAACCTCAACAGCTGTGTCAAAAAGTCCCAGTTAATATGAGCTAACTGATCTCCACTACAAAAATACCTGTTGGCAAATACAGCAACCTAGACGACTGTTAGTTCGTCTGATTCCCACTTTATAAATGAAACAGTTACATCACCACCCTCCATAACACATTCTTGCGATTTTTCACATTCCTTTAACTACTAATTGAACAGGATTAGTTTTACATGGTGAGGTGAGATCGTGTCATTTTTTCACTTTTGTACAGGATAAGACATCTTACAGAAATGCTGCTTGAGTACTTGCATCACACCATGTGCAATGCATTTATCTGCTCATGTTAAGTCCAAACATTGAATCTAATGGTAATTTCATTTACTCCAATCATCCACTTAGCTGATTCACATGGATGGCATTAGCATGGGAATTCACAGCCAACCAGCAACACAAATTCAAACTTTGCATTCTGTCATTTGGTCTTATGGGTTGTACATTTGAGGAAGGACTTATCAGCTTGATTTCGTCCGCAGAGGATGAATGTCTTACTTCAGAATTGCACAGGATGTGATGGAATATTTACAGGCAGTTCCCAGAGGTTTAATATAACCTAGAGTTATATCTGTCTACTCCAGCCATGTGGCCATAGTGCTGTTTCGGTAAGGCGGATGCCCCCAGTCTACAAGACTGTTTTGGTTTCCATGTTAACAAAAGGGCGGTAGGGTGGTGGAAATTTTAGTCTTGTGGCCTCACAGCAAGAAGGTCTTGGGTGGGCGCATCGTCAGGGTCCTTTCTCTGTGGAGTTTGCATGTCTAAAAACATGCAAGTCAGTCTAAATGTGTGAATGTTCATGTGTCTGTCCTGTGATGGACAGGTGACTGGTCCAGGGTGCTTCTCTGGCTTCTGGCTATTGCTCTATATGGCTGTTGGAACGGGTTCCCACAACCCTGGTCACAATGGGTGGATACTGCCAAAAAACTCCCCTAGGTGACAAAAAATAGGCATTTGGCTTCTTCCTCTCAGCAAAAAATGCTGACCGCCAGAGGACCCCGTCCATCTACAGATTTCTGCACAGCCATGGTCTTCGGGTTGGTTGTATAGTAGTTAGGAGGCACCAGAATGTTTAACAGAGAGCAAATAAAATCACTGACATCATGAATTAGGGTGAGACCAAAATCTCTGAGAGTCACTGGTAACTATGACCCCATGACCCCATGTGATCATTTAACCTAATAATACCAAATGTCCTGCCACTGGCACTGCATGTTTATTCTGATGAGTTCTGTCTAGATATTTTTCCTTTGCTTGTTGGCGAAAAATGTGCAAGTAGGTCAGCTGCATTTGGAGGCGCTGATAAATGCAGACATAAGCTTGTCTCTCACCCATTTGCGCGCCTTTTAAAAAAGAGCACATAACAAACAATGTGCCCCTATCAAAATGACCACAGGAGGCGGCAATGCGTTCAAATTGCACTGCTGCATTTTCTAAATATTGCAGTAGACAATTTAAACCGAAGCAAATGTATCCAAGGCCTTAAGACCACATCTAAAATGCACAGCCGAAAGGGGACATAAAATAAGGTCATAAAAAGCATGAGTCTTCTTTACTGGTGGTCATAAATAGCTAGTGAACGGGTGATGTTGAGAAGCAGTTTCAACTGGTTTGGGTTTTTTCTCCCCTTGATTTTCATAAAAAACTCTGTCCTGAGCCACTACACGACCAAAGCAAGAAAAAAAAACAGATTTATGACACAAGCGTCCTCCCGTGCAAAGGAAGTGTTTATCATCATCTGCAGGACTTGTGAAAAACAGACAAGCTGAGGATACACAATAGCAGTGTGAAACAGCGTACACACACAAAACCCAGGCTTCATGCTGGCTTGGCATTGCTTTTAGGTAGAATTGCAGGGATGAGGATTTACATAGAAACACAGTCATTGTTCATGACCAGGAAGGGTTGATGGCAGTCTTGAGGGATCTCAACCTCCTTTGATGTCACCGTTAAGTGTGTAATCATGGAAAGAAAATGTCTGTTCAAAATGCACCGTGCAGCAAATTGTGCACTACGGGCGAACTGCTGTGTGAGCAAGGCTGCCTACCTGCATTTCAAATGATCTGCGGAAAAAAAAACACACTGCTTATGAAGCACTTTCAACTCAGACACAATTTTAGCCATTCCAAAAACACGTGGGCTTTGTGTGCATGCGAGCATGTAGAGACAGTTTTGATTTTCATTTGTATTACAGTCAACAAAAAGCAAATCCATACAAAGTACATGTAATGCAAATAAAGCCAAACATAAGAGGAAAAAGTGTGTTGCATACCTTATACAACACACTTTTTGAGGGCATCTTGAGTGTCTCTGCTTTACAGGACATGATGGAAAATGACCCAGGAAAGAGGTCACCAGTTTTGCCCTGAAGCTGAAAGCCTGTATGACATATTACAACGTCCCACAGTCCACTTTCTGAACAGTGCTGACCAAGCACTCATTCTGGTCAGTTTTCCAAACGTGGCTTCCTTATTATAACCAAGCACACATTAAGATAGTGGCTGAAATAAATTCTTTCTGTCCTTTGTGGAGAGAACATTCGTCTCCTTGATTGTTCCTCATGAATAGCAATGCTTTTAATTTCCAGCTGTCCCCTAGG
This sequence comes from Rhabdalestes septentrionalis, assembly GCA_037832545.1. Classification (NCBI taxonomy): domain Eukaryota; kingdom Metazoa; phylum Chordata; class Actinopteri; order Characiformes; family Alestidae; genus Rhabdalestes; species Rhabdalestes septentrionalis. The sequence continues at coordinate 11,892,333 of JBBMFX010000101.1, forward strand.
CAATGGCTGTAAACTGCCAATTTAGTGCACACGCTAGTTCTGAAAACAGGGGCCATTTATCTCCGAAACATTAAAAAGATACAGCACTGCTGAGATTAAGGGCATTGTCAGGCCTGTTTATAGCACTGGAAGCTAGTGGGGTTTGGAATGACTTTAACGGGTGCAAGATCGCACGGACTTGGGAGCAGCTACACAAAAGGTAAACGTTCTACGGATAGATAAAAGCGAATTCTTATTCTACCATCAATAAATGTGTATTGAATGAGAAAGCAGTTTTTTAATATGATATTTTATACATGCACAAAGTTAGTCTGGGCTGAATCACAAGTCCTCTGTTTTCTCCGCCATATTCTAATGCAGCCACAACCAAATGGCTCGCCTCCATCTGAGCCACTTGGTTAGGCAATTCTAATTGATGTTGTAATATCTTGAGGGCCTAATCAGATTTTTAAAAGGTTAACTAGGTGAAATTGTTCCACCACATTTGCAGCCACAGTGGAGCTGAGTGGAGTTAAAGCAGTGTGGGGGCCAAGGAGTGTTCTGCCAGAATGTCAGTAGAATCCGCACCGCCCTGCCACGGGGGAGAGCGGAGCTCGAAGGAGAAACGAATGAGGCACAGCTGTGCAGGTCCAGGGCCACAAACACACAACTTAGCACTGAGAGGGTTTTTTTGGAGTGCAGAGGGTGGGTAACAGAGCACTTCAACAGCTGCCAAGATAGAGGATCCGCATGGGACAGTCGAGGAGAAAGCTTCTGTTGATAGTCTGTTTTGCTCTTTTTTTGTTGTTGTTGAGGCTGAAGACAAAAAGCTTTATGCTGCTTTAAAACACAGCAGACTTTTATGACTTTCTCTGCACTGATCTCAGTCTTTGCGTGTGGCCATACAAATGGAAAAATGGAAACGCAAAAAATGACTTCTTTATTTAAAATCTGTAAATATTTCGTTTTCGTTTCTGAATTTTGGGCATGTAAACGTATGAAAAGGACAATATGAGATACTTTAGCTGCCTCACATCTGTACATAAATCGGTACAAAGTTATCCGATTCCATACTGAGTGTGTGTGTGTGTGTGTGTGTGCAAGCTCACACAGCGCCAGCAACATTTATAGACTCATAATAACACAGAAAGCTCCATTTCCACATGCTGATCCATTTTACTGCGCCCAATATGGACATGCACCCCCTCTAACTCATTAAAGTCTATTCTGGGACAGATTGCATTAAATAAAAGGGTCAACGCCAAAGTCTCTGAATGTTCTGATTGCTAGATAAGACAGGGTTAATGCTTCTCAGGTAAAGAACATGGCACACTGTCTACAGCAGTGTGCTACTGCTGGGTTCTGTTCCTTCTTAAATATAAACATTAATGAGGCAATACAGCATGATTTGCACGTCTGGCTGCTGCTAACACATTGATTCCAGTCAAGACATATTTACATGCTATCCCTGCAGAGATCCAGACACCACTGGTCCCCTATCTCTGTCATTAACCCCTCTCTGCGGGTGGAAGGCCAGGTAACCGGTCATGACCGATCAAAAACCAACACGGCAAAGACATTTGAGATCTGGTCATCTTGTTAGTCAGGTGTGGACTCTAAAAGTCACTGGGGTGATGCCAGTTTTGTGGAGCAGCACAATGTGGTTTCTACAGAGACACAGCCATTAGATAAGCATGTTTATTATGTGCTTGTTGGGAGAGCTGAGGTGGTTACTGTTTATTGTGCAGCGCCGTCAAAAAAGCAACTGTCCAGGCCAGCAAAATGGGATGCTTTTCAAAAAGCCAGAAAGAGAAAAAAAGAGACAGAACAAATGAAGGGGATTATGGATGGAGATTGGCTATTTTGCCATCCTGAACAAGAAAATGAGCTGCATAAGCTGCCCAATTTGCACTTTAATTAGACCTACCCTATAAAATGTGGCTTAAGTATTAAAATAGGTTCAGAAATCTACAGCCACAACCTAAAATCTTTGCTTAATTTATGATAATCTATGGTAAATTAGATCTAATGAGGTTTGGATAAGGGATCATTGCCCTTTCCTTAATTATAAGCATTGTTAGGGGTCGGATTAATAGAAAAGCACATTCCTGTGGCACACAAGCAGATATTCTTCAGCTACACAGCAAGGCGGAATGGTTAGTTAACCATTAAACCATGAACACCTTATACTGCTATGCTCATTATTAGGGCTGTAACGATATACGATACAAAACCGAAATCGCGACAGTCACGTCCACGAACCCGTGTTGCGGTGTGAGGAGGATGAATCGCGACACAGACACACCCCTTTCAACTCTTTCTCGTATACAGTTCCGGTCCAGAAACATACGTTTATTACCATAATAGGAGGATTGTGACGTCAATTTGTTTTCTTTAACCAATAGCTGAGGGTCTAAGGGTTTCAAAGAGCCCTCCCACAAGTTTACAAACACAAGCACGGATGGACCCTTTATTTGCTGAATTGATTCACTGTGAGTTATGACACTGGGCATAAAAGTGTCTATAAGCTGGCTGGGTTGTGATAAAACTGCACTGGAGTCTCAGTGTAATTGTTTTTATTGAGATTTGAGCGAGTTTTGTGGCTCCGGGTTTCTTTTGTTTGAATGAAGTGGTGAACCGAGAGAGACGAGTCAACTCCTCCAACTCAACTTCTAGACTTCTCTCAATATGACTGGAGAGGAAGCAGTATTTAAACGAATATTGGTTTATAATTTTGTGGTAAAGATAAGGTGTCTCCAAACAAAATGGCGTCTCAGAACCTTTCCTCTTCTCCACCACAAATGAATCGTGATACGAACCGAATAATGAGTCAAAAATTGTGAAACGAACCTAATTGTGGGTTTGGTGTGTCATTACAGCTCTACTCATTATACAGTCACCTGTATTGTTCATTAATAAATTCAAAGTACTTGATGACTACTGTAAGTTCAGTTTAAAGAGGTAACGAATTGAATTATGGGTCTATTGCAGATTAATGAAAAAGGATGGAACAGAAAAAAAATCCATATCTGTATGTTGGACCTCATGTCAAGGTCAACCATCACGGTACTAATTGTGCCAGAGCAGGTGAGACTGGACTATTCCTAAGGTGTCATTTCTCTTAATGTCACTGCCTTCACATGCTATGGGAAACATGATCCTTTCCAGTTGTTCAAGTGCTTTTGTTGTGGTAGTGAAGAAAAAACATACCGAACCCACAGTTTGTCTTGAGCTGTTACTTGGGCAAAACAGTTTTAGACTCCTCCCTCCCGCTGATAAAAAGTTTGGGAAAAAGCTACGGGCAGAGTCGTCTCCTGGTCCCAGAAAATCATGCTGTAACTGGCGTGATCTACAGACCAAATAAATTCCTAGTACTAGGAGGCTCTCCTCCACTAACACTGCTGCTAGCATAGGGTAGGTAAAACCAAACAGTAACGGTGTGTCTAAAAATGACATTAGATATCATTAAAATGGTGCATGTTTCAACATTGTATAAGCTGCTAACTATTCGTTAACAACAGCAAAAAAATATTTAGAAGGGTGCAACGCTTCCCATTCACGACATACTCTTCGCTCTCTGCCATGCTGAATGGCAACTCCTGTATCAACCATTTCTCCCAGTTCCCCAGTTGAAATGACATAAGGGAGTCTTCATGTGTAGTTTGCAAGTCAGTTTCCGGTATTTACCTTAATTCCCATAGGAAGTGAAGGCACCATGAGCTAGAGTTAATATAATGTCAGCTTCATTCTCTACACAAAGTCACTCACTTGAATGACATTGATGTGTGAGGTGAAGTGCGAGGAATCTCATTATCAAAGCATCTCACTCCATAAAGTTCTCCACGTCTGATGCTAATAAATGCTTATTGGATTCTCAGCTGTCACCATCTTTATATCCTATTAACGTCTCTAGTAATGAATGTTGAGCAAGTCTGTAGCAATTGGATTAGCTGATAGTAAGTGATGGAATGCTTACTTGTTAGTAAGAGCATTATTTGACACTAGAAACTTAAATCTTCCATTATTAGCAGTCATACACTCATCTGCAACTCCTTTTACACACATCATCTATGAGACTATAAACAGTGAGTTTGGTTGTATACAGAAGTTTGGGCTCCCCTAGTCAGGTAAGCACTTCATACTTTAGATGTTCATGATGCTACTACTACAGCTAATAATTGCTCACTTTAGAGACATGATATTCATTGTGCAGACCATGTCCTACTTTCAGACCAACACCTAAGACACCTAATCCTCATCCATTATATCATATTTACAGTGTCCAGCTGAGTTTCATGCTCCAAAGAGATAACATCACTTTAAAATCAGAATGCCTACACTCACACAACCACTCCCTCTATACTCTACAACATACTTCTGTGCCATCTCTTCTTTCTTTGTCTGATGCTTAGCCCTAAAGCTCCAAATTTCCAAGCCTAAGGAAATCTTCCACAGTCTGAGCTGACAGTGTTCCATGGGGACTCTTTGGCACTTGGTAATGATTGGCTGTGTGTAGTGTGTCAGCCACCCAGTGCACCAGCAATCAATAATTCATGATGAGGCCATGTTTTTTTCTTTCCCTTGCAGTGCTAAGAAATGGTTCAGTCATGCTCTCTGTTACCCTCAGTGCGCCTTGGACTGAGATACTACAAGATGAGCAAGGGTGATCAAAAGCATGAACTATAAAACTGACCAAAACCCTCTGCCACAAAGAGACAAGCATGCCATTCTGTCAGAAAATGCAGCCATCTTGGGACAGCCAGAGTTAGCTGCCTGACCTAGTTAGCATATGAACACCCCCCAAGCACAGTCCATGCCACTCCTCCTCCTGCCTAGCCCACCACTGAAAGGCCAGGCAGAAGCAGTTCTAATGCAGAGCTGGATAAACACATCTGTTTTCATATGACACCTTTATGTGAGGATTTTGTGTTTAGATTCATGCTTCCTATTTTCCCTAATGTCACTGGAACACGGTACATAGAGTAGACTCTTAATTCTACACTGATGCATATAGCACTAACAAACGCAGTTCTCTGAATAACCAAACCTTAGGTTGTCCAAACAACAAAGTAACCACACAGAACATAATGTAAATGTTATGTGTCCTGTAACGCTCTCTAACATTACACACCTCAGCCAAATTCACAATTTATTACCTATCTGGCTTCCTTCTGTTTTAGACAGCTAGCAAGTTCTTTCAAACTGCCTCTAAATACCTTCCTCGAAACAGCTGTAGTTTTTCAAACAGACACAAACACACCCTAAAAGGGATAGTGTAGCCAGTAAGTAGACCATACATGTGTTTTGATGGTTCGTTTTCACACTTTCTCAGAGGAAAGGGTTATATTGTAACTTTTCATTACCTTTTTAACTTTTTCATATCTATTTTAAACTGGGACTGGAGCTAAGACATGGTGCATGTAAGTTAAAAGAGCCAAAGCAAATTCAAATGTATAGACATGCAGCAGATAAGATAAAGTTATGTGCCCTAACTAAAGGTCCTGAAGACATACCACTGAGCTGACCCACCCCAGCAACAGCATTTGTACACGGAACCATTTTTCTGAAAGTATAACTTTTTTATCATCACATTTAGACATTTCCTAGAGACACTGCGGCAACATGCTGACCCCACATGTAGGCAAAACTTAAAGTACACATCAGGACTACTTCATATTTCATAAATTCTTAGTTATATCCGTACCACGTGCGAAACACATGGGATACACATGGCAATACTTACCTCCTAATGCACAGACTCCTGGATGCTGTGCATTGGATAGACTCTTAATTCAAAGTCACATGGTAATATTTAAACAGACACTGTTCTATGAAAATCCAAATCTTTGCTTCCCGGTGTTTTTCACACTAAATTTATGCAATACAGAAAAGAGTTACACATAACACAGATTATGTCACATAACTACAAATGGGGTATTCCAGCCTTGCTAGCAGATTTTTTTTTTCAAACTTCCCACAAGTACTTTCCCCTAAGAACTTGTGGTGTTCCTCCCACATTAAAGAAACGCCATCAGAAGGGGATTTTCTTCGTTTCCAAACTGAAACATCTCATTCTACAGAATGCTGAGTGTCATGACTGCACACTGTCAGAAAAGGAATGTGTCCTGGTAAATTTCAGAGCCCCAAAATATATAGGATACCTATAGAATATTGTATATTTATATAATTCCTAAATCAAAGTACAGAATACTATCGTTGGTACCAGCCCAGTGTTTGTGCGCTGAGATTTACAGTTGTTAATAAAAGTGAAGGCAAATAAGCATGTTCCCAACTGATTAAGATGTCTTTATTTAGGCCAGGGCACCCCTTTAAATTCACATTTTATATGTAAACGTTTTAAAAACTTCCTTCAACTCTTATCAAACAGAATGCTGAACCCACCATATTAACTTTTGACATTTGCCAGTGATGCTGACACCAACATGTATGTTGACCACTTCATATTTCAGTTTCTTATTCATGTCCACACCACGTGCAAAACGCATGGGGGTACACATAGCAATACTTACCGCCAGATGCACAGGCCCCTGGAGGCTGGGGCCCAACAGGGGTTGGGGGCACAGGCCTGGGCCAGGGCTTCGCTGCAGGTAGGCCCACCCGCACCACTCCCACGTACTCCACAAAGGTGCCCGGGAAGTCGCCCTTCTCCTTGGTGCGCTCATTAGTGCCATGAAGCCAGCCCTTGGAGTTTTTCTCATCGCCCTCCTGATATTCGGGTGTTACAAGTGCTAACTTGCTGACAGTGAGCAGGTCTCCAGGTTGCAGAGCGATGTCATCGCCCCTCTCTCGCTTGTACTCAAACAGTGCACGATACTGAAAACTGTCTGAGCTCATAGTGTACACTTTACATGAGCTTTAAAATCTGCCTGGATTAGGATTCTTTATTTTAAAAAAGAGATTTAGAGTCTAAGTTATTAAATCTTTGCAGAAAGTTCTTGCGGCATGTCCTGAGAGTCGATCAACATTTGGATTAATACCTCGCAGAGGTTACAAGTCCATGATGCTGGGAGGAGGCCAATACTGCGTACTTTCTGAATTCATCCAGCGGACACTTGTACGGTGGAATTCGGATGACTCTGTGAACCCAGAACACAGTAACAGCCCCAGTCCCATTAACATAGGGAGCAGGGGAGAGGAGTGCGGGAACAAGGGTGGAAGCGCAGATTTGGGGGCAGAGCGACCCGCAGTGTGGGCGTTCGCAGGTCCTGCAGAGATTGCAACAGCCCCCAGGTGGTAAAGCCACATTTAATAAATTATCCTCTCAGGCTGGTTTCAGATGTGCTCACAGAAAGGCATACATGAGCAGCTCCTGTCCATCACTTAGTGCACTTCACTTGGTGGTCCTGAAAGATTTATACCTGAACCTGAAAGTGTACCATATTCATAATTATTATATTGCCTTTCAAACAAATGAATTACTATGTATACTGCATTCAATAGACAATCAATTCATTTTTTTAATGCAATAATTTGGTCTGAATGGTAAGCAAATTCTGCACTGGAATGAAAATACCTGCATTGCATGGGAGCATTTTTTTCAGCAGCCTGGCTTTACATTAACTGGGTAATTTTAAGCAGAGAGAGATAGAGATAGAGAGAGAAAGAGAGCACCAGAAAGAAAAGCGTGGTGGAGATGCATCACTCAAGAGAGCGTGACTGGGCGAGTGGCAACTTGAGCATGCAGAGAAACTCGACTCGGGCTAAAGGGGCAAAACTTACCTTCTCCCTCGCTCGGCACAACTCGTCTCGAGCGCAGGCGGCACACACGCGAATCCAGGGGCAGTTTAAAGACAGCACGCCTTTACTTTGCCTCAGTAAGTCTGCGTGGCTGAGTCAGACTCAGACGTACAGCCAGCCTTACTTTCCCCACCCGTTTTCCGCAAAGCCCGTGTCCTGAAGTCTGATTGGCTGCTGCCAGCGCGCCTCCTGCCCTGCTATTGGCTGGCCCATCTAGTAGGAGCTCAGTCCCCGTGCCCGGAGAGGTGAACCCCGCTAAATGTGAGCTGCCAGCCTATCCCCGTGCAGGATCGGGAGCTGTGCTGCAGTACGGGTGGGGAAAAAACAGACAGTAGTACAGTTGTACACGTGACGTCAGCACAAGGCGAGTTATACTTCGGTCCACCATGGAGGAGTGTAATGCCCTTCGAACCAATCTGAAAATGATATAAATTACACCCCACACCAGGGGTCACCAACTTTCTGACAGAGCTACATCACGAGTACTGAGCCATACGAAGGGCTACCAGTTTCATATACTAGTACAGAGTTTACCTTAACTTCATGTATTTAAAAAAAGCTTTTTTTTAATATTGTCATTTTCTAATAGATATAAATGCAAATGCGATTAAAGAAGAATAGAAATAGGATGGAAATTACATGTTAGATGCTTCTCAGTTATGACTTGTGCTATATTTTCGACCGGTCCGTGGGCTACTCATGTGGTCCTTGGGGGCAGGTGACCCCTGCCCCACACCCTTTTTTGTCACTCATCCAACTAGATTAATTTAATCTACACTATATGGACAGAAGTATTGGGGAACAGCTTTTAATTCAGGGTTTGGGCTAGGTCACTTTCTTCCAATTGAGGGGTAAACATAATGTTTCAGCATACTAAGACATTATGGATAATGGCATGCTTCCATATTGTGGACATAGTTTGGGGAAGAATCTTTTCTATTCCAGCAGGACTGTGCCCCAGGGCACGAAGCAAGCTCCAAAAAGACATTTATGGATGAGTTCTATGGAAGAACTTGAGTCTGTACAGAGTCCTGACCTCAACCTCATCCAACACCTTTGGGCTGAACTGTGAACTGGAGTGGGGGTTGCGAGCCAGGACTTCTCATCCAGCATCAGTGACTGACTTCATGAATGTTCTACAGAATAAATGTGCCCAAGGTTCTATAGAAACTATGAAAAATCTTGTGGAATGCCTTCCGAGAAGATTGGAAGCTGTTCCAGCTACAAAGCAGGGACCAAATCCATATTGAAGTATGGATTTAAATACAATAATCATTAAAGTCCCTGCTGGTGTAATGATCAGGCACACCAATACTTTTGTCCACATAGTGTAGTTTTGAATGGTAGTGATTTAGAGTGTTTTGATGGAAACTTATGTTTTAAAATGCATTCTATGTCCAAAGCCTTATTTTAAATAATGCAAAAGAAAACAATAGGCACCAGACAGTGCCCAGTAACCTTTTCATGTTTTGCTTTTAAAGATATTAACATATTTAGATATCTGGTTCTTATGATTCACAAGTTTCTCTCTAAATCTAAAAACTGTAAAATAACCCTTTTTTCTAAAATCAGTTTCTGTAGCAATATATTTCAGACATGCCTAAGCCCAAAATGGCTATATATGTTAATTACAGGGTGAATAAACATCAAGGAGCAATGCACCTGAACAAATTATGTATTTCACACAGAATAATAAATCACATGCACTTCTATTGTTGAATAAAGAACACATGATTCTATTTTTTAATTAATCTTTTTTTTCTCAATATGTATGCATATCAGCTCAGAAAAGAAGGCAATGTATGCAGCCTGTTGTGTCCCATTCACTACTGAAGTCAGTGCACATAATTCTGTGTATTTTTTAAAACAGAGGGTAGAGACAAAAAGTTTCTAAAACTCAGTCATACTGAGATGAACTCTGAAATATGTGTATATATGTATATTTAATATATATAATATATCTAATAAAAATGTGCCTCCTCAGTTTGTGTTCTTCTGTGCTCTTCTGTAAGAGCCTTGTTCCCCGATCATTAAATCCACTGAGGGCTGAATTAAATAAACTTGATTATTTTGGTGCAATTTTGTAGCAAGTCAAGAGTCAGTCCTTGAAATTGATGTTTTAACAGCAGTGAAAGTGAGCAATTCTGAAGAACTCAGCAACTTTGTGAATGGCCACAGAGTGATGGCTTTACAACTGGGCTGGGGCATCACCATGACGCCAGCTATTGTGGGGGGGTTTCTGAATGCAGTGGATAGTACCTACTTAAAGAGGTCCAAAGATGGACAACCAGTTTACCCAGCAGCTGGATCATGAATGTCCAAAGCTGACTGACACTCATGGGGAGCAAAGACTAGCCTGTCTTGTCCAATCTGACAGAAAATCTACCATAATATTGGCTAAAACTAAGGTGTGAGAATGCACAGTGCACCACAACTTGCTAAATATGGGGCTACATATTCACAGACTGGTCAAAGTGCCCATGCTGACCACAGTCCATCGCTGAAAGCACTTCCAATGGTCACATGAGCATCAGAATTAGTCCGTAGAGCAACACAAGGTGACAGCCTGGTCTGATTTATCCATTTTTTTACATCATGTGGTCACCCGATTGCGTGATTGTCATAGCTGTTGGCCAGAGGAGAACCTGCACAATTTTAAGAGGGTGGTTCTAATGTTATTGCTGATTGGTGTGAATTCCCCTTCAGTAACAACCAAACACTGTTTCCGTTTGTGTCATCTCACCTAACAGGCCTAGATTATTACATAGGCAGTTATCCTAGGTTCTATGCATGGCTTTTCACTGTCATCCACCTTAAGGCTTCGGATTTCAGTTGTCACTGGACATTGTTTAGTTGTACTTTCCTTTGTGCTTTGTGAGACTAAAATCTACTAGCCAGGCCAAAGTAGTGCTGCTGCCTCCCCCATGATCGAGAAATGCAAATGCCAAGTGGCAGACATCAGTGCACTGCGCTGAAAAACAGATAAGACGTAATCAAGATAAAATACCTTGTCATAGTTCTTCACATGTAATCTACTCCATATGTGCTGCTATTTGCTGAGACTGTTTACAAGGAAATGCCTCACAAAAAGCTTCTGAGAATAAAAGGAGGACAAAGTCAAGAGGCTATATCAAATGCCCCCTTGACACTGTTTCTCAAAGAACAGATAGACATGCAGCTGGGTTCTCTCCACCCCGTGATGACACATGGACAAATTGTTTAGTTTTGCTTTTATTATTCAGACTCGGTTGGAGGTTTGTACAGCATCCATGCAGCCTGAGATTCCTCTTGTGTAATACATCTTTACTCACTATCAGAGTCAACCAAGCTGAGAGAATAATGCAGGGCCTCACTCAACACTCCAGTTGGATGCTGGCAGAGAGAGAGAACAGCTATTAATCTGTCCACATTTGTTCTGGAAAACTGGTTGTAGTAGAAGGTTAGAGAGGTTAAATGGAAAACAATTCTGATCATGTCTTGTAATGTAAAATCTTTATAAGATTACATTTATAAATCCTGGAGGATTAGAGGCCCATTTTTTTTATCTCTTTATGTAGTAGGCATTCCTAAAAATACAGGTTGTGATGGCATAAATGTACCACTTTTGGTTCCCTAATGAACCTTTCAAGGGATCCTGAAATATACAGCAATGACAATGAAATGTTCTGTAAATGTTCTCTGCCAGTTAGTCATTTTTTTCAAAGGGGCATGTGTTCAAGACAAACTTTGCCTTTAGGAGTAGACTTTCGGAGACAGAATGAAGAAACTTAGACCAACAACTTGTATTCCACTCCACATGGATGTCTTCATTCCAAGATGTTTTATTATATACATCAGAAATGATGGCAAATGGTTCAGCTCTTATTAAGTTACGCTAATTGGGCAAAGGTATTGGAATAAATATGTTTTTCAGGGTTTGGCCCCTTACCACCAGTGACGTCCAATTTTAATGCTTCAGCTAACCAAGACATTTTGAACAACACCATGCTTCCAACTTTATGGATACAGTTTAGGGAAAACCCATTTCTGTTCCATTCCCTTGCACATTCATCCACCTCATATTGTAATTTTTATGCTACTTTGTACATTTCTTTCATTGCAATGCACAAATGATATTTACCTACATCACTTAACTCTTCTTACTTATTTTTGTTTTTATTTCTGCTCTATTTTTTACATATGTATATTTTATGCTAATTCCTATTTTTAGTTTTATTTTATTTCATTTTATGTATTAACCCTTAACCTAACTCGGCATTTGTGTGTGGAGAGCAAAGAAAGAATTTCATTGCACCGAGAAATGCAATTCCTTCTATACATATGACAATTAATGCTTTGAATCTTGAATCTTGAATCTTGAATTGTGACTGAGCTCCAGAGCACAACGCAAGCTCCATAAATAATTGTCTGGATGAGTTTGGTGTGGAAGAACCTAGAGCCAGTATCCCCTTAGAACCCCATCCAACACCACTAGAGTGACCTCATAAATGCACACATTTTCACAGAAACACTCCAAAATCTAGTCGAATGCTGTCCAAGAAGAGTGGAAGCTGTTGTAGCCACAAAGGGGGGCCAACTCCACATTATAGTCTTTGTATTTGATTGCAGTGCCACTAATGTTGGTTTAATAGTCAGACATTCCAGTCCTTTTGTCCATGTAGTGTATGTGGGTGAGGAATGGATGTCTGGATCCACTGGCTTGTCCATGAATGTCAAGGATTTAGGGCCAGACTGTAAAATAAAACACTTGGGTGTGGACAGTGCTTGTTTGTGGTGAGTCTTTCCTCCCCTGATGTTAGCTCTTCAGCTTGCTGCACTGTACTGTACGGCATGTGGATGTTGTTCAACTTTTACCCTGAAGTAGGACTGACACACTCTTGGACATCTAAAGAGCCTTAGGGGGCAGGTAGGAGATCAGCAATAATCCTCTGTTTGAAACCAGATTCAAAGCAGAGCGCTGCAACTTCAGAAGCAGTTCAGTGCCTCAGTTCATGAGAGCTATGCCGCACATTGATTTCCCCTCAGTGTTTTTGCAAAGGCCCCCCTCCTCCATCCTCTGCAGTGTGCATCAAAGCCAGAGTCACTCATCTTCCAACATGCAGGGTCAAACACACACAGAGCCAGATGTACCGGGGAGCGTGTCTGCTTTCAGCTGCCGACAGAGAAGCCTCCCGTTTTTAATTAGCCCAGGACTAGATCTAGATCAACATGGACTGGACTGGTCATCAGGCAGGGCAGCGAACCCCCCACTCGGTAGAGCTATTTGGTGTCATTTTTGATCACAATTTATAGATGTGAGTCCTGTCTTAGAATGTAGTTACCCTATATGCTGCAACGTCATATCCAAAAGAAACGTCTGTTTTCATCGTCTACTGTCAGAGCATATGCAGACATGGAAGCCCTCAGGGAGGATGCTGATGTTTACATCCTTTCATTTACAGTTCTCCCTCCAGCCCACATCTGGAAAATGAGTTCCACCCATTCGAGGTCAAGGGCTCGTTGGTGGGCCTAGTGATTCTAGCTCTATGTAAATTCTCTTTGTAATTGTATGGGTGGTACAAGCTAGGGATGAACTACATATTTGGCAAAGCAGTTAATGATACGCCAATACTGTCTGTGATGCAATCACCCTGAAATAATTGTAAAGAATGCTCATTCCTCTTATCATGTGAAAACATGTGTTTTGAGTTGGAGTAGCAGAAGAAACATCGACTGATGAAGTGTGTAATGGAAGGTATCAGAAAGGCTTAGTGGACTGGCTGTATCTATATGGGATCAGGTAAGACCGGAGTAGGCTTTTTTTAAGCAAGACTGAACACGCCTGAAGGGTCTCTCACACCGCTTAAATTCAATTTGCTAAAACTGCCAGGATTAAGAACACGTTTTCCAAACTGATAGAGATCCTTGCTACAATCAAAAAATGTTTTAACGAGTTTTTGCCCTCTGTTATAAGTTCCTCTGCAAGAAAGTAACTAAAGTGTTGCATTCCAATATGGAACTTTTTAAACCTTAAAGTTCTGTGCATATTTTGATGTGTTTTGTATTGCTATTTTTAAACAAAAATAACACTTCAGAAAAGTGCAATATAGTGAGTCTTATAGTGTTTTTCTCAGCACAACCCAGACAACATGATGCATTTTTTTATTTTAACCAACAATGTAAACATAAGTAGGCAAAAACAAATTTTTTTTGGAGAGTTGAGTCTGTAAATAATACATCCTTTTACAGCTTTAAAATTATTTCAACACTTTTTCAAAAACAGGAAGACTGGAACATTTTTTACAAACATTAGTCAAGCATACATTATTCCCCCCCAAAACAGGGATCTGGTCCAGGTTTTGCAGAGTTGGTGCACACTGGCAAAGCCCCTGCCCAGACCCCAAACACACAAACACACAAACACACACACACACACACACACACACAAAATTACACTCTGGTTACTGATTTTTTATATATGTGAGTATATAATAAGTCAATTTAAATATAAATTTCCTTGAGTTTTACCAATCTTCTGTTCTTTGGTTTATTTTTCATGTCTAAACAGAGCCATAAATTCACACACACACACTTTGACTATTTACAACTAAAGTGCACTGCATATTAAAACCCTTTGTAGAGAAGGAGATTCTTTGAAACAGTGCCTTTTGATCCACATAAAACATAGGATACCATTCATGTACATGCTTTGTTCACTAATATGTAACATAAATGAAAAGGCAGAGGCTTGAGGATTGTAATATGCAGTAAACAGCTGTTCTCATTATTTTCTCAGCAACAGTTGCGCTGTTTATTTAGGGTAAAAACATGACAAAATGTAATTTCAAGAATGCTTTAGTGCCAAGTTGACCTACCAGGACAGAAGGAGGAGCACATCACTGTAACAAGTACATTCCGTAAGTCTTAAAACAAGCCATTAGGCCCTTTCAGCACCAAAAAAGTGATAGTTACAGCAAAACTAGTAATATTACATTTACCCTAGTTGGAATTTAATTTGATTTAATTATAGATAGACAGTAGTACACTGTAGCATATTATTGAATTACTAAATCAATGGAACAGGCATTATTCACCAACTACAGGAGTCCACAGCTTTGCTCCAGGAACAGAATTAAAGTTTGGACCCAAACATGGATTAAACATGTAACTCCTTTAGCATCCACAGTAGGCTAGTAGGCTCAGTCAGATTCTCTTTAAGCCGTATGTTTGTCTGTACATAACATAGAGATGACAGACTGAGACTCTGAGGAAGAGTCAGCTGAATAGACAGACAGTTATACAGATAGACAGACTGACCAATAAGGGTACAGCCTGAACAGGCAAATCATAACAACCAATCAATGAAAGTAGTGTAGCAGTAGTAATAAAAAATGAAGAATCTGTCCCTGCATTCCTCACTAGAGGAAGGAGAAATATAAGAGAAGAGGCCAGGAGGGAGATGGAGGAAAGGACAGAGCGATCGTAAAGAAGAGGAGAGGAACACAGAAAGGCTTAGCAAGAAGGGTCACCTACTGCCTGCAGCGTCCCTCGTAAAGGGCTGTTACCCAACCAAAATAAAAATTATAGGAAGCAATGAATTTAATGGAGAGCTATACAAAAGGACAGGGGACTGCTGCCAAGCTGGACTGCCCCAGGGGCGGCCAATGAGAGGGGGCAGCCATAGACCGCCGGTGATGTCATTGTGCAGCAGAGGGATGAAAAAGGGGACGTGAAGGACAGAAGTGTGTGTGTGAGAGAGAGGAAGTTTAGTATAGAGGCCATGGATAGCGTGTGGTGAACAGAACAGCTTTCTCTGCTTGGACCCCAGCCATGGACACAAGAGCCTGTTGCTTTGAAACTGTGCCAAGCATGTTCAGCATGCTACCTGTCACCATATCCAACAGCACAGGCTTCACCAGGTGCAATTCAATTCTAGCTCACAACCATAAAACCATCCTCTCCCTGAACACTGCATAACATCACCGTGAGCTAAATGCATTTAATGAAGTCATTTGCATGAATCTAACAAAAAAAAAAACTGAGCAATGCAGCCCCACTGCTACGTGGTGAATTGTCAGGAGTATGATTTCACGAACATATGTCCACCCAGCGAGGGACAGAAACAAGGTGCGATTCACCAGGCTCAGAGCAAACACTGAGGTGATTTTGAAATTGAGCCATGATAAACACATATTGTACTTCTTTTTTTTTAATGGCATATTGCACTTCTTTGTTTTGAAAAAGTATGTGATTATTTTTATGACTGTTTAGGATTGCAGTTTTAAAAAGAGGAGGAGGAACAAACATTCTTAACTTCACATGTAAGTTCATTGAACAAGTATTTATTTTGGACATATGGGCCAGTGGCAGCAGGCTCCTTCAAATGATAAAAAACAATAAAAATTGACAAAAATGAAAACCCATATTTTTGTTTTGTCTATCCCAACTGTTTTAAAATGTTCTTTAACACAGAATCTTGTGGATAGAGCCTTCACCAGCTGGATTGAAATCCTATATGTCAGATTAATCATTTGTATAATTAGGGGGTGCCAGAAGAATGTACCAAACATACTTGTATGTACAATGAGTGGGACCAACAATTTAAAGTTTAGATATGTCATTGTGAATAGAGGCTGCAGATTATTGGTTTAATGTGAAACAGTAAACCGCAGCAGTTCTATGACAGGACTCTTTCCTGTGGAAATCCTACAGATGCTGCAGCTATACAAGTTAATATGTCTAATACAGGCTTCAAATAAAACATGGGATGCTGTTTTTGTACTTCAAATGTCCACGTTTAGTATCGAGTTTGCACAAATGCTGCCCAATTGTATTGACTCTGTAAAAGGGACGCTGGCAGAAATGTGCCTTGTTCTAGAGGTTCTTGCCTTGTTTTGGGTATTTTTGCCTCATTGCTGTTTTACTATTTGCAGTCTGAACTGAAGGCCTGGCTCTAACGGCCATGGTATGCCCCATGCAGTGTCTAAGAGACATCTGTGGCTGATAGGTGCTTGGTGTACAAAGACGGTCTTCTGCAATTTTAACAGTATCTCTTTGTGTATTTCTACACGACTTGGTTTTACATTGGCATAACATGACATTTATTTGTGCACATCACTAAGATGCTTTTGCCCAGATTTTTAAGAGACAATTCAATCAAGAGCCCAAACGGTCAGAAAAATAAATCATATGCAATACCATTATCAGGACTGGAATGGCTGTCTTTGTGGATTACTGCTGAAATTGTTAAGGCGTTCAGTCTATGAGACTCCCCACATGACCTCAACCTTTTAGCATTTCAGACATTTCAAGCTGGATGCATCGGTTAATTAAGAATTTTACCGCATACTTTTCACTCAGCATGTACATTCTGACATTTTATAACATAAATGCAATTCATGCTCACAGAGTCACAGCGTGCGCTTGGAATGAGGTGGCTGACTCGAAAAGCACGTAATCTAATGTGAAGATTAGCCTACAAAATGCATTGAATCCTTCACTTTTGATCCTGTATCCTCCCACACACATACATATAAAACAGCCATAGATTCACACCCGCACTAGCGTTTCTCATCAGAGTCTGTCTCTCTTTTCTCTGATGAACTCTGAATTCAATCCATCCTGAAACCTTTAGCAACACATTAGACGTCCGTTTGTTTTGCTAGGTGTAAATAATCAGTCTTGGAAAACTAGGTTTCAAACTTGCCGAAGTATGTACACACCGAGAGCGAAACTTGACAAAGAACACACTTTTATGCACACACACTCACACACACACACACACACACACACACACACACACACACACACACACACACACACACACACACACAC
>JBBMFX010000101.1:11940474-11952363 GCA_037832545.1 Rhabdalestes septentrionalis
GTTTCATTTTAAACTCAGCTTAATACATTAAAGAAAATGTTATGGTAAAGCCAAATCCATACTGTTTAGTTGATACTGAACACAGTGCTAGAATGTAAAATAATTATGTTAACCCTGCATAGACAGTACTGTAATTCATGCATACACATTTTCTTTAGTTTGCTTGTTTCTTGAAAATCAGTAAATATCATTTCAATTAAGGAAAAGGGATTTTATGACTACACATGGCCAAAAACAGATTAATTGTATAACACTTTTACAAAGAATACCATAATAAGAAGTATTATATGTATTGCTCTGCTGGAAATACTAGAACACATTTTAATTCCCACTCCAGGGTCATCTCCTTTAGTTCACTTCCATATGGTCAAGGCTGTCTCTTTTTCATAGGAACAATCACCTTTCACCTCCTCCCTTTTTTTCCGCAAGTTAGCCCTGCCGCAGCACTCTCACACTCTGGTCTACCATTACATATCTGCACGATGGGCGCTATTGTTCCCTTTGTCTTCAAACCTTTTTTATCCCTTAAATTCAATTAGTCTTCCCCAAAGAATTTCTCAGTAAATGGTAATGGTTAAAGTGTGTAGGGGGCACAGAATGTCACTGATGGTGAAAATAAGAAAAATAAATGACACTATTGCAATTAATGGCACAGAAACCGACACATGGAGGACAATGACAAAGAAGAGCAATGACAAAGAATTTGATTGATCATTTTTCCCCAGCACATCCTACTGTATCCTGAGCCTGTGCGAGGGGCTCTTGTCACTCTTTTTGTCAATCATCTTTGGGAAAAGCACACTCAGCCCCCCTCCAGCAGCCAACTATCTGTCAATCACACACTTAAAGGCCACTGTGATCACTTCATAGTGTGTGTAAAGCATTTGCATTACACTGCAGTATCTGAATTTCAAATTGATCAAGAGATGAGCATGGCTGATGGGTAAAGCCAGACTGCTGTAAATGCCGAAGGTCCATCGCCCTGGAATTTTCCCAGGCCTTAGCCATTCGCTTGACTGACAGCTTCATGATTGTTGCTTAAGCCTTTTTTCTTGGCACTGGAGTCTTTAAGGTTTGGCGAGGTTCTTTTTGCTGACTTAAAGGTTTTGAACTTAAAGCGTAAGTTCTTGCATTTTCTGGGAACATGAACCCGCCAGTCTTTCTGTGAAGTCTTATGTGCCAGAAGGTGCACTCCTAAGGTGCACATGCATGCAGGAGAGTGCCTGTGCTAGCTAGAACACGTGCACCACCAGAGACCATAAATAGGGCAAATTACATCGGAAACTATTTCACCCTTTATCTAGTTTTGGTCATTTATATAAGATAATATAGATAAGATCCATTTCCATATATTAGTAATCATAATAGCCCAGAAATGGAGTGTTCATGTATATTTTTTGTCAAATGATATGGGTAGATTCTTTGTACTAGTGATATTCAATAGTGATGAGGGAGTTTGGCTCTTTTCAGAGAGTCGGCTCTTGTGGCCCGGCTCCAAAAAACGAGCCGGTTCTTTCGGCTCCCAAACGGCTTTAGTTTATTATCATTTGTAGCCTCATATTTTTTGCCTAACTTGGCAAACATTTTGCATTTAACATTTTTGTGAAGCCTACGATTTGCCTAATTTTGTGTATCTGTTCTGTTACAAAAGCAGGCATTCTTACTTTTGAAAATATTTTAATCAAACTTTTAAATTTAACACTGCAAACATATCCACAGAACAGAAACAGAACTGAAGTCAGCAACCAAACAGTGTGTCATCAGTACAGGCTGACATTCAGACAAATCAATTGCCTCAGTTTGGATGAGCTGATGTGGTTTCTCCTCTCTGCCCTGTTTTTGAGGAGACTCTCTCCGAAGAAACAGATGTTGCCACAATGCACATTCTCCCCATCATCACCTTAACCAAGCGTGGGAGGACTGAAGCCTTGGCCTGCCACCAGCTCAGTGGATCTTCTCCATGTTGGATGAGGGGCTCCTCAAGATAACATCGCATTTCTATTACAATATCAGTTGTAGTATTTCACTTTGCAGCATCTCCTGTAGCTCTTTCATCAAAGAGGAGCCTCCACACAGCAAAAGTTTGTGGCTCCTCCTCCACTTTGCCTACTAATGGTGGAGCTGGGTGGCTGCAGGTGGTGCATTTTGCTGCTGCAGCAGTTATTGTTGTGACTGAATGCAAGTTTTTAAAACCTAGGATCCAGTAATGGGGTTTCTGAGAGGACAGTGTTGAACTCCAAACACAAAAACTTTCTGTGCATGGCTGAACAAAGAGCCGTAACCAATTCCTTTATTTTCTGCACCAGCAAAAAGTTAAAAAAATTGGGGAACCGGCTCTCATTTGATGGGAGTTGGCTCTTCTGATTTACAACAAAACATTGACTCAGAGCTTCCAGAGCCGATGTTTTTGCACATGACACATCACTAATATTCAGGCAGTTTTTATATTGTAGAAAAAATCATCAAAATGTTAAAATAAAACAAACATTTGATACATAAAAGTCGAATGTCCTTAATTTCTCACACATCTCAGTTACTAACATGGTTCTTTAAGTAATTAAATCAAATTTTCTTCGCCCGGAATACTATTCGTGGAAGAGCCATTTTTCTAAATATTTATCTCATATGAAGACTGAATTACAAATATACATATATTGATTTTGTGAAACAGCATTCATCCAATTAGGAAAGAGGGATGTGAAGAAGGGTGACTGCAGTGTTTTTCTTGACTAGGAGACTAGGAGCATTTCTTTTGATCATCCTTCAAATCAAGCCGTGTCTGGTCTCTTCCTCGGCGACTTCTGAGGCGCAGGATGAATTTCATGTTCAAAGTAATATTCATACTCATTTTGGTCATAGTCAAGGTATTCTGTGGATTCTGTCCTTGGGGAAGGATATAATTTTCACTGAGGTTCAGACCTGTAAACCTTTGAATGTGCTGCAGTTCCTCCTCCAGGCCATTTAGATACAGCTGAGAGAAAATTGAGCACTAACTCATCAGGGACCATCCACCCTTCAGAGTGTGAGGGAAGAGGTTTGTCAAACAAGTTGTACAAACTGCTTTTAGAGTCCTTTGCTTAGGCTCAGTGGTTGGTTTGCTTGCAATACGCTTGCCATTTGACCTTTGCATGACACTTGAGAGGCCAAAAAAATGAGCCCATTTCCTGCACGCTGAGGTGAACACGGCCATGTAAGCAGTAATCCTCCAGGTATTGCTCACTTAAATAGAGCACATACAAGTTCACGCTTTGGGATGGTGTTGAGAAAACCTTTGAGTGGTAAGAAGAACAATAGCACAATGTATCACCAAATAGAGCTCATAAAGGGAATATCTAAACTAAGAACTGTTTCCTTTGAACACTTATCAAATAACAAAACAAAAGGTACTCTCCTGTTAAATATTAGTACCCTCTCGTAAAGTACAGCGTGGTCCTTAAGGTATGATTATGTACCTTTAATGAATTTGAAGTCACACTTAATTTACACCACACACATTTTCCAAAGGATTGGGCCATGCTTGTAAATGTGATCACTTTACTGTTACAAAAAATAGGAAGTGTAGAGGTAGGACGGGGTGTGAGAACTCAATACAGCTTGCAACAAAAACAATAACTGTAATGGAATATGGGACAATGTTTCCCTACTAAAAGTGCCGATGATGTAAGCTTGAGGGTACTACCCAGTGACAACATATTTACCCTGAAATGTGCCTATTTTTAACAGTGGAGGAATGATGGAACCCAGATATGTTCTATTTTATAGTCATAAATAAATGAATATTAGCATGACTTATCCTTTAAAGGAAGATTGTTATTAGACTTTGCAATTCAACATTACAATTCAATCGGTCAGTGTCGTTATAAACAAATTGGTTTTCAGCACAAGCAGATGAAAATTCTGAAATGCAGACGTGAATGTAATTCATTTGCAAGATATGTACATACAGTAAAATTTCAATTAAAAACCACAATAGTAGGTCTTGACGTTTAAGGGTTAATGGCATCTACAGCTGTCATAATACGCACAGACATCAGACACATATCCTGCTGAGACCTAGTTTGGTCCATCCAACGAGGGACACCCAATCTGAGCTTGTGACTACTAAATGGGCAGAATAAAGAAAGGAGGACAGCGATGCAGAGGAAAAGCAGGACCCAAAGCCCACTGTGGGACAATGCTGAGCGTTAGACAAATCTCATCTCATGGATTGATTTGGCTGTCAGAGCTGCTGCTGCTTTGGGGAAGCCCAGAGGTGCCCTGTGTGATCTGTTTATATGCCCTCACAAGCCTTCAGAGTCAAGTTCGCATTCAAATGCTCCCCAAATTGAACAGCATCTCATCTTAACCTTTGCTACATGTAGCCTAGATCCGGCTTTATGGACACTGCAAATCCCTCAGGCCAACTTCAGTGTGTTCCAAAACAGACACAGTGGACCATTTACCTTAGCCCAAGTTCAGCACAAACTGACCTTTCCATGCTCATAAAGGCATTCTTTCGGAGCACCAGTCAAAAAAGATTACAGAGTCTTTTCCAGCATGATATTCAGATTTATCTTGTTGGTTTCTGCTATTTCACACAAATCCGAATGACAGGATTTTGGGACACTGCAGCAAAACGTGAAGGACAGTGGGAGGAAAACACCCTACAGCCTGTATAGGAAATTGCTCCTGTTATTCTATTGTATTCTATACTCAGCTTTCTTTGAATGTAATTGGAAATGACTTCTTGGAAATATATTGGAATCTGTTTCAGCAGTGAGCTATTAGCAGTTTGTGAGGGTATATTTGAGTGAAAGTGTCAATGAGCACTTCGCATCTGTAATAAGATCTTTGGTTCATGCATAACTCCCCCAAGTCAGAGTGCCCACATTCATCTTTAAAATATTCCATCCCTTCAAAGATTGGCAACAAATAGAGTGATCACCCTTTTATTCACCCTTATGAGCGTGCAGTCACCTCGGTAGCAAGTGTTAAAATGGCAAATTAAGACCCTTTGAGGCTTCGCCGGGCAGAACCACATACTCAAGGTCATGTCTAATTTGATATAGAGGTCGCTTAAATATTCATAGTTGACCCCAGGAGTTTTATTATTTATCACCATTCTCTCTAGGCACTTGGTCCTTGTTAGCCTCCTTCATTCAGATGAAGTGAATGACAGCTGAAACCAGTTTAGCCATGGGCAGAAAGGAAAAGGAGGTGACTCAGGAAGATGTTTCAAATGTGCTGAATGAATTAAGATCATTTAGAGGTTTGGCAAGTCAAAGAAAGGTCCACTGATTTCCTTTAGTCCATATTATTCACTTATTTTTATCCTTAAGCATCATTTGCATTTCATGGTTACTCTGATAGCAATTAAGATTTGGCCCAAGGAGCCTTTGATTTTACTGGTGCGTGTAACAGTGGGCAGTGCCTTTTACAGGACGTTTAACCACCTGGAGACATGTTCCTGGGCTTGGAGCGAGACGTGTAGCTTCCAGTAGAAACTTCCAGGGTTAGCAAATGTCTCTTTAAATGGCACTAAATGGCACTAAATGGCAGTAAACCCCAACAGACCCTAACACAGCACACATAAAGACTGTGCGATTCCTTGGGGAATGTCTTGATGTACTGTATATACTGAGCAGGCAGCAGCAAAGATCAAACTCAGACAAAGGTGCCACTGCTCGGTCCTCATAATGCTGCATGGCACGATGCAGAGGCATGTAGATGCATTATTCAATACTTTGAATTCTACACATGCAAAGTCGAGCTGTGTACAAGCATGCATCCATTCCCCTGTTGATGGGGATGAATCACTGATCTTCATGCTGCTCTCAGGGTTTTGGAGTAGTCAGATTGCAGCTGCTGTTCAAAAAGAAGAGTGATTACTTCAGATCTTATCTAATGACAGTAAAAACTATCAGAGTTATCTCAGAATAAAGCAGCACTACATAAAAAGAATTGGTATGCAATATACTCACCTTCAACACAGCAGAAGGACAAAAGTGTAATGCATGATGGTGTACAGGTATTCTTTGGAAGGCAATTAAACCAGTGCTTAAAGAGATATTTCAATATCAAATTTTCAACCAGATTTTTTTTCAATTACCATCAATTGCCTTGGACACTAGTTGTCGCCATACTTAAACAGCATTTGTTTTGCTGTTCCTTTCTGGTGACAGAACAATGCACCAAATCTATTGTCTGTAGTTATCAACAATATGTTGTGGATGCAGCACAAAAGGATTGGACTGAAAAACACTGGAGTATTCGTCTAATTCTGCACTTAAATCTGAGATATGTCCTTCACATTGAAACAGAACATCTAATATGGTGTATGTCCATTAAATGTAAAGCAAGTGGTCGAAGGCATGTATAAAGCATTACTGAGCTTAGTCCTTTAGATCATACAGTGATACGATATTATATTTTGCAAAAAGTACAGAAATCACATAAAACATGAAAAACACAGATTGCCTGAGCGGTAATCTGATTCACAGCAGCAGGGTAAACTACGGGTGCAGATGCATTACACAACACTCCATGCCAAAACAAACAACATGACAAAGGATGCAGTCAAGGAGTTTATCTCATCAGTGTGTAGTACTTGCTGGATGTGACTTGCAGCTTACTGTCTACTAAAGAGGTCACTGCACACATAAAGATGCGCCCGGTGCATTGCGTACATTGTCAGAATACATCTTAATCTGGTAAGGAGCAGGCACTAATGTGTGTATGTGTGTGTGTGTGTGTGTGTGTGTGTGTGTATGCATGTCTGAGTGTGTGTGTGTGTGTGTGTCTCTGTGTGTGTGTCTGTGAGCTGACCTTCTACAGTCTTAAGTCTATGGATGTTTGTGAGTGTGTGTTTTTGAGCTTGGGTGTGTGTAATCAAGCTTAAGTCGGTGTCTGTTTGACTGTGTTGTTGGCTTTGGCTTGCTTTTGTGTGTTATGTGTGTGTGAGAAAATATATATTTTTGAGGTTATTTATGTGCTTTGCTATTCTTATGGGCTATATTTATGCTTGTAGGTGATTTCATGCCTGCATGTCCCAAAAGAACAAAAAATCAAGTCAAACATTCAACCTTGCTTTTAAAATTACCAAGCAATTTAGAAAATTTTTTGAGAGGAAAAAATCATTCTACCATGCTAACATTTCAGTTTTGACAGCTGTATCTGCATAAAAAAAATTCTAACACTCGCAATGGCATTGTAGTCCTTTAAGAAGGCGAGAGTACAAGTACAGCAAATCAACGCACAGAGACAGTAAATAATAACATTAAAAATATATATAGTATTCAAAATAATTAAGAAACACAACTGTTTAACAGGAAAGCCCATATATGTTTGCTTGAAGATTTGTTCTTCAAAGAATGTTTAGTTTAATGTGATTCAAGTCATTAAATCCTCTTGAGTGACACAGTGAAACACTGGTTAGCTCTGTCCCTGCACAATGAGAAGTCAGTTCCTGGCCTTTCTGTGTGAAGTTGGCGTGTTCTCCCTCTGTCTGTGTGGGCTTCTGCTGGGAGCTCCCACACTCAGGTCAGGTTAATTGAAGATGCCCCAGGTTTGGCTTTTTCTCTGCCTTTCACTATATGAGTACTGGGATAGTCTCTGGTACTCCCATGACACTAGTTAGAATAATGGCTCTTATATTGAATGTTCCTCTTTTGTCAACTTGTGTGTGTTCACATAATATACTTTTGTTGTTAACTGTGTATTTAAAGAAATAACTTTTACGGGAATTTACGGGATTCTCCAATTACTCCAGTTAATCTGTCTTCTAAGACAAGTCTGGAGTCCAGTATATTTTAGTTTAGCACTAGAAATTCATTTCTGTAAAACCTGATCAAACCATGTGCAATTATTCCTTCATTAAGATGGTGCAGACTTGTAAATGTAGTTTAGGATATAATATGACTTACTGTGAGCATTCGGCTATATAGTAAGCTTTAGGTCATTGTTAAAGCTAACAGCTTTGTTGCTTTTTTTCATAAATCGATACTTTTGGTCAGTCTCTACGTGGGTCTATAAAATTTAGAAATTAATAACCAATGAAAAGTGTTGAAAATAGTTTTATTTATTTATTTATTTAGAATTAGTTTTTTTGAGTTTCTGGAAAAATAGCCTTTTTGGACATATGAGGTTTTGGCCTGACAGCGACGATATCCTAAACCACAGTAAATCATATTGTGTCCTAAATCGACAAGTGTGCACCATTTTAAAGCTGAAGTCAGTAAAACTGAGGATCTGAGTGTAAAAACTGAGGATAATTTTAATTAACTTGCAGATTCCTTTGCTTCCCTCTCTGCTACACTACAGCCCTGTGGCCTTTTTTCAATGAAACATTAACTAAACTCTACACAGCTTGATGTAACATGTTTTGCAACTCTTTTGTCTCACTAAACTTTTGCTAGAAAGTTGGCCAAGCAGAAATGTGGCGAACTCTGCATCCGTTTTAGATCCTTTCAAGCACAGGCTGCCTGCCACATGGGTTCAAGCAGTGACTGACACTCCAACAGACATGTCTCCCGGTTCTGATTGGGCCGATGCACTACTGACGTTGTGACTGTTTTTGCAAATCTGAGAAAAAAGTAATTTTTATAAGGGTGGCCCACTGCAGGTTTAATAAGAGCTGGGGAGGTTTGAGTGGGCTCACAGAAGCAGGTTTCTTGTGTGGGTGGGTGTCTGAGAGAAACAGAGCAGATAGGTTGTGTTCTTTGCTGTATCTCTCCAGCCATTGTTTTCACTGCAGCTAATTGCAATATATATCTTCATGAGGCTTGCTAAGACCTGTTGTTGCTTTCATTCCAGCACCTCTCTCTTTTTCTCTCCTTGTCTCTCTTTCATGTCTCTTTCATTTTCCATCCTTTCACTCCACTCATCCTCACTGCCCAGTTGCCCCCTCTCTCTTTCTCTCTTGGTCTGTGTGTGTGCGCATGGGTGTGTGAGACAGTGCTCTCTCCCAAGCTCATTGTACTGGTTCAGTGAGCATGGCTCTGACCCACATTCAGTGCCATCATGTTAGCTCCTCTCTTCTGAATCACACACACACACACACACACACACACGCACACACACATTGCATAACGCAGCAGCGTCGCATTCATTCCACTACTCCGGTTTTACACAGGCCTCAAAGGAGATGAGCACACAAGTGCAGAATCACACATGCAACCGCATGTCTGGGTGCTTGTGCGTACGTACATCAGTTAACAGAGCTGGAAAGAACATGGCAGTGGATTTTTAATAACTTAGTCTTTCTATGTTATTTCTGAGGGTAATAAAGGCATTTGGAGTGTATGATCACACAGAGCATACACAATACTGAAATGTTCACCAGGCTGTATATGGTGGTTGTAGGTACTGTACCCGTTTCAGACTCTATATATAATTTAGTGACCCTTTGGGTCTTATTACTTCACTTTACTCAGAAAGTTCCTCTGGGATCAACGACAATTTCTGATTCTGAGGATCATTAGTGAAATGATGTTACACTAGCTGATACATTGACTTGTTCAAAGTAATGGCCAGATATATCGACAGTGCAAAATGAACCACAACAACAAAAAAAATATATAAATGTCTAGAAATAGGTTGAATAATATTCTTAAAACTGTAACATGATGAGGAAAAATAAAGATCTTACACATGGTTAAGATGTGTTTGCTGGCCAAAAGATTATTTTCAAGGTATAAAAAAAGCCTTCCATAGATTAAATGTACTTGGGCCTGTACTTTGCTTTGAAAATGCTGTGAAACTCGTAACTGCACTGGCACCTCTTTTTAAAGATGTCACACATATGAGGTGCCCAGCTATGTTCCATTGTGTGTGAGCTGCACTGCAAACCCATTGTGTTACAAACTGCATTGACTGCAGAGACCAGAGCCACCTTCCTCACAGTAATACACAGCGCCCCTCTGTGGCCATGTGTGAAAAGGACAAAAACAATAAACAGGTGTGCCATAGCTTCAGTTCTTTTGTTCTCACACAGATCTTCTGGTCAGTGTAATACTTCACTTGGGTTTTTTGCAATACAGAACACATCAGAATTGAGCTTTTAAACCTTTAAAAAGGTGATTCTGTTTCTTAGGATTTAACAGTATTTAACTGATTTTAGGATTTTTAGCAGCAATTTTCTTCTCCTACCAGTATATATGGGAGGTTTTGCTTTGGCAGTGATAATATAGAGCTGCAATGTTCTAGTAAATTCTTATCGCTGTCACAATAGTCTGGCAGGCCAAATCAAAATACGCTCAAAAGTTGTTTGGGTGGGTGGCCCTGGTTGACACTCTCTCCATACACTAGTTTAAATACACTCAAACTCTGGAGGGAAAGGGAACAAAATGAGTCCCAAAGGATCCCATTAGGCTTGCTTGATTAAGACCTGATTCTGTGGGAGCTCACAATTTTACAGTCTGTGCACATGCAAATTTACCCACAGTAAAGCGGTAGGTCTGCTTCAGCCATGTGGTCCACTGCATTCATCACAGAGGGAGGAAGAGACAGAGAGAGATAGAGAGAGATAGAGAGAGAGAAAGATAAAGAGAGAGAGAGCACAGGTGTATTGAGTTATTCATCCAGAGGAGCTCATGGGATGACACTGGGCATACAAGGTTCCTGTGTTGTGTATTTATTTATCCACACTCTAAAGGTTAATTGCCATTTCCCTTAAAAATTCTGCAGTCTGTTGCTAAAATTTGCTATTCATAGCCAAGGGATTTGCAATTCATAGACAAAGAAAGATTCTGAAAAAGAGATTTTAAAAGGTAATTTTACTACAGATTGATAGATTTGACCCAGGTTACCAGACCCGGATGATTTATGGTCCTGAAAACACATGGACCACCACTGCAGAGTCTCTGAAACAAAGCAGAACAGATAGGGAATTTATTTGTTTCCTTAGCCAATTCTATATTTTTGCAAACCTTTTAATTTAGCTGAGTTAGGTTCTCCTAGGTAGAATCATCTCCTTTGTTCAGCATTTCTGAAAGACTCTCTGTAACAAGACACTTTGGAAGAGTTAGAGTAAGGTATTTTGACCTGAATGTGACCCATACAGCATACCATAAAATGAGCTGATCACTCTCTTGTTTCGAGCTAACTTCTTTTTTTCTGATTCATTTTTTTTGCAGTGAACTTTCCAAGAAATTGAAGACCTTTAAGATGTATCATACGGCAGTGATTTGATGGTAAGAACATTAAACTCTTGACTTTATTAATATATACTGCTATTTTCTTGCACTCTATAGTGAGAAGAAAAATTTATTTTACACATTTGGATGGTTTATATGCAGACCTGACAACACGAACAGAATGCTACCTGATCTTCACTGTCTGTCCATTAAACATCCACAATATGTCCTGGAATCCCAGCATTTTCATACTTTAGCATCTGAAGCTGCATCTTCATCTTCAAGTCAACTGAGGATTTGGTTAGTTAGTAGAATAAATTCAACATGGGGACAGTTGCAATAATTAGCAATCAAATCAATTCCCTGATGGAGTGTCCAGAGCTGGAGTGGCTGCAGAATGCTACCTTGAATCCTTTCTGCCTCCATGCATGTCACTCACGCCACAAATAAACCATTCATCTTTCTAATGAACCAAGTGTTGTGCTAGTCTCTGATCTGCCGTCTCCCCCTCAGCACTTGCTCCAGGAGATGGCAGGATGTGTGAGGTGCTGAGTCAGCAAACAGGCCTGGCACACACTCGCCATGTTCAGAACACTGTCCCCCAAATCTGAGCAGCAAGACCGCAACAACACCAGAACAAAGCAGAACACTCATCTCACAGTTACAGCCTGGCCTGACACACACTGAGACAATATAAACGTACCAATTTTTGTTCAAAATGTGTTCAAGCAGCATGGATGTCTAGATATTATCATGGCTATATTATAGTAATCATTTG
>JBBMFX010000101.1:11954154-11967163 GCA_037832545.1 Rhabdalestes septentrionalis
ATACGGTATTCAGACAAATATTTTACAAATACAAAAACGAATATAAATAGTTTTCCCTTTTAACAAAAACATGAAATAACACATGTACATTCCTGTATTCTGAAGGGCACTTTTAGTAGCGATAATGCATTTTTGCTTTTGAAAATACCTGAGAGATTTTTGTATAATCACAGCAGCCTTCATTCATTTCAAGAACCCAAATGCATTTTTCAACTGTTACCGAGCTTCATATTTGTTTTGGATTGAGTAGTAGGTGCCTGGTATTCCTAGCTTGAACACAGAGTGTACAGACAGCACTGTGTTTGTTACTGCGAGCTGCGAATGTGCTCAGAACAGCCACACACTAAGTGTGTTTCCACATATAATGATTTGAAATGGACCACCAAAAAATCGTCTCTTTTTGATTTCATATTATGAGTTCATTTAAAAGAGGACTTTTTTCTGGCTCACTTCAATTATGAGGGCCTTTCTGTTCAAAATATAGCTCCTCTCAGACATTTACCTTTTGGATTATGGGTAGCTTTCTACAGTAACAAGATTGCTGCTGCTTGTCTTCTCCACATTCCAGTAGTATTTTGTTAACCTAGCCCACAGACAATAGGAAAATCAAAGCAGATTTGTTTAGATCATATTTGAACACAAAAAGTGTCTGATGGGACAGGCACAGGAAAGACGAGTCTTGCAGCAACATTGGAAACTGATTAGGCAACATATTGTTCTGTTAAAAGGTAGTGCTGCAGAAACGTAGGTTTTACATAAACTAAAAATATCATTATCATACATGGATAATACCTAGATCATTCATATATTAACACCTTACCAAAATCCTAGTGGTAAAACAAATCAAACGTTGTAATAGAATTCTAATATTAAAAAATTCTGTTTCAGACTTTAGATCTTTAAGTGATGTTCTTTGCATCAAACATTCCATTTTCAATTTTTCATTTACAGAAGTTAGCAGACGCTCTCAACATATATCAATGCTTAAGTAGTCCACATCTGTTCTTCATACTTGTAAAGCTAGACTCAAATCAACATCTGCTTTTGACCAGCCAGCGAAGTTGCATACCTTAACAAACCCTGTCAAAAAGAAAAAAAACCTCAGAAGACACAAATAAGGAAAAATGGTTAAGAGAGTAAATGCCAAAAGGCATATTAGCTACAAGGTTAAGTTTGATTCTCAGAGAGTTCCGTCTATTTGTGGTCCTAAGGTGGTTTCAATATTTGTGGTCCTTAGTTTTTTTTCTTTCCAAGTGATCTTTCTGAGTTTGTTGTGGGTGTTCACATACGCACAAAAACTGCTGACTAATCATTCTCAGGTTTTCCAAAGGGACCTAGTGTGAAAACACACCAAAAAGCTGTACAAACATATAAAGCAAGGGATCTGTGTGTTACAGTGTAGGGGGAGCTTTTGAACCCAACTTATTCTGCATATCTAAACCATCTCTTGTCAGAGTGCAAATTAAAATGAACAGATACCATTTGAAAGTATTCATGACTACACCAGTCTGTGTGAAACATCACAGTGTGCTGTATTATTGAACAAGGGCACATGTCTGTTAATGAATCAGAAATAGACTAGTTCATGTGTTTTTTTCCTTTAGATACTATTATTTCTACAAACTAAATACAACGCAAATTCATGATTTAGAGTCACAAGTACCCCTGGTTTTAACTATATAACAAGTTTTATTCACTTCTACATTTAATAGCAAGCTGACACACCATGTGTTGTAAATTTCATTGATTTGACTTTAAGTATTAGTAAAAAGCTAACACTCTCTATTATGGGTGCTTTCAGGTACAGCAAAGTCGTTGACATTTTATATTTTGGTTTTGTCTTATCAAATAAAACCCATCACGTGTGTTGTGTGTAAAAAAAAAGCAAGAACAAAGATGGAAGAACTGCAATAAAGTGCATTGGGGCTACACCAAGGTCAGCTCCATACATCCACAATGGGGGGAAACACAAGGCAGTGAAACAGCAGCACTAATCTCAGCCAGAGCGGCCATTTGTGATGGGGCCTGTCAGCCCCTCTGTTGGCATATTTCGCCTTGACGAGTCTCATTTATTAAGCGCTGGGCTTTCGCATGCGCCGCGCTGGCTGGCAATCACCTTTCCAGCATCCCAATTAACTCCGTCTTAATTGATGTTAGATGTATTAAAGTTAATGAGGCAGCGGCCCATCTGTTGAGCGGGGAAGTGGAGAGGGTGTTATCATTGAGAGGGCAACACACACACACACACACACACACAATGCAGCAAGGACAGTGGTTTGGGGAGAAGGCCTGGCACACAGCGGGGGGAAAAGACAAAGAAGTGTTTGGCAAGAACACTGTGCACATGAATGCAGGCACACACACCTGGCATCGCTCCGCTGTTCTCTGCCATTCAGCTCTCGTGCGTTTTTACGAGTTTTATATATCAGTGATATGGCCCTATATAAAGACGATGTGTATGACACATGATTAATGAGGCTCAACCAGCTCAGTGTGTCCAATAAATAATAAATCTCCATTTTACAGATACATACACACACTGTGAGGTCTTGGATTAAATTTTAATTTGAGATGATAGCGCCTGGAGCCGGCCAGAAGACTGAATGTCGATGGTGGATGTCAAATCTGCAACCTCTCCCCTTCTCTTTCTTTCTTTCTTTCTTTCTTGCATTTATTTTCATTCTTTAACATTCTCCCACTTTGCTTTTAAGTTACTCTCTCTTTTTTGCTTTAACTTTGTCGAATTGATCTCAGACTATACTGAAACTATACTTTCTCACTCTTTCTCTTTCTTTCAGGCTCTTTATCTCATCCTGTCTGTCCTTCTTATCTTTCATTCAAGTTTAAGCTCAAATTTCTCTTTCTCACTCTTGTTTGTCTATCCCTTAGTACATATCTCTCTCTCTCTCTCTCTCTCTCTCCCTCTCTCTCTCTCTCTCTCTCTCTCTCTCTCTCTCTTTCTCACTCACTCACTCACTCACTCACTCACTGTCTCTCTCTCTCCCTCTCTCTCTATTTGTTATGATTGGTTACGTCTGCTGTAGGGTTTTCAAATGGAAAGATATCATTTGTTGCTTTAAGGCTACATTGTATGTATATTGAAAAAGAGGAATACCAAATTAGAGTCAGGTATGTGTGTGTGTGTGTGTGTGTGTCTGTGGGGGGTGTATGTGTATGTGTGTGAGAGAGAGAGAGAGAGAGAGAGAGAGAGAGAGAGAGAGAGAGAGAGAAAGAGAGAAAGAGACATGTACCCTTGAGATCTCTCTCTCCTCCTCTTTTTCATGCCTGTTTAAATGTTATCAGAGAAAAGCTGATGATGAGTATCTTTGCTCCAGGCCATTCCTAGATCTCTAATAGAACCAGCAATGTTACTTGCTGTAGAGACAGAGACAAACACGCACTGTCATGAAAAGAATAGATTGTGTTGGGTAAAAGCACGATCGAGCAAGTGAGACTTAATTTAATGTGGGGTGAAATTCACTA
Organism: Rhabdalestes septentrionalis; assembly: GCA_037832545.1. NCBI lineage: Eukaryota > Metazoa > Chordata > Actinopteri > Characiformes > Alestidae > Rhabdalestes > Rhabdalestes septentrionalis. The sequence continues at coordinate 11,957,638 of JBBMFX010000101.1, forward strand.
GAAGAACCGCAGAAATGACCAACAGTCTCAGCACACAGTATAACACATTGTTCTCATAACCTGGACATTTGTTTATTTCAAGGCTATTTTCAGTTTTTCATTTGGAAAATTTGCTGATAACCACAAATTTACTGTTCACGACCCTCTTGGTAAAGCAAAATAATAGAAATATATATGGTTTATTTGCGACTTCTAAGACCAAACATAATGAAAAGAAAACATACGCTGTTTTTAGGTCCTTCTTTACAAGACCAGCATTAACACTGACATTTACAAAAACCTCAGCAACACTGCTGTGACTGATACACTTATACCAGCAAGATACACACACAGAAACACACGCACATGGACGCACACACAAACACACACACAACAATGCAAGTACTGTACCATTGCAGTGGTAATAATAATCTATTTTTTAAATGATTTCTCAGTGGAGTTTTCAGAAATTGACCAATGATAAATAATTTGTAGGGTGACTGAATATATTTGCCATGCAACAGGCCGAAGGTGTAATGTGTAATGATTCCTGTGTTTAATTGGGGGCATGTAGGTGCAAACAACAGAAATAACAATAACTGAATACAACTCAGAAACACAAAGAAAACACAATTGGAAGCGTAAACATTAGGGTAGCTGGAAAAGACTAGGCCGAAAATGGCAACAAAGGCACTTTTGGTTTCGGCCGAATTTTATTTATATATCGGACCGAAACTGTGATGACGCAATCATGATGCAGATGATGCAACCACAGCCTCCCCACGCTAGACTGGATTAGAGTCAGGGTGTCTGCTGTGCCCGTGCATTTCTATATTTCTAAGAAAGACACTCAGACAGCCGTTTGTCTCAACGTCTGGGTTAATTTATCAGATAAAATAAAACTGCCCCTATCGCCTTGTCTCTCCTGCCAACGTTGGTGATCTAGTGCAGACATCCGGACCAAGTGATAGTTCTGCCCGGACCCGTGACCAGTCAGGTAAATTTACAAGATTAAGTCATTTTCATAGAACATTATTTTGGACGGTCATGGCTATTGACTGCACTTGTTAGTTTATTAGTGATGCGAAGTTTGGCTCTTCTGGCATGGCTCCCAAAGAAGAGCTGGTTCTTTCAGTTCCTAAATGGCTCTTAGGTTATCATCACCTGTATTCGTTTAGCGAGGGTCGGCTTTTTTAACACTCGCCCCAAACCGCCCCATCAGGTGATCCAAATCACCCCGCCCAACTCGCAAATCTTCGCATGGATAATGAAAACTCAAAACCCGACCCAACCCGAGGAAAAGAAACAAACAGTTTACAATAAAGTGCGTTTTGTAACACTTTCAAATGTATTTGCCTGGGTCTCCTTTTATTTATGGTAAAATAATTAGTAGTGCACTCAGTTCATTACTTGCATTGGAAATGAACAATAGATTTTGTGGAATCCGTTTGACAATGTTGACATAATGGAAGGCTGGAAGATGGACTTGAGTTTGGACCTTCATGTGGGACGAAATGTAATAACTGGACCTCTATGTCTTTTAATTAAATACCCCTGGTCTAGTGGTTAGGCGCTTGCCCTGTGATCAAGATATCACAGGTTCGAATCTCGCTTGACGGATGGGTTTAAATGCAAAGGTGGAATTTCCTGCTGTTCACACTATGTGTTCCGATGTATAACAGAATGATCATGTTTTGTCGGTGTTTTTTAAAAGGAAAAAAAGTTTTACAGTGATTACAGTTAATATATTTCAGTCTTTGTTTTGATGCACTTTTTTGTTGTAAGCCTACAGAGAATGTGGTTTATCTTTCACCAGCACTTGTTCTGAATGCAATATGGTCAAGCACTTCACTAAGAACATAAAAACTGAATTCACTTGTTCTATGAGAGAAGAGAATTAAATGTATAATATTTCAGCTTCCTTGCTTTTAGGTTATTCATGAGTGGGGCCAACATGACATTTTGTTTCAAATGTTATTTGATATTGCACATTGTCTGAATGCTAAATAAATATCTTATTACGATTTAATAATTATTATTATTTATTTGGGTTTTCAGTTTCGGTTTTCGGCCAGGGTGTTTCCCCATTTTCGTTTTTTGGTTTCAGCCCAAATAAATCCTTTCGGTGCATCCCAAAAAAATACTGAAATCAACATATACACACACACAACCTGGTAGTGGACACACTTGGGGGAGAAGCACAGACAGACAGACTACAGATGGGAGGCAGTACATGGGCCGAGAAGAGGAATAACAACAATGAACACGTGGACTGGGAAATAAACACAATCAGACCACGGAACCAGAACCCACACCTGAAAGCCCCATCCCACAAGAAAGCAAGTCCCAAGGCATGAAAGGGGAAAACACCACAACAGGAAACATACAGGCCAAATTAATTCAATAAAACACAGGAATAAGATATGCAGAGGCTATCTGTACAGAAACATATACACAACACAAACTGTACCAGATGGGACAGGGAAGTAAAGAGGGGACAAAACAGAGTATTCACATAAGACTGGACAAGAGAGAGCCTGGGGGACTGGATATGAATTGAGACACCAGATGGCAGGACAGGAGACAAAACCTAGAACAAGGAACAATATACATTAGGACATGGATAAGAATAAGGATGACAACAGGGACAGAGATTACCAGTAATGCAAGTGGACGCCCCACTGGTAGCTTGGATTATATACTACCTAACCAATTGACCACAGCATGTCCGGCTGAAGAGCTGCTGTTCGGATTGCATCCTGAGCAGCACGGGGGCATCACAGGGGACTGTCTTATCAACACTCTTCCCCCTCTACAAGTCTGACTTTAGGTACAGGTCATGTCACCAGCAGAAATTCTCTGATGTCTCTGTCAATGTGGCCTGTATCAGGGATGAAAAGGATGATGAATATAGGAATGTGGTGGACAGCTTTGTTGAGTGATATGTGCTGAACCATTTACAGCTAAACATCACAAAGACCGATTGTGGGCTATAGGAAGCTGGCTCCTCCTCCCACCCCTGTCACCAAAAGAGAAACAGATGTTGAGGTTGTTGAGGACTACAGGTACCTGGGGATACACATTGACAGTAAACTGGACTGGTCTAAGGACATAGATGTTGTCTTCAAGAAATGGCAGAGCTGGCTTTTTTTTGGCGCGTGGGGGGTGGGGGGTGGGGAGGGGTTGGGGCGGTTGGCATAGAGATGTCTTGCAGTATGGTCCTCCTCCTGGTGGAGTGTCCCCAGCCAACAAGTCCTTAAGAATAATTATTGCCAAGAAAAATGGCAAATTATCTGCCTTAGTCTGACTGCCATCATACCTGCATTGCCATCTGAATCTCTGGTACTCCAGATTAGCATGTACTCCAGAACACCAGGGGGCACTATCCATTCTAGCAACTGCCTTGGGGCATCATCTGGGATGCTAGAGGGACTCACATTCCTGGCATGTTGAGCTTGCTGGCCAATTTGTAAGCAAAAGGGCACAAGCTAGTAAAGCATAGACATCAGATCTGCTCAGCATCATGCTTCAGAACTCTGAACACCAAAGGAGGACCTATAGCCAGATCCACATATACACCCTTAGCTGGGGCAGAGGACCCGAGGCCTGATACTGTGGACACCTGGTCTGCGGACCTCAAACCCTCGTGGTTTTCATCTGAGACCACACAGGTTCCATTCCCCCCAAAGTGGCCCCAACCAAGCCCTCTAGCCAGGTATGTGCTCATCTCTGCTTACCTGCCAGTGTAGCTGTAGCCAGCTGAGTAGTTTGTGGCAGGTCCTGGGAGTAGCCTCTCTTCCTTGCCTGGCCCAGGCACAATCTCCTTCAGCCAGAGACTGTAAATAAAATCCTTTTTGCTGTGTTCATGTTAAAGTCTGGCTATCTGTAGTGATTTATGAGTTAAAGGAGTATATAGAGGGGACACAGGTGCACCTGTGGATTTTATTAACAAATACGACCAACATAACAAGACATTCTTGGTACAAGTTAAACATGAATAAATTACATTTACCTCTGACACTCAAACAATACACCAGGGAAAGGGTTAATGGTTAGGTAGCCAGTCAAGGCCTGATACCAGTGCAGGGGTGCACAGATGCAGACACACCTGGTGAAGAAGATTACAGGTGGGACCACTGACAGGACAGCAGGACAGGGGTGGAGCAGAGGCAAAACAACAACAAACACATGAACTGGGCAATAAAAAATGAGACCAGGGAAACGTGTGACAGGTCATTACAATTGCTTTTTGAAAGAAAAAAAAAGCAAATGAAAGCTTTATTTTTACAATGTTAGTGTTGTGGGCCTAATAAAGGAGATAGTGAGTGAATATACCAGGTAGTTGTTTTTGTACAGTGCACAGTAAAGATTATTATGTACCCCACCCAAATTCAAGTTCAGGGTCCTGTAGCAATTCAGTAGAGCCATAATGGCACTCTAATTCTTCTACAGTATTCAAATCCCATGTACCCTTTCCACTTACTTGTCCCCTCTTTTTGAAGTAGTGTTTAACGGAGAAATGCAGGAATAAAAAAAAAAACTTTAAGGTGGGGGCATAGTGGGATTGTAAATGCGATCAAATTTTACGGTTCAGCTCTCCCTCCCTCTGTCTGTCCACTGAAATAGACAAACAATTTACAATCATCTCACACGTTAACCTTTCTGGAGCTGCAGAAAGCCATGGCTCTTATTGCCTGAATGAGATGCTTCGCTTGCCTGATTAAAAATAAGGAAATGGGCTTTGAGGAAAAAGAATAGAAGGCAAAGGGAAATAAAGGATTTAAGGCAGACGCATAGAAAGGTGGCCAGTTATGGAGCACATGGCTGGCATATTTAACCTGCCCATCTGCATGAAATATGGCCACCGGCCATGGCTCCACTTCACTGCTCCCGGGGACGTAGTTAACATTTCCGCAGGTGAAAGGGGAGGCGTCGTTAAAGAAAGCCAAGCACCAGGGATGCTCATCTCAGAGCCGCCCCAAAGCCATTTACTGCATGAGAGCCTCCATATCACCATCAATCCCCTTGCCAAGGACCTGGAGGCACCCACAGCACCTCACAGGCTTACAGCTGGACCCTCTAAGCCATGAAAAGACATAATATCTATCCCATGAAACAGTTTACAATAGCTAGTTGCATTGCTTTGGATATTGGAGGGAAAAATAAAGGACTTATATCTTTCAAAATCAAAGTAGAATTTGTTGTATTGTGCCATTACTGTTTATGTTTCAACATGCACCATAGTGTGCCCAATTCAAACTAACCCAGCTGCCAAAGCAATATGTTCCGGAATCTTTTACTGAAATATAAATTTTAAAGGCACATTTTAAACCAGGGGCTAAGTGAGTTACATAGTCATTGAAAATCACAAACAAACCAAGGGAAAACAGAATGAAATCCTAGAAAGAGTGGCAGCCAAATCAATTAAAATAGGCCAATATCAACATCATGGCATCCAGTAATTAATAGGGTAAATTGTGTGCCGAAATAATGGCAAGCCATTTATCTTTACCATGGTAGAGTTTGTAAGGAGCTGTCAATTCACACTGTAAAGCTTCGGCCATACAAAGAACCAGAGAACTTGTCAACCATTGTAGGAGTAAAAAGGGCTCAATCATCCTGAAACCTCCTTTGCTGTTATAGAAGTCTTCTTTCCTTTTTAAGTACTACTTGTGATAGTTCAGGCCATGATAGAAATTATTAAGCCCATTAAACCCATTAAAACTCAAAACCTCAGAAATAACTGGAGTTATGTGAGGTTTGTGCGCTCCTTCCATCGACCTGCTTCTATCTTGACAGAATCTGTGCCATACTCCAACACAATGTGATTTGGGAGTGGCAGAACTGGTAGTTGGCCCACTCCAGTCAGCCAAGGACCTTCAGTAAATTTTGCATTGCATTCAGGTCTTACAAAAAACAATACATTTTTTTAAATGTACTATCGTTTGCAACAGGTACATATTATCAACAGCCTTTTCCATAAAGTGTTCAGACCACCACTTTGCTGTATATTTTTTAATTGTCATCACGACATTCATTAATCCTTTATCGGAATAGTTTTCCAGCACTTTCCACAGATGCTTGATTAGAGAGATCTGAGGAATTCGGAGGCCAATTAAACACCTTGATATATTTTGTAAAACCATCCAAAGCAAATTTGCAGTGTTCCAAGGTTAATTGAAAGAATGGCATTCAGAGGATATTAAGCAGCATAAAAATATGGTCCTGTGTTGGCTATAAACAAATATTGTATAAATGACATTTAGAGATCCAGTTAATGCCATGACATCATTGCAACAACAAGATTCAGAGCATATTAAGCAACAGCCATCCATGATCCTGTGCTGGTCATGACCTGATATCACAGGAATTACATTAAGAGAACAAACTTGAATTAATGGATATATATGATAGTGAACATCATAAACTGATGTTGCAAGAATGACATTCAGAAGACATTTTGCAAAGGACTTGGTCATTTGTTTGGACATCATTTATATCATTTAGTAGAGGCTCTTTTTCAAAGCAACTTCCATACCCTAACTACAGGGGGCAGTCTCCCTGGAGAAACATGGGCTTAAGGGTCTTGCTTAGGAACCCAGTTGTGGTGACCTCCAGAGGCAAGCATCCCACCCACTGGACCACCAATTAAGCAACTGACATCCTAACCTAATGTGTGGATGAATACATTTCAGAAGACATTAAGATCTACTGTTGAAAGACATTTGGACATTAAACAATGTAAAGTGAAGGTCTTGTGTTGGTCATGACCTGAATTACAAAGATGACATTTAGGAGGTACAATACAAACATGTTCCTGTGTTGGTCATAACCAGATGGGACCAAATGGAATCAGGAGTGCTCTTGATTTTTTGGAATAAAAACCTGAAGCCACACTGGTCCCTTGTTGACACCCCTGGTGTAGTGTTTTTTGTAATGTAACATTATATGGAAAACATTCAGAGAACATTATTATATATCTGACATACATGGTCCTGAATTTATCATAGCTTGATATAGTAAGAAGTTTAAAAATATGCATAATCCTGTGTTGGTCATATCCTTATGCTGCAGGAACAAAACTAAAAGGACATTAAGCAACAAATGTACATAAGCAACATCTTCTGTTGGTCATAACCTGACAAAAGCAATTTTCAGAGGACGCTCATGGACATGCATGGTCCGGTTGGTTAGATTCCATTTATCCGGAATACATTTAGTGAGCACATATGAACATGCATATAACAGGTTAGCCTAAATAGTGCATGAATAGTGTAGTTGTGTTTTATATACCGAGGTTACAGGGGTTATTGAGGAAAGAAGGCACTGAGAAAAACTTAGAAAGTATTTACCTCTCAGGCATGTGCAGTTAGAGACCTAGACATTACGTGACATTTGTCCTAAGTCCAACGCTTTAAGTTGTCCAGAGTCCATCTTCATGTGTTGTCAGTTGTCCTCCTCATCATTATGATCATCATTCTCAGCATCTTCATCCTTGTCATCATCAAACATAACCTTCGTCAGCATGTGTTGTCCCGAGTCTATCATCATGAACATCATCATAGTCATCATCATTTTTACTATGCCCGTCATCCATGATCATTGACTATTTTTTTTACCATCTTTATTACCCTCAACAGGTGTCTTTTACTTGGTCTATCATCATGTGTGTTTTCCAGAGTCCATCATATATCATATGTATTGTGCTGTGTTCCTGACCATCATCATGTGCATTTTCCTAAGTCCACCATCATCTTAGCTATTATAATCTTCATCTTCACCAGCATCACCACCATCATCATCATCATCATCCTCATCATCAACAACAACAAAAACAACATCATCATCATCAAGAATGTTGTCCTGAAAACATCATGTGAAATTTCCACAGACCTTTATCAGAACGGTGTTTGTTTTCCTGAGCCCTCTATCATTATCATCATTGTCATCCTTTTTATTGAGTCCCTTATCACAATTATTTTGTTTAGTCCATCATCATCATGTATGTTTGATTCCAACTCTGTGTGTTGTCTAGAGCCCATCATCATCATTATGTATTTGTCCGCCCGGTTTCATGGTCATTGCCATGTGGGCTTTCCTTGGTTCACCAATAATTTTGTTATTATCATCTTCATCATGGTGATCCTGTGTGTCTTCCTGAGTGCATCATCATTCCTGTTGTTATCGTCCTCGTCTTAATCATCGTCATGTGTTGTCCTGATTCCATCATCATCACCATCTTTATCATTCTTGTCATAATCGCCATCGTCATTGTCATCATCATTTTTATTGTCATCATTAATAAACATTAAGTATGTTTTACTGAATCCATAATCATCACCAGCATCATCATTATTATGTTTGGTTTCCTCAGTTTCTTATTTTATAATCTTTGTTTGTTTTTTTTCCTGAGTTTATTGTCATGCATATTTTCCTGAACTCATCATAGTCATATCATCTTCTTCATCACCATCATCATCATTATCCATCATCATGAGTCCATCATCATGTGTATTTTCTTGAGTTCATTATCAATATCCTGTTTGTTTTCCAGAGCCCAACATCATCATCCATAATCATCTGCGATCATCATCGTCACCATCACCATTTAACCATGTGTTGTCCTGAGTCAATCGTGTTTATTTCAGTTATTAATTTGTTTGGTTTCCTGAGCCTAATATAATCTTCATCACAATCATTAGGTCTGTTTTCTTCAATCTTCTCCTTGTTCTTGTTATCTGAGCACAACATCATCATAGTTGTTGTTGTCAACATCCTCATTGTCAATGTCATCATCATCATCAAGTGTGTCCATCATTATTATTATCAGGTGTTTTCCTGTGTCAATATCATCATCCATAATGAATCATTGTTTTTACTAAGCCTAACAATATAATCACCAGGTGTTTTTAGTTTATCATCCTGTGTAGGTTGTCCTGTGTGTTTTCAAATTGACTCATCATCATCTTCCCCATCATGGGGTGTGTCTTCATCAAGTGTGTTGTCCTAAAACCAGTATTAATTAGTGTTTCTTTTCATGAGCCATCATCATTATTAGTTGTGTTGTCAAACATCACTGTGTGTTTTTTGTGTCTTTTTCTGTATTTGTTTATTGTCCGTTTATAATGCTTCTGTATGAATGCTTCTATAAAATTAGTAAAAAGGTTGTAATTTTAGAACCTGGGAGTGGTATGCACCAGTAATAGTGGATGTTTTCTTGATAAGCATGTAATGCAGCATTTTAAAATACTAACGTATAACAATTATAAATCATACTTATGCTGCCCAGCTGGGTGTGAAGCTTGAGGCGTTATCCCAGCCAGTTAATATACCCACCGTGGATGGTCGGCCTGTTAAATCCAGTACCATCACTCACCAAACCTCGCCCCTCTCCAGTGCTATTGACAAGCACCAGGAGAGTCTTACCTTTTTCTTCACTTGCCTCACCTCTCCACTCATATTCCTGGGGTTATGGGGTGCCGTTTGTAAAAACAGCTTCACAAATTTAGAGGTGTCATTTTTTCATCATTTAGCACAATGTTCACAC
>JBBMFX010000101.1:12004988-12015740 GCA_037832545.1 Rhabdalestes septentrionalis
GTGAACATTGTGCTAAATGTTAAAAAAATGACACCTCTAAATTTGTGAAGCTGTTTTTACAAACGGCGCCCCATATGGATGTGACATGGCTCCAAAAAACCTGGATATGGGTATGTAGTTTTTATGATGGTGTTTGATGACGTTTATTTAATTGCAAGCTGCAACAAAAGTTGTTACACAAGAACAAAATATCAGTATATGCTAGTGCTCCGTTAACAAAACAAGTTGATGTGGCTTTTAATGTGAGTGGAGAGAAATCCAAAGAAGGGGGGTAATACCACCCTCCCTGTCCCAGTATTCTTTTCTCTTTGTCATTTTGATAAACATGGCATTTCATGTTACACTTTTATTTGCTAGTTAGTCATAGCAGCACACACACTGTGATCTGGTCACACTAAACATTTTAACGTTGCCAGAAAATTGTCATAGGTTATATTTGGACCCAAGACTGTGATGAGGCCATCTTTAAACCTCTCCCAGTTCAACGCAGGGCTACTGTTAAGGAGCCACAGGCATAGAAATCACAACGATTGTTTCACGATTTTCATTTTTCATTTGGTACAGCTCAAAATTCTACACTGTGCACTGGGCATTGATTATGCAAAGATCCATAATGCATTAGGTTGTTCTCTTTAAACGAACATTGGTTTACTAACTTAAAAAAACCAAAATGGATCGTCTATGATATCGCTCAAAGGACCTAAAGTCCTTTTTGCCACAGCTACATGGAGTAACACGCTTAAAATATTCATTAAGACAACACTGTTTCAGCAGACTAACACTATTTCAAAATGTGCCATAGTGTGGCCGGCCAGTGTCTCCTCACTTTTGTTTTTTCTTTTCTTTCAGTTTTTAACACAAGTATCTCTTTACCACTGAGCTTCAAAATTTTGCTTTATTCTGCAGCTTTACTATTTTGCTGCAACTTCAAAACACTGCAGTTTATGAACACGCACTTAGGAGGTGGACCAGCTCTCAGGACATGTGTTCTTATAGTGACAGAGTTATCAAAAAAAACAAAAACTTATGAGCAGGTTAGAAATTAATTTAAGGCATTTTGACTCTTAAAAATTATTTTTAGTCATTTTTGCACATTTCAGTTACACAGTCATTCTTTGCTCTTCTGAAGGTGGTCTGGGTGGTGACAGTAGATAACCTCCAACATTTTAACGGCTATTGTTAAAGGTATTTTGATATTCAGACCATTTCTATATGAAGGTTTCAATGCTCATTCTGCACGTGACACTCACTCATCTGTTGTATAAAAGAAGTCATATAAATGTCCTTCAGGTGCCTCCCAGAAACAGGAGAGATCATCTAGGTTTCTGCTAAAACATTTTGGGCTCTCTTCATCAGTCAGCAGGGCCACATCTGGAAAAAGAAAGACCTTATAATCATTATTTAAAGGTAAAAAATTGATCTGGCAGAGTAACAAAAATTTAAATCACTTCATTTGAAAAACATCTTCAGACTAACTACTACACAAAGGGAACCATCTATCATTTCAGTCAATCAGTGGCAAAACATGATTAACTCACAAAAAAAGGATTGTCAATGTTATAGTGAAGGTGCCAAAAATGCTTGCATCTGATTCCCTAAAAAATGTTAAATGGATGTTTGTGAATGAGGTCTGCAAATGTGAACCTTTCAGACGTCTACAACCATCCACACAATACAAATGTTCTGTTTCAAACTAATGGTTCTTCCTTGAAGTATATGTTCATAAAATAACCTTCTAGGAACTGTTATTTTTAAGAGTGGAGACACTTGAATGTGAATTCCTTCACACATCTAAGGGAAACCACTGACAACATGAAATATATCTGATCATCATCCGTGTACACTGTTAGGAAAAAGGTAAATTGATCCTCGAAGGTACAACATGGTCCTTAAGGTATAGTTTTCAAGTTACACCACTAAAGACATTTTGAAATGGAATAATAAAAGTCAACTAAAGACTTGAGCTTACATTTTATTAGGAGAACCAGCTCTACATAATACTCTCCCTAGTGCCTAGTACATACAATATAATGTCCACTGGATGTGTATGGAAATGTTATAGTTAGTTAAAAGTTGTAATCCATGCAGTACCAGGACTATTGCTCTGCCAAGAGCTTAGCTGAATGGTTATGAAATGGCCTGTACTGTAGAGAGTTATGCCATGTTTCCAGGTGCATCTAACAACAATTCTACTAACACAGCCTATTAAAGACCTAATAAACATCAATTTATTTTTTTTTAGCTGTTAGTTAGCTATTTTGTTGCAACAATATCAAACTATCACTCTTCTTGCACCATTTAAAATGCTAACTGCCATTGATAAATTGATCAGTTGAAGAACTTTTGCTTTAGAAGTTTCATTTTGGAAGCATGAAGGTTTGCTATGGCAAAACAAACTGTAAACATGTACAATTTATGTTAAAGAAATTCAGGTCCATTACAGAGGAGATTCATATTCTAACAGTGCAACAGTAGTGGCAGAAAATGCATGGATTTAAAATCCTTTGAAGGTTAGGCAGCTTGTTTGGCGTCATAAGGAGCATTATAACTTAATACTCAAACCAAGAAATGAAACAGCTCTATTTTCCAACCTACCTTGCTTCGACAAATGATGATCACATCTGATCTGCACAATCAAACAGATGCAGAGTGTCGACCAGGTGAGCTTTGGATCCATCCTATGAACAGGTAACACTTTAACCCATGATCCTGTTAGACTTCACATGTCTTTGTGTGTGTGTGTGTTGTCACACGACTGAGGTGTAAATTTGCTGTGGGTGTATTAACACTGTGGGTGGCTCTGTCTGATAGGACTTTAGCGCAGTAGGAAGTGTGAGTGCAGTGGGTATGTGCAATGCATAGGCTGGTGCCCATACTGGGCCTCTGCCTTGCTGTCAACAAACACTCACAAATTTCAGATGTGCTCAGACAGTTCAGCACATCCTTAAAGTGCTGGTGATGGAGTGGTTCAGTTAGCTGTTTAGGTTGGATATTCATTAAGAAAAATACATGTACAGAATTTGTGCTGCGGTATTAATGGGTTGGAAAACGATTCTAGCTCCCTTTTCAGAATTTGTACTGAAAACTATGCCAAACAGAATATTCAGTTTAGCAAAACTTACCAATGTTATAAGTAGATAAAGGAGCATCACTAAAATGATGAGGTATAAGGGTGAAGGACTGAAATTGGACTGATTATTTTCATTCTTTTCGTACCCTGATGGATTTCAGGGCTTACAATTAAGGAAAGAAGAGTTTATTTCAAAACATGACAAATCATTTTGACACAGATAAAAATACAACTAGGTTTATAACTACACAAATACTTGAACCAGTACACAACTGAAAACAAAATAACAAAACAGAAAAGTAGATCATGTATATGTGCAGTATTTGAGTGTGTATTTATGTGTATAAGAGATTGTGCGAATGGAAAGGAAACCCTGCATCCTCTGCATGACAGGTTCAGTGCCTGCGGCTCACTAAAGGAGGAAATTCTCTGACAGATCGCTGAGTTGCAGCTGGCAAAGAGGCCCAACCTCAAACCCTCTACTGATGGGGGTGAGAGAGAGATGGAGAATGTAACCTATGTTCCATGTTGAACTGAGCCACTCAATGCATCTGACATCACATATTTTTATAAATGTTTTATTTATCAAATTAAGCAATTTCCAGTTCTGTAATGCCCTTTAACATTACATGTACATGCATTGATAAGCAAGAGGCTGAATTAGGTAGATAATGTGTAGGTAAAAAGTACGTAATTGTTTTCCAAAGAAAGCACCGAAATATACAATACTCTATATGTACACACAAGCAAAAGTTAACTCAAAGTCAAATATTTACATGTGGCAGTGAAAAGACTTTGGTACACTTTATGAGCTTTTTCATTCCATTAATCTAAGTGCTACACAGATTGACTGGTATGGCATCCCTATCCATTTGGAATGTATTGAGGTGCCTGTCCACTTCATCAGCTTTACAACGCAGCTCTCCCAAGAGAACAAGAAGTCCACTGAGTAAATCAAATCCCCACAGACCCCAGCAGGTACGGATACGACATAAAAGTACTTTATGTTTGGCTCCATAGCATTTGACCATTCAAAGGCTGACTGTCTATTTTTATCACCAACTTATGAGATCGTCCACCACCTAGCAAAAGGGGGCAGAGGCCCTATGAGTGTCCTTTCACAGTCTTTACCCTACAACCATGTGGTCCTGGTTGAGTGTTTCTTCGAGCGGTGAAATCGGACAGAAGGCGTTTGGCAGTAGCGAAGTGCCTTGCTATGGCGAGCCTCCCTCGGAGTGTGGAACCTGCTGGAATCTGGGGGGGCGGGTAGTCAGGCCTCTTCTGCTGTAGCATCTATTCCAGCATAGGTGAAGTTCTCAAAGAGAGCCATGTTGACATAAGCCTGCAGGAAAACCCAGAAATATTAGTATATTATAGTAATTTGGCAATAAAGTAATTCCTCTCCTCTATCAGTCAAGTCATGTTTAGCTGTCTACACACTGTGTGACATAATGGATAAATGGATACAATGAGTTTGCACAGAACTCATTTTAGCAGTGACCCTTTGTTTCCCCTTTCCAAAGTCAAAGCAGATTTTCTTATTATAGTACTGTGAGTCTCAACTGGTATTAGGGAGTGAGCTCTGGGATCAGTCAGTTATAAAGTTTAATTTGCTCTGGAATTAATACTTAGCAGGCTTTAAAAACTAGAGACCACACTGAATTAATAGAGACATAGTTGATGATCACCCAAATTACAGCAGCTCACAAGTGAAAATTCTTTACATCAGATATATCCAAAAATACTTTACAAACCAGTGCAGTTTGAGTCAAATGTGCAAGGGCACAAGTTTGGTGAGACAGGTGGTGTTTTGTGTCCCTATCAATGTTTAAAGGGGGATGAATTGTTGCAGATGTTCGGTGAATCACTCTCAAAACATGTCTTAGTGACAGATTTAATTTTATAGGTTTCTTCATGTCTTTATGTGCCTGGGCACACAAGACTCATCACAGATAATATATATACAGTGAGTATTTTTTATGCTATTTTACTGCAGCAGTAAAGGTAAACCTCTGCGTTTAAAAGGCTAGACCTTAACCAGGGTTTGTTAGTAATAGTCTAGCAGTTAGCTGTTGTCTAACCATGTTAGCAATAGTGTCTGTATCTGTGTGACTCATATATATGTGATTTCTAGGGTTGCAAATGTCTGATTTTGGGCCAGATATTACAGCTTCGATCTACCATTTCTAGGTGCCCAGTTGGTACCACCGACTAGACGTTAAAAGACTAAATTTGTCAAAGTAGGTAAAGCCCAGTCATGCCCTGTCTGGCGCTTTCACAGTGCCTCTATCTCTCAACCTTGTATCTAACCGCTATACTGGTTTATATTAGACTGAAGATCTGTGTGTGAAAACAGCAATGAAGAAACTGACACTAAATATTTAAAGCATCAAAAGCAAAGTGTGAGTGCACAGAGGTGTGTTAATACACAGTACATCTTTCAGATACTTCACTGTCAACATACAAGCAACTAAGCACTTTTTCAAAACATTGAGTTGGTTAAGATATACAGTGTATGAATCTCGTATGTGTTACAATTGTTTAATAAGCCTTTCATATATAGGTTCTGGATGGATTATTAGTAATATTTACACTGATATTTTATCAATAAACTCCTGAAGAAGGTGATTGTTTTATTGCTGAGGCTGATTCTTTTTAAGAGCTACTGTCAGTAAAATTACTAACAAAATCAGTTACATCCGTGTATATATGCTGCACTATAATTGTAAGCCATTCCAGTGGGAACAGGTTAAATCAGATGGATCAGCATATTTGTTTAAATGTATTTATTATCATTTGAAATGTTGAAGGTAAAACTGTTCAGACTTTTGAGTAACTATTGAATGGCACAGTCCTAAGTTGAAATATCCTTATCATATATATCTAATAAATATTACAAAAAATCATTATATGATGGGCAAGGTGATATGATCGAAATAAAAAAACTGCCTATATCTGTGAGGGGTTGAATATGCTAAACAGATGGAAGGGTCATTGGACGGTGGCATGTTATGAAGGATGAGATAACTAGGGGGTGGAATGGGCAGCAATGAGTGGACTGACAGCTGACTGGAGCAGGTGTGTTAAAAATCCTGCCTCTTACCTTCCTGGCCTCCTGCATCCTGTTGAGCTGAACCGATATTTGAGAAAACGGTGGCCGTTCATAAGGCCTGTCTCGCCAGCACTGTCTCATGAGTTCATACCTAAACAAAGACATTCTTAAATGCAAATAACCACAGTTGGTGCTGTTATTTGTATTATTTTTTTTACACTTCTGTCATTCGATTGTTGAAAGTCTTCTCCAGAAAAAGGGCATGACTCCAAATGGTCAACGTTGCTAGAGTAGTAATGGTGCAAGAACACTATTTTAATCTTTGGACAAATATAATCTTTTTGCCAGCTCAAGTTGGATGTTTTGCTTCTCTTTATAGAATTACAGAGTGATAGTTTGTAAAAAAAAAAAAAAAGTAAACCAATGGCAAAAGTCGTAGGAGCACTTGAAGAACTTACACTTCATCATCACAGTTTCTGGGCTTCTCCATCCTGTAGCCCTGAGGAAGTTTCTCATAGAGTTCAGCACAAGTCATCCCACAGTATGGCGTTCCACCTGCCATTAAAACAGCTCAGTAAATCATTTATTCACTTACTCCTGCTACAGATAGCTTTATTATAAACCTGCTTGCACATTTTCAAATATTTTGATGCATTTTACATTTTGTATGCTTTTGATTCTTCAAATTCAACACAATCTTAGTTGGATTATGGTGATCCGTGTTTTACAGATCCTAAAATACTGCTACAGCTATATAGCTTATTTCTTTCTTACTGAATAATTCATAGTATTTACTGAAAGATAACTGAATCCTAAGACTGCTGCTAGTATAGTGCAAAGAAGGATAGTGCTTAAACTGTCACGAGAGTCAACCACAGTTTTGTGTACTGCAAAAAACATACAGATTATGTAAGCTCTTTTAACCACTCCATGCTCCAGAGTGTGAATGTTTCTTTTCACACTTAGCGACTTTATCTCATCTCCTAATCTGACACCAGAAGTGGAGGCAGAGGTGATTTGATCAGATAACAAAGATTCAATGTGCCAATAAAATTACTCTCATAAGATACTAATCACTTTACAGTACGAGATTCACACTCTTTGCCCTATGAGATCTACATTCATCAAGTTGTGTTTAGAAACAGTTTTTTTAGGTGTTAGTGTGGAACAAAGAAGGAACAAATTGAGAAACATAAACTCACCCAAACTTACAATCTCCCAAAGAAGGACCCCAAAAGACCAACTAAATGAGACAGTAAAAGTAAAGGAGAGATTTGTCATTGTCTTTGGAAAGGTCAGAGTCAAAGGTCTTTAGAGTCAAGAGTTTCTTTTATGTGCTCAAAGTATGGGTCAGCTATTTTAAAGTAATTTTTAAAAATACCATTTTAAATGAACGACACGTATTCACAGGTTAATGCAGAGTAAGCTGCACTGAAATATTTGCCAAAATTAAAAACTGCATTTCGAATAATTGCTTGAAAAGCACTGTTATTTGATAGCCAATGTGTACCAAGCCAAGAAGAACACACCATTTGTTTTTGAGCTTTAAGTACAACAAGTTCCTCACTGTGTAAAAATAGGATTTTTTGACATTGTCGTTGTGGCCTAGTGGTGGCTTTGGCTTTAGAGCTTCCTGCCTCATTATCAGTTCCTCCCTTCTTATTTATCACTTGCCCAATGGACATATGCAGGGCAAACACAAAATGATTTGTTGTTTTGGACAGAAATGACTGGTGGATGTGTCACAATGTACTGTGTGTTAACTGATATAGGATTGTTGACAATACTCTCAAAAAAAGCAAGTTCATCAGATGAAACATAGCATTGTGTTTCTAACAGAAGTGCATTTGCAGGAGTGGATAATTTCCATATAATTAGACAGGGACACACACAGAGTGATAGGTGGAACTTACACATCACTCTTTGTGGTGTAGACACTGTAGTTGAGTGACTCAATAGCCATCCATCTCACAGGCAGTCTCCCCTAAGAAAAGAAGCAGCAATGTGATCAAAAATGTTCCTCAAGGCTTAATATTGTGCAAATCTGTGTAATATTATGTAAACTGCACTACCAAAGTGTTACATATATATGGCGCCAATCTTCCATCTATGAGAAAGTCAACACATTGACCTATCAGCTCTTTAAGCTCTGCTAAATTTCCACATGAAAGATTAATTAAACGATTTGGACTTTGAAGCTCTAGAAAGTCATCAACTGTGAATTCACACTATGAATGTGGATTGTATCAGCGGGCTGGTGTTTTAGCTAGTATAAATTTGTTTGATGTGGTGTGAATGTGATATTTGGATATCTTCCCCGAGGTGGCAGACATGCATGTATGACACAAGAGATTGGTCAAATTTAAAAATAAAAAGGGTGGTTAGTGTCTGTGTAGCTGGGATGCCAACTCTCATGCATGACCTCCAATATCTCACACTTAAAATCTATTTTCTCTTTTTGATCTAAGATGCCCATTGTGCACATCCCTCTAGGGTAGGTGGCACACCTAATGATGCAGCAGTCATCAGCAAATGAAGAAGCAGCAGCAGCATACCTATGGGGTGCCATTTGTCTTAAATCTTAAATCTAAATATTAAATGCTAAACCTAAATGCTAAATCTAAATGTTAAATGTTGCTTTTACGAATGGCGAGCTATATGCTAATTGGCCACACCCCGTTATTACAATTGGCTTGTACTTAGCAAGGGGCTGGACTGCACGCTGTCCCTCACCAACATGGAGGATTAGCCTTAAATGATCTTAAATCGAAATGTTAAATATGAAAAAGATATCTCGTATTCTAAATGTGAATTTCAATGTGTGAAAACTGTATGAACATTGTGCTAAATAACAAAAAAAAAATTCTCTTTTAATGAATCTGCGATCAAATGAAACACATTTCAGGCATTCATATTTGCTGTCCTAACCTAAAAAAACTTTACTCACCATAGTCTTTTTGACATACACTTCCTCCCCTCTAGACAATCCAAAATCTGCAATTTTTGCCACCAAGTTGTCTCCAACCAGCACATTCCTGGCAGCTAAATCTCTGTGAATGAACTGGAAGTACACATTAAGACAGTTTTACTAAATGACATTTCAGCAGTTCTGCGCAAGAATATGTCTAAGGCCCACCAATCAGACAAACTCAGCCACTGTTCACCAAATTAATAATGCAAAGCATCTCATCCATTGCTATAGTGTGGTGTTATAGACACTGTGTGTACCTGTTTATCACTAAGGTAATGCATGCCTGTTGCTACATCCACCGCAAACTGCAGAAGCTGCTGGGATGTGAGTGTGGAGGCTGTTCCATGTTCTTTAGCAAAGGCTGGGTCTGTCTCCAGAACACGGCTTTTCCTTAAGAAATCCAGGAGATTCCCATATGGAGCAAACTCAATAGCAATATACAGGTAACCTGTTCATCAAAATAAAACAAACAAACAAACAAACAAAAAAAATGACAGTGTACCTCCAGGTTCAATTAAAGCTAATATAATTTCCATCCAGTACTGCTCTTTACTGCCTTTGAGTAATTGGACAGTGATAGTATATACTCTCTGGCCTGTAAACTGCAATAAAAGAAGGTCAAAGCGTAGGATGTCAAGTTTAATTCAGTGGCATACACTGGGTGAACCGTACTGAAATCGCAGTCCTTATTATACACAATGCCCAGGTGATTATTAGTAACTGGACAAACAAATAACCTTGCATAATGTATTTATGTTGAATAAATCATGATCATTGTCTAAAGTCTGCTATCCATAGACATCATCAGATGGGTCATTTTTCTGATGAAATCCAGCCAGACCTGCAATGCAGTATTTCCATTTCTCATGTAGTTCAATCTCATAAATATGCTGATATCTGTATCCATAAAATTATCCATACTTTTACCCTCTCCTATCCAGGTTATCCAGATTTACCCTCTCCTATCCAGGTTATCCAGATTTACCCTCTCCTATCCAGGTTATCCAGATTTACCCTGTCCTATCCAGGTTATCCAGATTTACCCTGTCCTATCCAGGTTATCCAGATTTACCCTGTCCTATCCAGGTTATCCAGATATGCAGCTCATCTGGATGGAGTTGCTGAGGATGTATATGCAACCTGCATGGCCAGCAGATGGCAGACTCACCTCTGTTTTCACAGGCTCCTAGGAGATTAATGATATTTGGATGTTGGCCCAGCTTGCATAACACCTCCAGCTCCCCAGCAAAGTCCCGGTGGTCATTCTCTGATGCAAACTCTGTATTATAGATACACAAAATGCACTGACATAAAACAGACAAATGGCAATGTATTTTGTGCCGTGGTGCTTATTAGTTTGGATAGTAAATCTCACCCTTAAGCATTTTGATGGCAGCACTTATTTTGGTGCCATCCTTTTTGATCATGGCTTTGATGACCTGGCCAAAATTCCCCTCTCCAATGACATCCTCAAACTTGATATCATCCCATTCCAGAATGGGGTAAGTGAGGGGCTCTGGTGTGGGCTTCGGTCGTCGGGTCAGTGTGAGGGTCCCTGAGCTAAACTGCAGTATTGTCTCTTCTCCATGTGTGTGTGTGTGTGTGTGTGTGTGTGTGTTTGTGTGTGTGTGTGTGTGTGTGCGGGTGTGGGGGGGGGGG
>JBBMFX010000101.1:12019633-12032178 GCA_037832545.1 Rhabdalestes septentrionalis
TTGTGTGTGTGTGTGTGTGTGTGTAAGTGTTTGGGGGGGGGCAGAGCAAGGGACACTATTAGAGTCACTGTCTCAGTTTTTGCGTTTGTCTATCCATCATGAACTATTCATGAAAAGTGAAAGCTGGTGTTATGTAAAAAATAATAATCAAAACACAGCTTTAGCAAAGAGAATTTCAAGGTTATCCTTAAAACTACTAAACAGTGCTAGTCTGAGACATTACTCTTGAAGAAAAATAACTACTCTTAGATCAGCACCTGACACAGCTTCACCTGTCTTTGAAATGTGTACACTCACCGATCCAGACTGGTAGGTGAAGGTACGCCTGCGTTTGACGATAGATTTACGGATGTAGAAAAGGGCCAGTAGGGCGAGCAGGATGGTAACACAGGTGACAGCCACTGAGCCGACCACAGCCCACAGCAGTTGATGATCTTCTGCCAGGGGTCTACCAACTCCCTGAGTGGTGGGGCTGAATTTTAAAGTGCCTGACAGACACAGTAAGACACATCAGCTATCAGTATTTTTACCGGTTTCCTTTCAAAATACATCAATTAACAAGTAATACAATCTCTCTGCCCTAAATAATAATAGAGAAAGAAACACATTGTTCAAAACTTTTTTGCTAAGGCAACACTGCCTGTTGTCACATCTTGGATGTTTTGAATAATGATTCTTATATGTTACTGCTGTGTGACAACTGGCAGTAATTCAAAGGATTCTAGGAAGCTGTAACTAAGAAACAAATGCTTCTAAAATTACTGAAAAAAACATGTGAGTTATTTGAGGAGCAAATAAAAAAGAGTGATGAGCTCTGGCTAGTCCTAGAGGTGTATGATGTCAAATGTGTGACTAGAACATTAGAGAGTTCTCTTTTATGAACTCTCTGAGACTTTGTTTGAGCCAGCAATATTTTACTCCTCAAAGGGACAGGATCCAGAATGCCTATTTTTCAAGCAAATAACTTAACCTATTATTTGTCATTTGTCAAGTTCTTACAATTCCTAAAATGTGTAAAAGATTGAATGTCAATTAAAAATACTTATAAGGATATAATATAATATCATACCATCTCCCTGGGTCTTGGCTTGCACAAACTTGCTCCACTCCCCATGCACTTTGGAGAAAGCTCGCACCCTGAACTGGTACAAAGTGCTTTCGTTCAGAGCAGTCACATCTTTTGTGGTCTTGTTCCCATCGTCAGTGTCCACCCATGAGTGCAGGCCATCTTGGCCCACTGGTTGGTATTCAATGGTGTATTTGATAATACCCCCATTGGGATCCTCAGGGGGCTGCCAGCGAACTCTCACTGCACTGATGGACAAAGGGTCAGCCTGGATGTTCCTTGGGGAAGAGGGTCCTGGGTTTGTAAGGGTACAAAAAGTGCCCAGTATGTTAGTTTTAAATCATTTTCCCAATAACTCAGCCGACTTGCAGCTTTCCAATTCAACACAGCATTTATTTTCCTTAATATTCAGTTAGACTTCCATTATGATGCTAATTTTTATCCTAGCCAGTGCAATCACTCTACATCACTCTGAGCCAGCTAACCTGAGTAGATGTGGGACACCAGTAACATGGGAATACTGCTCTTTCCTAATTAAAAGCGCCACCTAGTGGTCAGAAAGTGTTGCTTCGCATCACTCTGGGACAACAAGAACCTCTGCCAGTTATGAGTGCCACCTAGTGGTCAGAAAGAGTTTTCAGTTTTACCCTGGCTGTGGAGGTGGATGTGATATGGCTTTGAGGCAGCCCCAAGGCTGCCACAGTTGACCAGCCGGACGACTACATGGTAGTTGCGGTGGTACTCCAGGTTGTAGAGCTTTGTGGAGTGCACACTGAGCAAGGTGGTCTTCTCCACCAGCTTCTCTTCATTTGGTCCGTAGAGCTGCACTAAAAAGCCAGTGGCTTGGCCTGGGCCGCTGGGCAGACGCCACTTCACTGTGGCGTTTCGCCCTTCTTGAGAGCTGAAATCAATCTCCGGCCTGGCCATGGGCTCTAACGACAACAGAATACGCAATCAGGGCCTGTCTACTGTGATTGGTAACCCACACACTCTTCATTTTAGAACCACAGCCTCAGCACTCAGTGAAGCTTCACAGCAAAACTCACCCTACAACACAACCTAGCCACTAACACAAGCAATCTGGACCTCAGACTGGTTCTAAAACAATTCCTGTCAGTTACTACCACCATACAATCTTCTATCTTACTCTATCCAGGCACCAAGTGAGGCTCTAGCAATGACTATTTATTCTTAGCTTTAATGTTTAATACATGTTATTCTCATCACACTACACCATTTGCATTATCTTTATGTTGCAGTAGGCTCACCTGGACAGTCAGTCTCCATGATAGCCTCTGGACCCATAGGACCCTGTCCTCCTTCTCCTGGCCTACTGAGCTGCACCTTGACTTGATACCTGGTTGTTGGCTTCAAGTTCATCAGCGTAATAAGGTCACTGCTGTAGACTGAAAAAGAAAGGACAGTTATGCCAAGCATCCATATTTAGTTTAGTATTAAAGTGCTCATTCAAATTCTGTGTATTCCTATTAAACTCTCATTTCCCACCTATGATAGAAGACCAAGAGTCTTCTGTTTCCATGGGCTTGTAGAATATTGTAGTAGACACAATGGGGCCATCTCCACTGTAGTTTTCCACTGGCTTCAATACAAGCTGTTTGCTTCTCTTCTCTATCAGTTTCGGTGGTGCGGTGGGACAGGGGGGCTCTATTGGAAGAGTGAAATTATGATTAATTCAATCAATCAGCATTGCAAATGCCCACCTAAAGTGTGGTGTAACCTAAGCAAAAAACATTATAGCTTTACCTTTGACAGTTAGTCTGAAGTTTCGAGAATCCTGCCCGCCATTCGTTGAAACTCGACATTCCCAGAGACCGTCATGCTCAGTTGTCAGTTTTTGAATTTCAAATTGCGCAGTGCTCTTATTTGAATCCATGGTTGTGCGGGAGGCCTATCAAACCATCACTGGGCATTATTGGGCATTCTGAATAAGATTTCAGTGAAGCAGATGGATCTTGTACATAATCTGCATATGGTAGAAGGAATTGCTTCTTCCACTGGAGTTACTTGATGTTTAATTTTTCATCATAACACAGTTCACTTTAACTTTTGTTAAACCTAAAAAAAAAAAAAACCAACCTAACCCAAACCCAACCCTAACCCTAACCATAACCCCAGCCCAAGGTTTGACAAGATTGTTATCAATTGTTCAGCATAATGGTTGGAATTGTTGTATGCACCTTGAGCACTGTGCTGTCCGGCTTGCGCAGCTCTATGCTGGCATGGCTGGGAAGGGGATGACCTGTGGCAGAGCACAGGATCTTTGGGCTGGAGAGCAGATTCCATTCCAGACTGCTCTCCAAATCCAGGATCTGTGGAGCATGATCTAGGAGGAAAATGCAAACAGATGAAAAGTGACATAAAAACAGAGAAACCACAGATGGTACAGCCCCAAAGAATAAACAGAAGACAAATAGTAACCTGATTTCTCACAGCATTGTCCTCTCCACCCAGCGGAACAATGACAGCCACTGAAGCGGTTACAGGTTCCTTTGTTTTTACAATTGCAGCGAAGCAGACAGTTGGCTCCATACATTCCTTCAGGACATGCTAGAAATGAACAAGACCAAGAGTATTAAGAGTCCATAGTTTCAATAGTAAGGAATGAATGGTCTTTTGCTGTGTGTGTGCGTGTGTTTTTTCCAAATTGTTGAATATTTATAAAATATGTACATTTTTTTTCCTTGTCTTGTTTACTTCACTTTTTTTAAAATTCATTCCTTCTTTCTCCTTAGGCGTATTTTCATCTTTTGTTCTAGTGAGAATTAAAATTAGTAGGCAGGAATATAGTACAGTAACCAGACAGCCAGAGATATACCAATAGATTCTATGGCCATTTGTAACAGAGTCTTAACTAAATTCATGACTACTTGGCATTCATCACGGAAACCATAAAAATTCTCTCTTTTGTTACTCTACTGTGTGTAATAACAGTTTGTATTATTTTGGCTTAATTTAAGTAGCTCACTCACATTTATTTTAAAAATCCCTCCTGATGCGTTTAAGACTGGCACGTAATAGCATTGGACTGCAGGGACAACTTTATGGCATGGTACTAATACATATTTCAGGTACTATATGAACTAGCATACTTACGTTTGTTGCAGTGATCTCCGTGCCAGCCGCTCGCACAGGAGCAGCCATAAGGGTCAACAAGGCAGAACGTCAAACCTTCACAGCTGCTCTCTGCCTTACAGGATTCCTGGCAGTTTCGACCAAACATTCCTTCTCGACAGGCTGCAAGAAACACCAAAACAGAAGAAATTTAACTCCTTAAGAGTTCTCCAGGGGTTTTCAATCATCTGTAAGGGTGTATATGTGAGCTTATATTTTAATTATTTACTTTCATAACTTCAGAACTGACATACATGTTAGTTTTGTAGAGGCAGCTGTGTAATTCAGTTCAGTCTTAAGATTCTTAATGGAATTAACTAGACTTTGATACATTCTAATGGAATGTTCTGGCCTGCCAGACAAAGGTTATATTAAACCAAAGAAAATAACTGAGTCTTATCATGTACATGTGAAATGAATGAGAGGGCTCATTTGTCTCCTTCTAAACAAGTGGATCATACTGCTTAATTATAATAGAATAAATAAATAAAAGAATTATTGTTTAGCCTAAAATAACAGAATACTCAGATGCATCATAGGTTCCAGTTTATTTAAGCTGAGCTCATTTCTGCTCATTTCTCCTGTTACACACCTGTCTCACAGCGTGTTCCCATGAAGCCTGGAGGACAAACACAGTCACCCTCCGTGTCATGACAGACACCTCCGTTAAGGCACTCCGGACATTCCTTGTCACAGTCTGTGCCCCATTTGTTCTTTGGACAAGCTAAACACACAAGGATGCTAAGCAAAGTAAGCTCCAAGTAAAGCACACACTTCGTTACTCTTAAGAAATAAAATCATATAGAGGGGATTGCCTTACCCCGAACGATCAACCGCATCCAGGCTCCACGGATGGGGCTGGCCCCTACATAGTTTGCACTATAGATCCCTGCATTGCTCTGCTCAATGTTATTCAAGGTGAGAACAGCTGTGTGATTTTGGACATCTACCCAGTGGGTCATGAAGTAGTAGTTACCTGGAAAATGCAAAAACAAAATACATGTGTGCATGAGTGTGTGTGTATGTACATGTATTTGTCTTTGGACATTTATATACGCATACACACACATGTATATGTATATATATACAGAGAGAGAGAGAGAGAGAGAGAGAGAGAGAGAGAGAGAGAGAGAGAGAGAGAGAGAGAGAGAGAGAGAGAGATAGAAAGAGACCTTCATAAATCTCCATCCGCAAATATGTTACCATTGAATTTCCATGTGATGTCTCTTTTCTCACTGCCCAGGACATCCATGACCAAATGCACTGTGTCTCCTTTACTGGCTGTTAGAGAGAGGCTCTGTGGCCTAAAGTGACCTAAAGCAAATAAAACATGTTCTGAAATAAAGACTTATTCTTTTTTTGTCAGCATGATCTAACATTTGTGAATGAAAATCGTTTGTGCTTTTCCAATGACAAAAATGCACAAGCAACTCATTTTAATTTACTTTTGTAGTTGCTGATGAGTGTGACATTAGCATGCCGACTGGACCCCTGGTTGGAACGGCAGTAGAAGATGCCCATGTGGTCTGTGTCCTTAAAGCCTGAAGCTACCGCTTCTTTGGGCCGAGGCTTCTGCGTGGTGAAACTGGGCGCGCTGGAGACAATGAGTATGCTGTTGTCTTTTTTGATGCTAAGCTCTAGTCCATCAGTGTTGCGCTCCCCAGAAATGCAGGACAGAATAAAGTGCTGGGCAGTGTTGGCACCATTTGATGTCATAGTGAGATCCATGACTGCATCTAGGAGAGGATATATGTAAAATATATATAAATACCCACAAACAAGCACTGTTCACACTGTTGAAACACAAATTGTTGAAAAAGTGTTGAGCTTTGACAAGGTTGCAGGAAGAGCACAGTCCTATTACAATACTGCACAACCAATGGGATGCGGCTACAATGGATAAGAGTGCTTTGAATTCACATGGTTAAAAGTGGCTTCAGAGAAACAAAGTATCTTATGTCAGTACAATTGCCAAAAGAAGTGGTTTTAAAGATAGCAGCATATTCTATTTGTGCACAACCACTTCACATAATAAGAACCATATTTTTTCAGTGTACTCAAAAGTTGATTTCTTTTTTACTTTGGCTTTGTCTTCTTACACAAAGTTGAGTCGTAAGGCATCAGTGCATTTTACAGCTAAATCAATAATGAGAACACTTGCACGCAAATCTAAGGACTAGGCAGGATTTTATTCTAATGCAAATCCACATACATTCTAATGACATCAACCCTACAGTTAAATACTGAAAGGTCCTTCAAGAACCCCTTAATGGATGGTGTGAAGACATGCCAATTCATTTAAAGTTCCTCCACATGTTGTAAAGGTTCCATTCCAGTTAAATAGTCTTTCCTAGAACTGTACATAGAACCTTGTTCTAGCGATGTAACACAGCTTTACACAACTATGTTCCCCACTCCTGTTCTCTCCCTCACCACATGGCAAGAACAATGCCAGGAAACAAAGATGAGCCACAGGCATCTACAGCGCACACTAGTGTGGGACTAACACCAACAGCTAGGTTATTTATATATTAGGGCTTATTTGTTACAAAGAATTACAACTAAGTACTGTGCCTGCTGTATCACTCGAATACATCTATTACACTAGAAGGAAATGCTTGAAAAATAACCTTTCTGGGACTCTTCAGCATGATTTTTAGTGACAGTTAGAATTCTTTTACAGAGGATTTGCTGTTATCGGTGTTCCACTGCTCCGTTTCCAGAACATGACTTATGTTCATGCTATGTTGTACGCTATCGGATGTCAAGCAGAGCCAGAAATACACTAGTCGAACAACAAATATTCATATGGTTAGTAAGTGAATAAATAAATGCTTAAATAGGTAATTAGGAAAACAGTTTAATGGACCTAGGTTAACTAGTTAAAGTTAGTAAATAAGTAGTTTGTATTCATCAAGAATCCTTTTCAAAAGAGTATAAAAATGCCAGTGGCTTGTAATAGTAATTACTATCTAATAGTGCAGTGACTGGATGCAGAATGTGAGTAAAGAAATTAGTTTGTGATGACTGTGCACACAGGACTGCTGTATATTTAACTTACCTATTGTACTGATGAGACAAAAGAGCCAAATGACGGAAATCATTGCTTGAATCCAATTTACTCTTTGATTCGAAAATCGAAGTGGAATTATCCAAGTAAAACAGGCATCAGAAGTGACCACATTCCATAGGAGATTTCCAGTTTGCCCAGCGAAGGCATGCGTTATTGTGCATTTCCAATGAGAACTTGATGTCTGGATAAAACACTTCACAAACCTGGCATTTCTCACTGAGCATTCATGTTACTCATGCAGTCTGTGCTCTTGGCTCACTGTCCACTCCACTCTGTACTTACTCAGGGTGGGAAAGGAAGGAAAAGGCTTGGTGAGAGACACAGAGAGAGTGAGTGAGTGAGTCTGAGAGAGAGAGAGAGAGAGAGAGAGAGGACACATAGATTTGCTAAGGCTCTACATCACATCTACTCAAATAGGCTGCAAAGATTTAATCAGCATTTCCACTGTGATTTCAAAATAGTCACAAATTATTTATAAATAGTTACAACAATTGATAAATTAGGACACAATGAAATCTTCAGACCTGAATTTAAAATTTTAATTAAAAAATACCAGCTGTCCTTAACATAGTGTGAATAATAATGATTAGGCAAACAAAAATCTACAGATTTGTATTCTGCAGATTTCAGATGGCTTGAATAGAAATTCAGCACTGAGGTGATTCTGTGCTCTATTTACATACCAGAACAATCTGACTCCCTTGAATGACTCATATCTAGAATATTCATGTCCATACTCCTACTTTAAGATGTGATAACAAGTGGAACTGTTAGGAACCTGCGTGAAAAAGTAAGAGTTTAACCTTGACAAACAGTGAAAAATCAAGAAATTAATTTCATTTATTCACCTCTTGGGGACACCAACATAATTAAAAGATG
This sequence comes from Rhabdalestes septentrionalis, assembly GCA_037832545.1. Taxonomy (NCBI): domain Eukaryota; kingdom Metazoa; phylum Chordata; class Actinopteri; order Characiformes; family Alestidae; genus Rhabdalestes; species Rhabdalestes septentrionalis. The sequence continues at coordinate 12,027,784 of JBBMFX010000101.1, forward strand.
GCATATCCAGGCAGACATGCTTTCCCTGACAAAAGCTCCCAATGTCATCACAAATGTAAACAGCCCGAGTTTGCTGAACATCACTCGAACATTGACTTAAACCTGGTAAGAAAATATATTATAGCCCAGAAAAGTATATAACCCATTAGAACTGATGTATGATTATGCGAAACACATTCTTACACAATTTTAGGTATTAAAATATTTTGAGGTTATTTTGCTTCCAAAGCCCCTGGAAACCTTGCCAAGGCACAGGGCACCATGGAGTCTGTAAAGTTCTGGAACATTTGAGAGTGAAAACTGGCTGCATTTGCCAGGAGGCTAAAACTGGGTCATCACTGGATCTTCCATTAGTGATGCAAAGCATTCTCCCAGATCTACACTAAAATGACTTACAGACCACAAATCAAACTATTGATACTGAAGAGGGTGTTTAAAAGCTTAAACTGATCTCCTACTATGTCATCCATTGAACAATAACTTGTGCGGTTGTCTTGGAAACAGAACTAGTTAAGTTAGATATAAAATTTTTATGATAAGTTTATGCAGGACATTTGCATCATGTGAATTTATATAATGGTTAAATCTGCAGGGAACTTTATAACTTATTTTAACTCAATTTCAGGTGTTCATAATATTATGTCCGTGTCAGCAGTTTCTTGATTCTTTATACATACTGTAGCATTTCAGTTAGATAGACATCATTTTGATAATTGTCACTGACCTCACCCACAGAAACATAGAAAGGATGCTTTTTGGGACTAAATTCAATGATTTTCTGTAAGACGTCAGTGAAAACCAGGGCTGTCAAACTAAAATCCCTCCAGGTCACAACTCTGCAGAGTTACTCCCTTTCCTTATGAAAACTTTGCTAATCAGACGCTTAAATGAGGGGGTACACCTAACTCTGTTGATTTGTTGCTTAGACAAAATTCGGAAAGTAAACAAAGCATACTGATATTGTACATCAAGTTATTCTTTTGAAATAATTCAGAAGATTGTTTTTGTTTTCTTTAACCATTTGCAACTATGAACAGTATTTCAGTAATTTACGCGATTCTAAGATTAATTGGGCTTAATGTATGAATGCAAATGAAACAGTATGAACAAGTAAACAGATAAACCTTCCAGGGAGACAACTATTTTTTGGATAATTAAAAATTAATTAATGTAAATAAAATAAAATTACATTTAAGGAAGTGGTCTCACATTGTAGCCTGTATTAATCAAGCCGTTGTCTCTACAGCTTGTTGCAATTCGTGTTTGATTCAGTATTAAATATTATGCACTCACTTCTCGTAAGACTCCATTCTGGTTTTTGGGATTCTGAAGCTATTTACTTATGAGAGCACATCTCTATATGGATGCGCCTTTGGATAAATGAATAAGTAATGAAGTCAAAGATGGATTTCCTTTTCATTCATTTTATATGACATGAGTAATTATACAGTTCAGCTTCTGCTGTCAAATTTCTTCAGTGTCTGTATGCTGTAATATCAGTTAAGTGACAATTGTCTTGAATGAGGGGTATATTGCATGTGTTTAGTATATCACCAGAAGCATATACAGTTTCTTAAATGCTGACAGAGCACTGTGCACATGTGCAGAGTGTTTGGTTTGTTCTGAATGTTTTTCAACCCAGCAGTCCATATTAATCTTACAATAGCAGAAGATAGACTTTTTCTTTGCTATATTGACCACATTTTTGTCCCCAGCGGTAGTACAGAAATCAGGAGCATAGAGAAGCATGAGCACGTTCAGTCTGCCAGTGTAGTAGGCAAAGTCAGGAAACAAGGAACAATCTCTGCCTGTGTGTTGTGTCTGAATGCTCAGTCACCTCTGCCATAAAAGTGGAAGAAAAGTCAGAGACGCACATTTGAGCATTCATTTGTCCCACTCCAGTGCACACTTCACTGATTTGTCCATAAACAGGCTTTGAAACAAGTGATTTGCCATTTTCTCTCCATTTCCTGATAACTTCATACAATCAAATGTTGACTCAGAATGGCATTGTTTAGGTTTTCCTGTTTTCCACTGGCCTGGGAGTTCAAGGCGAAGGAGCAGAGACTGAAGATTTCGCTGTGATTTATAAATCTGAGCTTGTTTAAGGTTTTGTTTTGCAATTATTTAGAGTTGTAACAATCAATCCTTTTGATATTTTAGGAATGTTTCCTTGGCTGGATGTGAATCAGCAGAATAATAATGATAGTCTGCTTAAGATAAGGGAATATATTGCATCTTCTTATCAGCAAAGCTACTGCTGCTGCATTTTAAAAAAGCTGGTTTCATCTTTTGTCTTTAGAAACTCACGGTGGTGAACGCAGCCACAAATAGCAAGACGACTTTGGGGTCATTCTTATTTCCTGTGCACATGGTCAGAGAAATGCAAGCTGTATCAAAACTGAAATGTTTTTCAGTTTCTAACCAGGAACCTGATCACCAAAACAAGACCTTGTTATATTTATTATTAACAGACCAGCCAAATGTCTCTGTTGAGTGTTTTAGTGAATAAGGCTTCACTAGCTGCTGAAATCTATCAACATTATGGCAAAAGATTGCAATAGCTCCACACTCTGCACATGCTAAAGTTCAATTAAACTTGACTTTTTAAAAAGTACATATACTTGAAACTGCTGTTGCAGCTGTGTATGGGTAAGTGTGTGTGTGTTAAATGTAGAGACTGGCTGATGAAGTGTGAGTGTTTGGAAGAGGAAGCCACAAGGGAAAGCAATGGATGCTGTGTCAATACAGTCTGGGAGCTTTGAGTGAGGGTGGGTGTTTATAGTCAAAAGGAAAGGGGTGGGAGGGCATTGGGAGTGATGTTAACTGGCCTCCATACCTTTCCTCGGCATGCTGCCTATTGTCTACAAAGCTTTGGTTGTCTTGCTGTAATTGTGCCTCTTATTTGTTAGGAAAGTGATGATGGCTGCTGATTATTTTCTCTCAAGGTGGGCGACTGTAGCCAGACATTATCTCAGTCCCTCTGCCTTCCCACAGGCTTTCTGTGTTGAGATCAGACACAGATACAGCAAACACTTGTGTTGTAAAAAAGAGCAAATTACATTAAAATCACAATCTTTTTTTGTAATGCATTGTCCACTTGCATTTCATTTCATTTTGGCTGAGCACTTAATGCAGTTTCTACAGTGTTTGAGGTCTCTACCTAGAACTTTAAATTTCAGCTAAAATCTCTATTGTCTTTAACTGCGGCATGTGTTTGATTACCCTAAAGCGGTGTTTCCCAAACCAGGCCCTGGAGGCCACACATATTTGAAGGCTTCCATTGCTTCTAACACACCTTATCCAACTATTCACTTGTGCTCCTCGTGGACCATAAGCTTCTGTTATGCATGTTTCAAGTCAATGGGTTTTCCTACATTTTAAGTAAATCAGAACCACTGTTATCAGTCTTATGGATGTGGCAGTAAGAGATTAGGAGATTAGAAATGCTGTTAATGTATCGACTTGCCACCTAAGTCCTTGTTATAAACATTATTACTCCATTTTTACATGTAAAACAAGACATAATAAGTGGGCTATGATTAAATTTGTGGGCTATGATAACAGTGAGGAATGGAATCTGTGAGGTTTAAATAGTGAATACTGTAATACTGAACTTGTTACTGATGCATTGTTAGTAATCTAGCCCATAATAATGTGGTTTTCCTTAAATGATCCTAAGGGAACTGTGCGTGTGTTTGTCAGTTATAATGGCTGTGAAGCTTAGTGAGAAAGTTTGTGTTAAATTCCCACTTCCACCCATTGTAATGGGAGCTGGCAGGTTTCCACACGCAGCTCCGGGCTGATGCAGTGTGAGAGAAAGAGTTGGAGCGGGTGACATAGGGGCAGGTTCCAGGGCCACTATCCCCACTGAGGAAGCCCAGTGTGAGACCCCGGGGTCTGTGGGTGCTCTGATAGCTCCCCACGGGCTCTGCAGGAAATCCCCCAGCGATAACGGCGAAGCATATCACATTAACCCTGAAAACTGCTCTTAAGAAAATCTATCATCTCCTTCCACAACGAAAACTGTTTACTCGCACCGCATAGAGAGCTAGAGACGTGCAATGGCACTGATGAAAGCTCACACAAATCCAGCTTCACCATAAGTTTCCCACTGGAACAATTCTGTCAGCTTTCCGTACATCTGCTGCGAATGATTTGCCCAGCCATGCAGCCGTGAAATAATAAACACAGTGTCAGAGGAAAAAAAGAAGATGTCTTAGACTTTCTGCTTAGTCAGCAATCACAGAGCGTGAGCGGAGAACATCTGACAGATAGGTCAAGGACATGGGTGATGGAACGATATAGGACGGTTCAGTAGAGAACCAGAGAGAGAGAGAGAGAGAGAGAGAGAGAGAGAGAGAGAGAGAGAGAGAGAGAGAGAGAGAGAGAGAG
>JBBMFX010000101.1:12037935-12048811 GCA_037832545.1 Rhabdalestes septentrionalis
TAATTTTTATTTATTTATTTATTTATTTATTTATTTATTTATTTATTAAGTTTTGTCTCCACCCCTAATATATATATAAAGATACATATATAAAGATAGATATGTGTGTGTGTGTGTGTATGTGTGTGTCATGTGTTTGTGTATATTAATGCTGGTAAATTGCTAAATATTTTAAGCTGGATTTATTGCATGATTTTCTGCAATTAATCACGATAAATCACATTGCTAGGTACAAAAGCAAATTATTAATTCAAAATTAGCATATTGTGCAATTTTATAAATAAAGTACTGCTGGTTTGAAAACAATTGCAATAACATTTGGCTTCCAAACACTTAAAAAAATAAGGAGTTTTAGCAACAAAACTACCTTTACTCAGTAAATCTGAACTTCAAAATGTAATCAAATCAAATATAAAATAATTCTGATCTTATTTAAACTTCAAAATTGAAGGCCTGAAAAAAAGCCCCCAACTTAACTCACAACAAAATAATTGTCGTTAAGTAAATAATGCGTTAACAAAATAATAATGCATTAACATGTTAATAATATATATATACATGTATATATATGTATATGTGTATGTTTGTGTGTGTGTGTGTGTGTGTATAAATGTGTGTGTATATATATGTGTGTGTTTGTGTATAAATGTGTGTGTGTGTGTGTGTGTGTGTGTGTGTGTGTGTATATATAAGCTATTTATACACTAACCCAACTTTTGCTAAAATGTGATTCCCCCCCACACACACACTTTTGTCTGATTATATTTTATAAAATTGATTAAATTGTATTTATAACTTGGCATCCCCATCTCAGAACACCCCCACTTTTGTAAAGCTTGATACGCCCCTGATGTTAGGGTTAGTGCTACGTTTGTGGAAAATGAATGCTAATTTAATAGAGCTTTTGTCAAATATTTACCTTTGGTCAAGCAAAATTGCCCCAGTCCAATATTTGCCCTGTTCTCGGTGTTGATGAGATCCATTTAGCAGGCTTTGTAAACCTGAACATAAACATCATGTATGTAATGGAAATAAAGGGAAAACATGCTCAGCTGTTTGTCTGCCTGTGTGTCTCTGTGGATATACATGCTGCTCCCAGGAGGCTCTGACTTCAGCACCACTGCTTTGTTTACTGAGTCACCAACTACTTCTGTGAAATAGCTTTCAGCGAAATAATTGCTTCTGCATTGGAATTAATAATGCAACCTGCTCTTTTTCACCTTAACAAAAACTGGGGTTGAATTATGTGTGAATGAAAAGTAATGTTTGCATTGTTAGGATGTTCTAATGTATATCAAATGAGAATGAATTTAACATCAGGCTGGGATTTGCAATGTTTCTATTTGTTTCTATATTTGTTTCCACTCAGTTCTTGACATTGATTAATTTTTAATTGCGGTTCACATCAATATCAGGTATATCACCCAGCGAGGTCATAAGTTGGAGGTTGGAGCTCCACGCCCACCGGCAACAGTTACCAATGCAGTGTCTTGGAGGTCAGAGGGAATAAAGTACAGGAAGAATGAAGTGTTCATGGATGTTATTGAATCTGTCAACCTACTGGTAGGTCCATCCAAGCTGTTTATGTGGTATGCACATTTTCATTTTGTGGTGGTTCTTTGATGCAAATATAGATTAACTGTGTAGGAGTGGATCTCCTTGTAAAAATACATGCTGTTAATCCTTATCAAGTGAGTACACATTGTGGAGGTAATAGTTTGGGAATTTGGAGTTCTGTGTGTACCTGTGCAAACTCGTGCCTTTGTGTTTCAATGTGACTTTTGTGCAGTTGTGGCATAAGAATGTTCCTCTGATTCGGATTCTAATGAAAATGAAACCATTATAATCCTAATATACTTTTGTTTCCTCTTTAGTTTCTTCTAGTAGTTTATCTCATAGAACCACTGCTACTCACAACTTGACTACTTTTATGAGATACAAGCATAACATTTGGTAATGGCTATTGTAATACTGGCTTTTGCAGTAATAATATCACAGAACGCATTATGTAAATGAGCTTTCCAGCCAGTCACAATGTGTTTATATGCTGACCAGCAACAGAAATTTGACAAGGGTGCTTTTGATGAAAAGTCTGACAGAAGTCATTTCTATAGATATTAAATAGAAATATAAATGCTGTACTGTGACCAGATCTTGGAACCAATTTTTCTTTTTCCTTTCTGTGCAATGGAACAAACATCCCAATTTCTGCATTGATCTTCTTTTGTTATATCCTTCAGATCTTGCCTGAAGACCTGCCTCTTCACTAAATACAATATTCGGCTTCTTTTATTTGATTGCATGTGTGTTTACTTTTCCCTCCCTGGGTTTATTTGTGTGGTGACCTTGAGTATGACAGAGATACAATATAAATAGAACAAATACATAAAAAAGCCTTATTTTCCTTAACAAACTTTTAAGGATTTTGCTGACTTTTGTCCCAAGTTCATAGATCTAAAGTGACCTTCACTTCTGTTATTTTTCAATGCTGTTAGTCCAGAAGCTCGATTTGTTTTGTTCCCTGTCCCAGGTTGAGTGCCCTGGCTCATCAGGTAGTGATTGTAAAAGGCAGCCCACAGCGGCTCTCAGGAACACCCCTCTGTCTGATTAATATCAGCCCCATGTTTCATTGCTTTCTAATGGGGCATTACCATCCACATTACTATACAGTCTCCTCAGTTCTACTTTTTTCTAGTCTACTGCATTTTTGGGACTTTTTGGTGCCTTAGGATTTGTTAAGAGTCTGTATTCTATGTAGAATATTTTGTATAAATGTTATAAAGACATCATATGTTGGTTAATTGTTAAATGTTAATGTTAACAATGTTAATTAGTATTTTATCTCACACATATAATTGTTCTTTCCCTTTGTCCTTAATTCTCTCTCTCGTAATTGTACCAGGTCAGTGCTACAGGCAGCGTCCTGCGCAGTGAGATTCTGGGCTGTATCAAACTGAAAGTCGTTCTCTCAGGCATGCCTGAGCTGAGGCTGGGCCTCAATGACAAAGTGCTCTTCGAAATAACTGGCAGTGAGTGATTACTGATGGTTTATATATCATTGATGTTGGAGTAAAATGTCAAATCTCCTAAAGAGAAAATGTTCAGGGGAGGCAAAAAATATTGTATAGTACAGTGTTCCTGCTGGTTCATTCACCATAAACTGTAGCATAGCGACTGTTTATGTGAAAAAAACATCAGAAATGAATTTTGAAGGTTTGTGTGCTGATTGGGACAAGATAATTGCATTCAGGAATCTGCACAACATAAACACAATATTTTTTTGTAATCTGATTACTAAATATTACAATATACCTTTCAATATTTAGAAAAAAATGGTGGAACATTTATTAAAGATTATTATAATTTTTGTAATTATTTAAATTGGTTAGATGATGTGAACTACATGATTTATGCAGATGCCAAAAGATATTTCTAATTAGTCTGGATTATCACAGTGCACAAATAAACAGGACCATAAAAACAATTGAGGTATGCTAGCTTGTGCAGCCCTTGTATGTGTACAAAGACCTCATTTTGCCAAAGTTAGGGCAGGCAGTTCATTCTCTACCTATCAAATTTGTACTCCATTGATGGCTTCCCTCCCATCTGTTACTTTTCCTTAATCACCACTGCAGGCTTTTTTCACAGCAGGTGTCAGTCACCCTAAAGATCAGCTTCCACTTATACATTCCTGTCCACATCTAGACCAGTCTGGAGCAGAGAATAAATCCATTTCAAATGCTACTACTGCTAGAAACGAATGATAAACACATTATTTAAAGAATTGATCAAAAACAGAATAGATTTGGCACTAACATGCCATAACACTCACAGCAATTCGACTCCAGAGAAAAACCAGATGTCTGAATGTACAAACATGCCCTAACTGATAACATCAGCCTAAAGTCATTTGACCTGTGATCAGATGACACTATGAAACCTGTAATGCACATTTTTTAAATGAGGGAAACACTGCCCTCTACATGACAAGACAGTTAAATCTCTGTTAAAACGGGCACAATGGAGACGTCATGGAACTTTGTGCACATATTGACACTGTGGATTATTACAATGTTGGTGGAAAAGAAAACATTTTGAAGAATTTTTTAAAGATCAGTTTGAGATGGTTTAAATTATAACATCTGTAACAATTGACAAATGCATCTTGTAAATACCCAGGAAAGGGCTGGGCAGTGTAACATAATGTCAAAATGTCAGTGTCATGAAATGCCAAAATGAGCTTTTCTGATGTTGCCAGTACCGAAAGAACAGTGGCCTTTTCTTTATCAGAAAAAAAATATTATTACCTTTCGTGGGGTGGGCTAATTTGTTGCCAATTAGCCCACTCCTAATCCAGAGTATAATCCAGAACAAACAGAGAAACAAACTGTTTGTTGTGGAGTGTCTTAATTCAGAACACAAATCAGCTTTCCTCACTTTTTCTGGCATTGGCCCCTGTGGGACCAATCAGGAGGCATTAGACTGAGAGGTCACACCCCTGGATGACCTTTAGATGGCATCAGTAGGTGTTTGAGTGTGAGAAATGAGGGCTGGGTCCCAGCAGGCCTTTCCTGCTACTGAGGGGACACACAGACTGCTGAGCTGTGCCTTCCAGCACACTCTACACAGCCCTTTTATGCTTGCCTGTAAATGTCAGTGATGGAGAAAAAGAGAATCAGACATGTCTAGATAAGGGCACACTTTATTCAGGAACTGTGATTGAAGTGTTCAGAATTCCTGGTTTAAACAATCAGGTAAACAACACCTCTGCCCTTTTCTGTTGCTTTTTTTCCTTCTTTGACCCAAACCCACACACGCACACACACGCACACACACAACCATGATTGCATAGCAATCCCAGTTCAGTGCTGTGAAAGGACCATTTCACAGACTGGAGCTTAGAGCGTGGTGTTGAATTCCCAAAGCTCCCTGGTATTAGAGACTTTAGGACGCTCCCAGGCTCAGAGTCATTAAAAGCCTGCTCTATAGCTGCCGCCTTCTTCTGCTTTCGGGTTAAACACGCTGAAACCGAAGAGCAATCGCACAGGCACTCTAAGCTATGTCTGCAGGTCTGATATCACAACATTAAAACAAAAGATCTGAAAGCCTTAATACAATCTACTCTCTGCATTTACGCTTTGTTTTAAAAGACCCATTTCTGATATTTTGCTTGTTTTATATTGTTATTCCCTATGGTTCTCTTAAAACATTTGCGTGGGTTTGTACAGAGGCAGTCAAAATGTATTCATTTGTGACCATTTTCCAGTGCCTATTTATCTTTAAAAATTAAACAGACTGTTGTTGCTGAGCTTTTAAGATTGCTATATGGAAATGACCTCTGTTCTTATTAGCTGCCCTGTGTTCTACCTCTCTCAAAAAGCAATCAGGTTTTAGTGTGGATGGGTGGGGCTTAACAGTAAATCACATATGCTGTCAATTCAAAACTCTCTGATTTATCTTTGCTTAATTTACCTATATGTACTGTATGCATATTTTCTTTTCAACTTTTAACTTTGCTAACATAGCAGATCGATGTCTTTTATTTTAAAAAATGGAACAAAATATTTCTGATGAAATATGCTTGTAATTTTTTTTTTGTTATTTTGCACAGTGACTTAACAAAGTATTGCAAAAAAACATACAACTTTTAAATAAATAAAATCAAGGTCAAAACAGAAATAATATGAAATAAAATCAGCAGTGCACAAAGATTTGCACAGTATGCATTATGAAATTCTGTCAGACAGCTCACAAACAGCATGTATAATCTAAAATTATTCAATGTAATTCTAGCATTACTGTGTAATGTAATGAAAAATTATACAGAAAGCCAAAGTGTTTCTATTTTTTTGACAAATGATAATCTATTATTATTTTAATAAAGGGGGGGGGGGCAATATTTCTGGCGGCGCCCCTGTCCATTCATAATATTTTAGCAAACCTGTCCTATCGCTATTGAAAAGAAATGTATTGAAAAACCTGGACCAATCCAGCTAACAATAAATGATGGACAAAATATTGAGACGCCTGACCATTACACCAGCATGGACTTTAATGACACTGGATTTAAATCCATAGACTTTAATATGGAGTTGGTCCCCCTTTGCAGCTGAAATAGCTTCTACTCTCCTTGGAAGGCTTTCCACACAAGTTTCTGTGGGAGTTTGTGCTCATTCTTCCTTAGAGCAGTTTTGAGGTCAGACACTGATGTTGGACAAGAAGCCCTTGCTCAGAATATCCACTCCAGTTTATCCCAAAGGTGTTGGATTGGATGGATTCTGCTTTGTGCATTGGGGCAGAGTGATTCTGGAATTGAAAATTTCTTCCCCAAACTGCATTCACAAATTTGGAAGCAAAATGTCTTGGTCTGCTGAAGATCATGCTTCACTGAAAGTGAGGGGCTCAGCCCAATCCCTGAAAACAGGTGTGTCCGAATACATTTGTCCATATAGTGTATCTCACAATAAAAAAATGGTAAAGCAGTGTCTCAGGCATCAAGCAAGACATAAAATACTTAAGTCTGATACCCATCACTACTGTGACCTGTCCTTATATAAAGCAAATGATTTTTCTCTAGAATCAGAAGAAACTTTGCTGAATCATTTTCTTTTCAAACAATGGTATAATTATGCAGTAAAAATCAGTAAAAAATCCTCTTAAACATACATTGCACTTAAAAAGTTATAAATCTGGAGTCATTAACCTTTGTTATATTATTATAATTAGTAATTTGTTTATGAATGTACGTCTGAATGTTAATTTGCCTCTTTTCTTTGTGTATACTGGTATTGCTGTCTTATAAGATGTGAAATTAAATCAAATGTGTGTCCTGTGTCTTTCCATAGGAGAGAAGAGTAAGTCAGTGGAGTTGGAGGATGTTAAGTTTCATCAGTGTGTGCGTCTCTCTCGCTTTGAAAATGATCGAACCATCTCCTTCATTCCTCCGGATGGAGAGAGTGAACTCATGTCCTATCGCCTTAACACCACTGTGAGCATTGCACACACACCAGCCTACTGGCTCTGCTAGAATCAGGCATTTTTGTTTGCTCGCATGCTTTTATTGTTGCTGTGGGTTTTAATTGAATTAATTCTGTCCTAATTTAATAAATCATTATTGTACTTGCTACAGATGAAGCCCCTTATATGGATCGAAAGCGTGATTGAGAAGTATTCCCATAGCCGTGTAGAGATCAAAGTTAAGGTACCATACACACACACACACACACACACACACACACACACACATACATACACACATACAGACACATTCTCTACACTCCACTGCCTCAGTTTTCACGCTTCTTTCCTGGCCAGCAGCCCTAAGGTGTATCTGACATGTGTCTTAAGAGCTGGTTGCTGCTTAAACAAGTGTGTGTTTGTGTGTGTTTGTGTGTGTGTTTGTTTTTTTGTTCTTACCTTGCTGAAACTTGACTAGAAACCCATTTCTATTTCAGTTCTAAAGACTGTCAGCTTACAAGCCTAAGATGTAACATATGATATAACATTGCACATTTCACAATAACAGAATTGTTAAGTACATTGAGAGTTAAACAGTTAATTACAAAAAATGATTCTGTATAGACAGCTTTGAATCTGCACTTCTTTCAAGAATTGCTAAACAGTCAAAATGTGGCAGAAACTGAAAGGTTGTAAAACAAGAGTGTACACACAACAGGAAGTCTCCGTCAAATAGAAATCTTTATAAAACATATTGCAATATATTATGTAGATTGAAAACAATCTTCTGATGTCTGGCTGATAATAACTGGGACCTCTAATGTTTACATTTACGAACTAATATTTAGTTTATACTTTGCACAGCAGTTTTATAGTAGAATAATTACTAAGACTATAAAAAAAACAAACAAACAAACTATGAAATGGTTCGCTGATATTCTTTTAAAATAAGTTTATACTTTGTCGCATTCACTTTGTTGAATGTCTAGTTTTACAGTTCATTTTGTGGGGTTACTCTTGGCCGAGGTTTGTGTATTTGGTTTAGTGGGGTTTGTTTTTTCTCGCAGGCCCGAAGTCAGTTTAAGAGCCGCTCCACAGCCAACAACGTGTCCATCCTGGTGCCTGTGCCCAGTGACGCTGACACTCCCAGATTTAAGACCAGCACAGGTCATGCCAAGTGGGTGCCTGAGAAGAGTGCTGTTGAGTGGACTATCAAATCCTTCCCGGTGAGTGATGCTTTTACATCACTGCAAAGAACTGCCCATAGGTCTGCTGTAATGGCTTCATAAACAATACATAAAATATGCCACCGTATTAAATTGCCATCCAACGTTTCTTCTGAAAAGAAGGGAATTAATGGATGTTTGCCCCTGCCTTCTGCATTTGTGGCTTCTTCTATTTAGGAAAGACTTTACTCTAGATGCTACATTGCTGTGAGGGATTGGTTGCATTCAGCCACAAGAGCATTGTTGAGGTCTGGTAATGGTGTCAGATTTGGATGATTCATTCTAGACATACTCTCATTTCTCCATTACTTCAAAAAACTTATTTCCATTGCTATACAGAGCTGAAGAGCGTTTATGTGCCTCTTACCGACACGTAGCTTGTAGCAGGGTGGCCTTAGACACATGTGCATCTGCCCCAGAGCATCAATTTCGACCTGAAATGTATTTCTATGGACATTATACAAGATGTGTGTGCAAAACTAATACTCCTTTTTCAGGAGTTGGACTCACTGAACAGAGTGTGTTTGGATCATTTTGGATGTAGTGCATTTAAAATCTGTTCAGTTTCACAAGACTAGCATGTTAGAATCAATAGTAATTTATTTGCTTTTGTACATTTTATAATTTCAAACATTTGAATATGCGCCAGAAATATATTCTGATGATATTTCTGAATATGGTTGTCTGTAGAAATGTCATTCTGAATAGTGGAATATATTCTATAACGTAATATGGTCTATAATGTATACAATATACACCATGATAAGAGCTATGAATACTTTTTCTAGATGGAATGAGTGTACATCAGTATATTACAGCTGGAGGAAAACCACAGCAAAGCCTCTCCAAATCAAGATAATTATTTCCAGTTCTCAGAGGAAGCGAGTGTGTAATAATGCTTCACACTCATAGAAGCATATGTGCAATTTTGCACACTGAACACAATATGATGTGCGGCACTGAGTTACCTATATTAAAGTGTCACACAGTTATTAAACTCCTGAGACCCGTACAGACAAAACCAACATGTTGTGAGAACATCTCACGGTATCTGTGTGCAGTATCTTTCTGTAACTTATGGAGAAAAATCAGTAAAGTAAGGCTTTGCTATAGTAATGTTAATAAGATTTGTGGTTTATAACACACTGGCTTAATTAGGTCTACTAATGGGCCACATCTGTGTCATCTAGCTGGTGGTTACAGCGGGTCTAATGTAACAGATTTTTAAGTGGTGATTTATGGGTCCTTTTCTGTTTGCTTATTTGTCTCTGTATTCATGGAGACAGCTTTATCTAGGACATTCAAGAACCTTTTGGAGTTGCTACCTTTTTATGAAGGGCGTTTATCTTGTGAACTAGTTTGATAAGGTTATGTGGAAAATGTTTTGATATAGATTAGTTTATAACAGTTGCTATGCAGTATTACATTAGCTATTTATTTGATAGTGGGGGCTGTACTTAAGACTGTGTGTCTCTGTACTGATAAGAATGCTCCATTTCCTACATCACTCTTCTTGGCCTGTAACAGTGAACCACTAGTGTTAGGGTTGCTGTGTGTTTGTGTGTATCTGTGAATCTGTGTGTGTGTGTATGTGTGTCTGTGTTCTAGTGCTGGTATATAAAGCCACATATTTTCCAGCAGTGCTATGAAGACACCTTTTCTAATATAACTGCTACCAGCTGTTATATAATACATATTGACTGAAAAAATGTCTTTTGGTTCTCTCTCTGGCATGGAGGAAGATAACATTAGATCAAATTTGAATACCTTTGAGCTAGTGTATCAGTAATCCTGGCTACAGTTTTACCTTTCTTGTATTTTAAGTGATGCTCGGATATTGTTAGTCTCTGGAATTAGTCTCTGGATTCCCAAAAATGAAAGAAAACCAGCACATTTTCATTCATGTTCTCAATAATTGGAAGTTGTCACATTTAGAGGGAAGGTTATTTAATTATGCATTAATTATCTGTTCTAAAAGTATGTCTGATTTCACTTTTGCAATGTGTTTTGAATGATGTACCTGAATTAAGAATTGATCTGTGCTTATAGGGTGGGAAGGAATACATGATGAGAGCTCACTTTGGACTGCCTAGTGTGGAGAGTGATGAACAAGAAGCAAAGAGGCCGATCACAGTGAAGTTTGAGATTCCTTATTTTACTGTGTCTGGCATTCAGGTGAGTCTGTGCTTCAAATGCCTGTGAGTGTACACTCTTTACCCTCTTTAAAAGTCAAAGTAGCTAATACTAATAATACGACTGAGCATATTAACATGCATTCAGGTCCGATACCTAAAAATCATTGAGAAGAGTGGCTACCAGGCATTACCATGGGTGAGGTACATCACGCAGAGTGGAGGTAAGAAACACAAACACATAATGTATTAATTTTACTTGTGCTAGCTTGGCAGATTATTTGCACACATCAGTGTCAGTTTGTCTTTCAGTTTACTTTTATAGCAACATTAACAATGTACAGTATTTTGTGCATGTGGTAATGATGATTCATTTGAATCTGGAAATACAATATGTTATACACACTAACACACACACACACATGCAGATGTGTACAAATACCATCCAGATCTACCTTTGCCCTGTGTGAACACCTGAGACTACCTTACCCTCTTTCACTCTCTTTATCTCTCTCTCTCTCTCTCTCTCTCTCTCTCTCTCTCTCTCTCTCTCTCTCTCTC
>JBBMFX010000101.1:12051728-12062912 GCA_037832545.1 Rhabdalestes septentrionalis
GAGAGAGAGAGAGAGAGAGAGAGAGAGAGAGAGAGAGAGAGAGAGAGAGAGAGAGAGAGAGAGAGAGAGAGGGCAAGTTTGGGTGGATGTGTATGTTCAGTCAAGTTTTTGTGAACAAAGCAATAACAAAACAGTTGTATTGATTTAGAACAGTTGATTTTGACAGTATGGTGGGTATTGTTTTCTGTTGACTGTTTATACATGTGTAGTTGGAGTCTGTTACTTGTTTACTGTAAATTTGTATTGTGCGTTGAAAATGTAAATCCATCATTTTCAGAAAAAAACTTTGGAACTACTTTAAATATATTTTTATTACTTGATACTTATCAGTCTGAAAGAGGAAGTGGATGGTTTTATTGTTTTGTTTTTTAGAACTTGAAGGTGTAGCCAAACTGACCGATGGAATGAATACCTTGAGCACAAAATCAATGATTAATAAGTCTGTACACAGTCAGGCAGTGGTGTAACACTATATTTCCAACACAGTCGCCCTGTCGCCGTGTCTGTTGTTTGCATTTGCTAATGAGAAATTTTAAAGAATGTCTCTACACACACTCAAGCACGCACGCGCGCTCTCTCTCTTACACAATGAAATTACAGTTCTGAGCCCCAGAGAAATGCTGATTTGTCAGTTGTTGTAAGAATGAGGTTTTCTAATCAATTCTGGGGGAACTTGGGTTGAGGGGCTAATTATAAAGTTTGATGTACTTCAGTCATATAAGCGTACAACGCGAGCAGGGGTGAAAATATCTCCGACTTAGTACTACACTGCCTGATCTGTCTCAAAATCCAGAGATAAGGAATTAGACCAGAAGCTTCCTGCTTTAAATTTCTGCTGCCTGCTGTGTGTTATTGTTGTCATAATTCCCCATGTTCAGCATGCGCCCCATCACTTGTTCTATCAATGAGGGTGATGTGGACGGAATATTGTTTGGCACCTCTGCAGAGGCAGCAGAATATATTATCTGTTATAAGTATGATGGCTTGTCTCTTTTCCACAGTCCCTCGCCAGAGGCCAATGATTTGCTAACATCCAGAAAAACTGATTCATAATCTTCCTGACTCTGAAGTGTGTTTTTGATGTACTATTTTTTATGTATTGATAACAGCACTCTGCCTCCACTTGAGGCTGTACTAAGAGTGACTTTCAACTTGTTTACTGTTGTTCTTTCTTTCAACTGGATAAAACGAACTGGTTTTTGAGTTGTTGACTGTGTAATTAAATGTTTTATTCAGAGTTGGAACATCTTTCCGAAATGCAACACTACTGTTAACAGATTAGGGACAACCCAAGTCATGTTTGAAAACATTTTTTGATGTTACTATATGGTGAAATGTGGTTTAGTGTAGGTGGTGCGGTGGTGCAGTGCGGCGCAGGTGAACATCAGACAGATTGGGGATGCTAAACTGTGCTCCTATAATCCTGATGCTAATAAACGAAACAATTTGTTATAGTTTTTGCTGACTAATGCCTCAGTAAAGCTTTATTTGAGGCTACAAGCCCAGCGGGTCGTATAGTGAGCAAGCATCTGGGGTTCAGCTTAATAAATGACTGTTTTTAAGCCAGAAGCTCTTTCAGGTGTCTGATGGTCAGCTGCTTCACATATGCCAGACTTGATATATCAGAGATGACCAATTTCAAAATTATTATTCAAAAACTCGTTTGGAAACCACAAAAAATTAACCACACAAAATTAAAAAACATTCTTTGGTTTAGCCCTTTAAGATTTTGTTACTGTCACTGTCATATCCCGAAAATGATTTTACAGAAGAGGGAATTTGTGTCAGTCATTTTTTAAATCCCTGTTTCCTAAATATGTGCCTTGTGGTCCTCTTAAGATGTTTATGGGATTAAAAAGTTGTATTTAAAAAGTCCAAATCCATTTGTACTTGGGCATTTTCCAACTTCTCTTTATCCTTAAAATGAAAAAGGCAATTTTTTCTGTTATTTATTGTGTAGAATGAAATGCCAGTGGTGCAGCTTATATATGTATATTTGAGATATTTTATACTGACTATTATGAAACTATTGAGATAATGCTGTCATACTACATGAAACTCATATTTCAAAGAGGAAGGACCACTGTTCTATGATATCGTTCCTATCCTGCTGAAACCTCCAAAACTGAAATTTTTTTCAGGAAACTATGTGTATTCTAAATAAATGAATATTGTGTCATCAAAATTGGTATAAATACATATCACAATTTTCATTGGTTAATAACTTCAAAATTGTACAGATCCACATGGAGACTGACCAATAGTATCTATTTATGAAAAAAACCAATAAAGACCAAAAGTGGAGTTACGAGGTTTGTGCCACACAGCGATGATGTGCATCATTTGAGCATTAATGTTAAGATTTTATTCCAAGTAAGTCATTATGTAATTGGTGCACATCTGTGTATTTGCATATTCTATCTGTCAAAGCTTGATCTTACAGGGCTTGTCCATATCAGGCCCTGCATGAGAGACTGATGACTTAAAGACAATGGCACAGAGGCAGCTATTGTTCATGTGGTGACTGACAACAGTTTAGAAACAATGAGCTGGTTGTTGAGCGAGTACTGGCATCAGTCAACACCCAGTCCTACCCAACCTGACCCTAGCCCTCATTCAAGCTGTCTCCACCTCCTCAGTGACTCAGATATATTAGTGCTTATGCCATAGTATGTGTAATGCTGCCACATGAGGAGTAAACATAACCCGCTGATCTCAGCCAGCAGATACATTTGACTGTCCCTTTTTAGTCATTTCTTCTATTTTTCAAAGCATGATGCCTAAATTAAGTGCTTTCCCTAAATCACCAGACTTTTCTTCCGTCAGATTTCAGGTTGTTTCATATCAATTCCAGCTCTTGAGCAAAATGGCTTTGGGAGAACTATTTTCCAGTGCAATAAAATTAATATATCCCTGCTCAATATTACCTTGAATGAATAAATGAGACCCCCTTTTATTGCTTATAAAAATGAAAAAAGTTCTTGTCTGTAATGTTTCAACCTAGGCTGGTACTCCAGTGTATTACTTAATTTAGCCGGCTATGTGATGTAAAATTCCATAAATAGCAATAAAAATGGGTCCAGTAAAGATGTTCTCATGCCTGATCACCATAACCTTCCAGCCCCAGGTTCTTTTGCAACTTGTAAAAGTTTCCCAACACAACAGCGAAACCCAAAAGAACTGTTGAAACAAGCAATATAATCACAGCATATGCTTCACTGTCACAATGACTGATCGCTGGTCGGTTTTATTTGATCAAAAGTATTCATTGCACTGAGGCAGAGTGAGGTTGCAGAATAAAATCACAGACATGCAAACTGACACAGCCAATACGTTCTGTCACACACACTAAACAGCTCTGACAAGCAAGGACCAGATGGAGCCCCACTTGGCGCACTCCCCTTTGCCCAAATAAATAAAAGTGTGAAGGACACACACAGTGCACTGATGTTGGGGGATTGATGTTCAGTGAGGCCCATATATCGGGGGACAGCAATGGCTGTGGTCTTAAGAAAGCTGCAGATTTTACATAAAAATAATTATGTACTTGGACCCTTTTCATTGCCATTCACTGGCCTATTATCAGATTGAAAACTGACAGTATCACAGTAATGGCGTAAGCTCATTAATATGGTCTCGGCTATGTTTCACCACACAAGCCTCCAACATAACTGTAAATGAGATGTAGATATGCTGATACATATTGTGTGTCAAGTATGATTTGTACCGATGCTTGTCGCTTCATACATTCTTCAATCAATATGTGTCCATTGTGCAAAAGATTCATTAGTGGTTGTGTTTCAGAATTGATCCTGTGATGCTGGAGTGTAATCTGAAGAAAATGAAAAATTATGATTATAGATCCATTTAGAGATAAATTTCCCTAGCGTCCGTATTTTCATTTCAGCTGCATTCACTTTTATGTGAGGATCCTGTAATGGCAGTAATATACAGTCATATGAGCTGAGCCAGGCTTGATGCAGTTTCCCTCCTGGCACGTATTTGCCCTGAAACGGTGAAGATGCCCACCACCCTGTCCCGTAGACTCTGTTCCGGCCTCGTCCTCTCTAAGAGGAAAACTACAGCCGAGTAAATGCAGACGGATAACACTGTAAACCCTCCGCCCGCTAACAGTACCACTCCGGATATGAACATGTCATTCAGAGCTTGGCCGGGTTTGGGCATGTGGTAAGCCAGGGCAACGTCCAGAAGCACGGCTCCACATATGAGCAGGGACATTCCAGTAATGAGAACGACCAGGACATCCGACACGCCACCACTTTTCAGCATGTTGATGCGCCGCCTGCTCCTCACGCAGTTCATGTCCTGCACGGCAGAGCTCAGCAGCTGCTTCAGGAGAATCGCCAGGGCCAGCAGGCACAGGGCTGTCCCTGCTCCCAGCCGCCACTCGCTGGACAGACTGGTAGTGGTGGACAGGAGGCCCACTCCACCCAGGCCACAGCCCAGAATCAGGGCCACAGAGACACAGTAGCATAGCAGAGACTTTCCAGGCTCGCTGAACCACCACAACTCCACCTGCTCCTCCAGGAGGTTCTGCTGGATGCGGGCCGGGTCAGCGTGCTGCTGCTGCTGGCCCCGTGAATGGGGGAAGTCCTCCAGCTCCGGCATGCCGCCCCCCGAAGCCCAGCCACTGCTGAGGGTGGTGGAGCACCACAGACGTGACTGAGGACAGCACCTGCCAGAGAAAAGAGATTCACTGTGTTGGAGTTATACTGGAAAAATTGCTGGATCCAACATAAATTGCTAATATGTATAAGCCAATTAATAATTATTTTACCAGACTACCACATTATTAATCATTGTATAAACACTAAGCATCAATTTCTCATTTTCCTAACTACATAACCTAAATGTGTAATTCATATATATATATCACCTTTGTTAATAATCCTAGAGATAAGGAATATAAAAGAAAGCCAAGACAAAAGCAGAAATCTCATTATAACCTAAGGCACAAGCCATTTATCCTTTGGCCAAAAAATCAACTGCCTTTACAGGATAAAAACACATTCCGAGGTTCAGATAATTCTACCCCTAGTTCAGCTTTGTCCAGAAACAAGAGGAACACCCATTGCAATAACTCACAGTCATATGCAACCTTAGTGTGCCAAGGTAGGCCCAATTCTTCACTAACAGCAACACCAAATGTTCCACAAAGCTCTCATTCAGTAAAAACAATGGCATGCAAATTGTATGTCTAATAGTCAAATTGTGAATTCAACTATAGTACCTGTCATCACTTTAGTGCCTCTACCGAAGCTAAACTTCCAAACCCAGGATCTAACACTGATCAAAATAACCAAGACAAAGCAAAGCAAGGTCCAAAACAAGAACACACCCCATTGTACAGCTTACAGCTCAAAGGAAATTCAGACTGAAGTCCAGCAATCATTTTAGACCTTAACACCTCTGTTGTGACTTGCCTGTGACTGTGGAAATGTGTGTGTGTACAGTATAAGGAGAAAAGAAATTCCCTTTCGCTATAGGCTCAAGTGTTAATCCCTTTATCAATGGCCTGTCCCTGTGGTCCCAGCGACTCTCAAGGTTGTGGCACCGACAGCTTGTCTTTACAATCCTGTCAGCTGCTTTAGTGGAACAGTCAGCAGCAAACTGCCTGCCAGCTTTCTGCCACTACTCTCGAACAAAACTCCATGGCATACACCGAGCCCCTGTACCCAGTGGACAAATTCTATAAAATGGGATAGTGGGTTTCAATTATGAGGGGTGAAGGGGTGGGGTAGTTAAACTATACCGTAAAGACTGTGAGAAACAATTGATTTCCCAAACCCAAATGGAGTCTGAACTAAATAGGATTTCATGGTGAAACATCATTGACATTATAGTTTTGTGCAAGACTACATAAAATGTCACTATAAGTCTACCTGCCTTTTTCACTTCTTAAAACAAGGGTATTACTAGGGAATTTGTTTGCAGTCTTAAAAGCCTCTACTAGTTTGGGCATTGTTTATACTAAAAGTTGGATCATTGTTGTGAAGGTTTGATTGTTTTCAACCACAAGAGCATTAATAAAGTCAGGTACTGATGATGTTTGATTAGTTTTGGATCTCAAACCCCAACCCGACTTATCCCAGTGGTATTAGATGGAGTGCTATCACTCCACAGAACACTGTTCTACAGTCCAATGCTGGAGGGCTTTTTACCCCTCTAGTTGACACTTGACATTGGGCATGAAGACCTTAAGCTCAGGTGCAAATGTTCACTTTCTAGGGAGAATAAACCAGCTGTGTGAGCAAAACTGAACATCTGTGTGCCTAGATGGATTCACTAATTTGACAGGGTGTCTAGATCCTTTAGGACAGTGTATGTGTTGTTTTGTGCTGTAATTTGAATGTCTACTTGTTTACAAAAATCAGAGTACAAAGCCAGTACTTTATGTATTTCTATAGAAATTGGACTTTTGATTTTTAGAATGGGGAGGGGGGGTCTTTACAGGATCTTTCTTATTTGTATATTTAATTATTTGATTATTTTGATCGAACGAGTGGCATTCCCTCCCTCTGCCCTGCCTGTACCAGACAATAAGAAGGAGAGATGCTTCAGTCTTACAAGACCCGCTCAACACAAAGCCCTAATGGGTTATTTTTCCTGTTTGTTGACTATAATTGTTTTTCTTTGGTGAGTGGCTGAAACGGTGGTGCGGTTTAGTGTGAGCATGTGTGACATTTTGTTAATTAAGTCCCTGTAGACTTGATCCTCTTGTCACTGTCATGCAGCATTTTGAAACAGGGCACAATAACTGAGGAGGCACATGAGCAGAGAAGAGGAAGCATATCACTGATAAACATAGCTATAGCCTACTCCAGAATGAAGTGAAACCAAATTTCTAAATAAAAAATTAAATATAATATGACAATATGTCATCATTATTGCTGCAAATTACATTATAGTACATTCTTCTAGTGCACACTCTTAAAGCAAAGGTAGCACAAAGAGTTCTATGAATAATGCTGAGGAAAACCACTTTTGGTTTCATAAAAAAACATTTTTGAAACCATTTTTCATTTATGACTGTAAAGAACTACTTAAAGGTTTAAAGAAGCTTTACATAAAGATTCTATCACAATTTAAACATTTTTTAAATTAAATTTGGAGATTCAAACACACATAACTCATTGAAATATCAACGATCAATTATTATAACATTTACAACATTGTTGTTTTGGAGCAGTGTGGGCTCAATGAGAACAAGAGAATTCAAAATGCATGTTCCTCTTATGCCTATGGAAAAACCCACTACAACCACCAGAGTTTGGAAAGCAATTTGGTCGGCTCAGCTTTGGGTTCGCTAGCTGAATATCTGTAGGACATTAACGATAAGAAAGTAAATCAGTTTTCTTCTGAATATACTGCTGCTTGACTCTTTATCAGAAAAATTCCCTAAAGGACTGTCTTCTTTAGGCTTCCTATTTAAAAAAAGCTTCATACCCCAGCAGTTCATAGTTTGTCGTAACTATCAGGTCATGCTCGTGTAGAGCATTGGATTAATTGATAAGTAAATAGTAAGTTAAAAAAAAAGTATATAATATGCATAACGTGGGCCAGATTTACACTAACAAATCACTTGTCATGTTAATAGGGGCTGGAGTGGCTGCACAGGCCTTGTGTATCTTGTGTATCTGTACAACGCCTTGCTTACAGAATTGCACGCTGGCCATGGATGCTGAATATGAGCACAGTGTATGTAATTCCCATCAGTAACAATGTTCCTCACAAGGGCATTGTGGGTATGACTCACTAACAAAGAGGAATCTTTCCCAGGTCAATAATTTACAGTGATCCTTTCAAAGAATAACAAAAGGACACATTGAGAATGGAATTACATAATACATAACTATAAACTAAGATGAACTCCTTGAGCAACTCCCAAAAGGGTCTTTTGCTTCATTCTCTGTACAATCATTCATGCTTGTTTGCATATAAAAAAGTCTGGAATTAAAGAGTTGCTTACTTAGGGTTCCATTTTTTAAAGGGTGGATGTTGGCTATGGAAATCCACCATTAATACAGTGCCAAAAAATGACATGAAAGAGTGCTGTTTGATTAAACCCAAAACACACATTTATTTCTTGTTCTATAGCCACTGTCATGTTGAAACTGTGTTACAGAGGAGCAACTCAGAAATGTCACAGCTCTAGAAACTTTTGAGTTCCCACTTGATCCTGAACGCAACATATATAACCACAGTACACATTCAACAAGAGGCCGAACGAGCCTGAAGCTGTGTTGTCATTTTGTAGTCATTACTGTCTATGAAAAAGTTGAGTGGCATTTTCAGAAATTGCTCCATCATGCTCTAAAGCTTTCTCAAACTTGATCCTGGAGGCACCCTGCCCTGCTTGTTTTCCCGGCCTTAAGACACCCACTCCAGTTCAGTAATGGTGTTAATGAGCTGATTAGTGTGTAATGCAAAAAAAGAAGAGAAAACAGACAAATGTGCAAGACAGGGAAAGGTTTTCCCTATTTTTACACTGAGGTTGTTCATTCACTCATTCATTATCTAATCTTCCCCTATATCCCTATTTTTACTCTGAGGTTGTTCATACACTCATTCATTATCTAAGCTGGGGTCGCAGGGGGTGATGGAGCCTATTTTTGCACTCACACATTCAAATACCCTGGAGAGGCCACCAATCCATCCCAGTGCTCTGAGCTTGTAAAGCAATCAACTAAGACTAACAACTTCATCAAAACAGCACACTTTTCAAAATTGTTTTGATAGTATGTTAATATTTTTGATACATATATTACATTTAAATATTCAGTTTTGAGAATATTACTGATTTCCAAAGAACTGCAAGTTTTATTACAAAGATGGCATAATTAATCCTGTTGAACTGGATTTAGTACATAACAGTGTGTGATACATTGAATAAATTACTGTTGTATTATTAAATGTGACAAAAAATGTGAAAAGGTTCTTTTAGTTTTTATAGCCATAAAGCTAGTAAAAAGAAAAAAAAGAAATTTTTTGAGATAACCTTATTTCTTTATATATAAATATATTACATTTCTACCGTACTACTCACCTTTAGCTTTACAGATGTAGTACCCTTGCACAACATAATGATATCAATTAAATGCTGAGTAGGCATGATAATGCTTCAGTCATCAATGAGTTTGGTTGTTTGCCATTCTTATACACTTTTGTTCCCATAGGTGCAGAGCTGTCTGGAGGTCAACCATTGATTGTACCAATGACGATATGTCTTTTAAACAAGGGTCACGTCTCCCTGCCACACACCTACTGATGAATTAATGAAGGACCACTGAATGACTGAAAAGATTATTGATTGTGCATTGATATAGTGTTATGTGTCCTTACTTTATGTTTTTATGCCTGCCATCTAAATAAAAGTTTTCAAAATTAAAGTAATGGTGTAATGCTTGTATTTCAATTACCTACCAACCCCATTAATCAAAGCATCCAATGACACTCCATGGAAAAATTAACACATATATCAGCTTTGTAACACTTTTTCCTACCACATGGAGTGACAGGGACTCATTTTTGACAATGCCGTTCATGTTTTCCATGAAGAAAAAAGGCTTAGAATTTTCATTTGAGCAGACAACAAAATGACACACTGAGTTAGAGGTCTATGAGGTCCATTTAATTGGCAAGAGATTTGAGAGGTTTTTTTCAGTGTTTACCTGCAAGTACCACTTCACAGAAATATCCTCTTGGTGTCCTAGGCTGCTGGTAAAAAAGTCTTCAAAAAATCAAACGAGGCTCCACCCCTCCTGGCAGGTACGTGCTGAGCATTTAGAGAAGCTATGTGCAGAATTAGGTCCGTAAAGAAGCATTATGTTTTGGTGTCAGGGTCTGTAGGACGGCCGGACACGTATCTGAATAGGAAGCATTCACAAAGCAGGCTCTTGTCTTTGGTCACCATGCAACAGCCGCTGCCTTGTTTCTTCCTCGCCTGGTTGCCGGACAGAGACAATGAAGTAAGTCTCTGTGTCCTTCTCTAGTCCAGGATAAGGTTAACCTCTCACTAGAACAAGAAAGAAGAAGAATGAGAGCTAGCGGCAGCAGGAGCCAAAAGAGGATGTTACATCCTATTGTTAGAAATTATGAGATGTGTATGTTGTAAATAATACAATACAGTTGGTGATGTGTACTGTATGAGTATCATTTACTGTTAACATTGAAAGTTTCAGTTGAACCTAAAACGGACATCACATCAGGTTTTGAGTTAGTAACATCCTGCAGCGACATTAAGAAAAAAATATGTGGCTACAACTTAACTCCCACATTCCACTAAGCTTAAAGGTCCCATGGCATGAAATACGAATTCTCCTAGACTGTCTTGCCGTAGGTGTAAAGAGTGCCTTGGTCATCCTGCTCCGTTCAGAGAGTGACAGCTCAGATGGCCCGATCTGGAATTTGACCCCGCATTACGTCATAGGGGTGAAAGGCTGGATGCTTAGATGAGCAAAAATGTATTTTTTTGTTCCTTCAAGCAAGCCTCTGAAGTACCAGTGGGTTAATTAGATTTTTTCTGGAAATGTGCCAACACAACTTAAAAATTTGTTTGTCTGCACCAAACATTTAGTCAAAGACTCAACTCAACGCTGTGCCACTTCCCCATACCTTGAACCTGTGTCAACTTCAATTTGAGCAAGCCTTGTTTTGAACAAAATGTCGTTTGTTTGGAGACAGTAGAGTTGAGAAACACCGCATATCAAGACGGCTATTTGCAATGTAAGTAAAATCAGTGCACCGAGGCGTGGAAGTACGGTTGCGTCATACAATACAACAATTTTAATCAAGGCCCTGCCGAGATTCCATGACAAAGTACACAAGGAAAAGACATCATGTAGCAGAAGCTCGTTGACGTTTTCCAAAAACACAACAAGTTTACACCAGACTACCCAAAAGCAAAAGGAATATCAGAGAAGACTCTTAGCTGTCCCTCAAGACATCTCTGGGGTTCTTTCAGGGGCTGTTTTGTGTGATTTGTTGGCTGTTTTTGCCCTCTGCTTCTCTCTATATCTCAAAACCCGACGAGGCTAAAGTTGGGCATCTCATAACTCTTTAATACAGAAGTGGATAGATTACACTCTTTTGTCTCCGAATTCACTTTATTAATTTTGCACTTTATATTTTTACACAGTTGCTCCTAAAATGGGCATAATACTT
>JBBMFX010000101.1:12070399-12090473 GCA_037832545.1 Rhabdalestes septentrionalis
AACACACACACACACACAAACACACAAACACAAACACAAACACACACACAAACACACACACACACACACACACACACAAAGAAATGCAAACACACACACACACACACACACACACACACACACACACACACACAAACAAACACACACAAATACACACACAAACACACACACACACACACAAACACACACAAACACACACACACACACACACACACACACACACACAAAGAAATGTAAACAAACAAACAAATACTTCCAAGAAAGATTAGGAATTTAACAAAAAGGCCAATAAAGTGTGTGGGAAATGGAAAGTAATGTAAGCAATATGAGAGCAAACAGTCAGGAATAAACTGGATTGAATTTAAATTTTAACCATGAATAATCCTCAGTTCCTGAGTAGTGTGTTCCTCAGCCTGCTTCATCTTGAGAAGACCATTTTGTTCAGGTATTCCCTGTGCAAGTGTCTACTGTGCACACGCACAAAAACACATAAACACCCACACACACTCACACATACACACAAACACTCAATCTGCTAGCCCCTACTTTCCAGAAGTGAGGTCACATAATGTGAGGTCATTCTGAAACCTGCGCTCCAGTGATTCCATATCACACACCTGTCTGTACAGCAGCAAACACCTTGTGTTTATGTGCATCTTCCTGTTTGTCTGATTTTCCACTTCTGGCTTATTATTGGTTACTAATCTTAAAAGTTGCTATTGGTAAATTCAATAAGTGATATGGTAATTACTGTGAAACCTAATATATCAGCTGTGTAGTAGATGAAGGATTGTGGGCATGCATACAGTCCACAGAAGTTTAAGTGTTAGGATGAATTCCTTTGCAGTCAAAGTTAATGAAATGTAGGGCATAAAGGTAGTAAAAATCGCATTAGTAAAATATACAATGATGTTCCTCGGTTCCTCATTACACTGCAGCTGCTGCTGAAACTAATTTCATCTTGGATCTATACCCCCCCCCCACACACACACGCAACCATCCTGTACTCTCTACATGTCTGTCTCCTTCTTCTCTTGAGTGGTGCTGAGTTTGAGCTGGAGCTCAGCTGTGGTCTGCTTTAGCTGAGTGTTTCTCCTGTGGAAAGTGTTCAGTTCTTGCTTCATCTACAGAGGAGAAAGCAGAGCGACTATCGATCTCTCACTCCCTTTCTCCCTCTCTCTCCCCCCCCCCCGCCCCGGCTCTCTCTCTAGCTGCAGTTAGTGCTGATCTTTTTCACCTCTCCAGCATCTTAGGCTCATTTGTATTCTAATTGCCGAGCCTTGATTTGACATGCTACATTTTGTACAAGGCTGTTCTCTGTCAATGCTTAAGCCAATACTGCACTGAGTGTGTGTGAATGTGGTTTAATGATGGTTTAAATGGTTTCTTAAGATGAACAAAAGCAGAATGTATTCCTTAATTCAGATTTCTAAAACATTTGAAATCATCCATTGATCTGCTTGATAACTTATACTGAAATTTTGTGATATTTGTATTTGAGGGAAGACATATAAATATCTTTTAGGGGTGTGCAAAGCTGCTGTTATTCGTATCTGTAAAAATAATTTGTATTTATATTTGTATTCGAATAAAATTAATGACGCAGCGTGCAAACCCTGTCCCCCTCTCCTCCGAATCTACTCCTGAACTTGAGCGTGTGACGGGGGTGCGGGGGAGGCGGAATATCTAATAGTCCTGTCCTGTCATTTCCACGGTCCACAAAATGAACTTGGATGGAGCTCAGTTGATCTGTTTCATAAAATTCTCTATTATAGTTTATAATTAGCATTCAGTATTGTTATTTGAACTTCGATCCTCTTTTAATGGCAAATGTTTCTGTGGCTTTTTCTCCCCACCGCAATCCAATTAGGCCCTGGAGACTGCGCAGAGCAGGCCTAATCTTTCTGATAGGGCATTTGTAACATTTAAAAGAGCAAGTCCTCTCTCAATGACAGTATGTGAGTGGAGCACAAAGGCAGGAACTCCGGAGTGCGGTGGATTCAAACACCCTCATCTAGTCATAATCCTAATGATAAAATATGTGCTCTCTTTCAAGATGAAACACGCTGCATATGTCACACATCAATTGTGTTCGAACAACAAGCTTGTGTTGGTGGTTATTATTCACTGAGAGTGTTGTGGTTGATCCTGGGGGGCTTTGACAGAGGAATAAAGGCAAGATAATAGATGTGCACCGTCAAAGGCACAAAGAGAGCAGGAGATACACAAAGAGAAAGGCCAGGAGTGACCTGATAATGTGAGAGCATGTGAGTGAGTGAGTGAGTGAGTGTGTGGGTGAGAGAGGGAGAGAGAGAGAGAGAGAGAGAGAGAGAGAGAGAAAATATATTAAAACATGAGTGTGAAATAACTTACACTTGCTGATGGTGTGTGATTTTTCATTAGTTGCAGGCTTGCTGCTGGCTCGTGCTGTGTGACACTTCTACAGTGACCTTGGCTTGGTCTCTTGTCACTCACGGCACATGGCCACTCAGTGGTCAGTCTAGGTCAGGTATGACTCTGCGTGGTAATGACCCACTCACCCATTAATCTTGAAAAGTGACCACTTGTAGCCAGTACACTTCGTCGTACACTGAAAAAAAACCCCATTTCATCTGAATATTCGTATCACTGGAGTGAAATACATTACACCAGCCACGACCGATGTCCAAATTACACAAACACTGACAATATTTGTATCGATTTTTATGCATTTTAGTCGAAAGGAAATGTACAAATTTAAATCACTTACATTCAAAACATGACTTGTTCAGTTTATCAACTGATTAACTCAATATCATGCAATCTTACATATAACATTTGACTTCTTTGAATATTTTGAAATGATAGGGTTGTTACTTGTACTCGGATCTATTTGTAGAGAAAGTAATATAGATTTACGCAGTACTTTCACAGGACTTTACAGGAAATATTAAGAGTTCAGTCTAAATTTACTGGATGTCTTTTTTTTCTTGAGGGCTCAAACCATATTCATATAGCTGGTGGTTCTAAAATTCTTGACCAGACTTGGCAGTCACCACAGCACCTTGCATTCAGAAAAGAGCTAATCTTGTATGGTGGAGCAGTATTTGTGTTTCTGACCTTAAACTTAGGAAATACATTAAACCTATGTGATCACACGTGTAATATTTTTGGTTATATTTTCTTATGTATGACCTTGAAGTCTGTCAAAATATAAAAACAAACACGTATGTGTGTGAAAATTCCAAAAGTGTGAATCCACTCTGCTTTTGGAAAGCTGATATGTGTGACAGAGAACCAAATAGCCTTTTCATTTGGAATATGACTACAGATACAGCAACATAATATGAGGAAACTGATTGTATTTATTATGTATGGAAACATAAAAATGTATGCTTGGTGTTGACTGCCTACTTAAAGTGTCCTTCAAGTTTCAAAACATTCAAGTGACCACCAGGAGCAGAGTGTGTGAGAGAGTGTATTATTTGCCTTCTTCTTTATTGCGCTTGTGTTGATCTTGAGCTTCAGGTAGAGCTCCTTCTCCTTCTTAAGCCTTCTTTCATAGCATAGATTCAGCTGCTGGATTTCTCGGTCTGAATCCTCTCCTGCCACACTCCTTCCACTTCTCAAACTCTCTGCCTGGCCTGAGTGTTCCCCTGACACTGCATGTGCACGTGTATGTGTTTGAACATGTGCTGACAATGGAGAGAGAAAGAGTGAGAGAGAAAGACTATGGTGTTCTGTGTACTGTGCTTATTCATTTAAAAACAAAGGTGCCAGAAAAGCTTCTCCAGAGTCATGAAGCAAAAGAACTATGCTTGGTTCCCCAAAAAACCTTTCAGTTGAAGGGTCCTTCGGGAAACTTAACAGACACCACTGAACTGAAAGGTTCTTTGACGGAACGGTGGTTCTAATATTGTTGCAAAGAACACTTTTCGGCACCATTCTTTTTGAGAGTCCATTAATCTGCACCTATCAGCAAAGAAAATTAGCAAAAAAGAAAGTCAGTCAAGCAGAGAAAATGCAGAAAGGGAGAAGGTAATAGAATAGGGAGATAAAGAAGGAACTTCAACAGAAAGGAAAGCAAAAAAAAAACAGGGAAACGGAGGATGGATTGGTTTAAATTGGGAAAAATGTACAGGTAAATGAAAAGGTTAAGCCTGGTCAAGCTGAACACTTTACTCTGAACTTTCCACTTAAACCATCGTCTTTTATCCTGATCTCTAACATGGCCTTCTCCATTCAGGGTTACACCACTGGCATGGAGGCCCTAATAAGATTAATTTAGCTCGGGCTCAGGAGTGAAATAATAAGGTGATTATGCAGAGCCTTCATCGCTCAGCCTCTCCCGCTGTTCTGGATTGATGGAAGCCGACGTCGCATTTCCTTCACGATAGCAGCGATGTCCTCGGCCAAACGCCAGCGTCCCCCTTGATTAATCTGTCTCCTCTCTTCTAATCAGTATCACAGCAGGAGAGTGTGGCCATGTGCTTTAAACATCCTGCTTTCACACTCTTATTTGGGTCTGCTTTATGAGACAGACCCCCCACATTCACGGGCAGACACAGAGTTGCACTCAAATGTGTACACGTGTACACAACCTGACACACATTCTCTCTTTAAAAAAAGAAACTGTGGTTAAATGTGATTCGAATATGATGAGTATATTCAGCTAAATCGAGGGATGTGTTTTAATTTATTTTATTGTTGATGTGGGGCTGAGGATGCTTACGAAAATGATCTGAGAAAGCTGTATAACATCAATAATAAAGTTTTGGTGAAATGACAATTTCTTATTTTCTAAAAATCCTTCCCCACATCACCAGGAGAACATTTCAGACTGAAAATACCCATTTTAATGCACCTTCTGGATGCAGAAATTTTCTTTGGAGAAATGTTGACTCTTGGTGGTGTACTCAAGACTCGATACGGTTTAGCTTTCAGGGAGACTCAAAGATGCATGCGCACACATACACACACATGCACACACATACATACACACACACACACATGCATACATGCACACACATACTCACAGAATGTGAACAAACTAACTACCTTGTGTACGGCAAACAATCCTTAGTGAATCCTGAAAGAATTCCAACCTGAATAACAACAGATTTCAACTAATGAAATTTCAAATTGCAGAGAGCAATGAGAGTAGCTGCAGACACCGGAAGGACAACAACAATATTGCTATCCCTGACTATTTGTGACAAGTCACACTGTTCACAGAAAAAAAACCTTACACATTAATGAAATGCAAGCTGCTTTTGTATTGTCCAGTGCACACACCATAGACGAACAGATGTTCAACGCTGCTGATTAGGTTAGCCAACTAATCTGTAACAGTTGGAAAACAATCAATCAGGGTAATGTGCTCAAATCAGACTTGGAAGTTGTTTTTAATTTTAAGTTTTAAGTGGTGGCTGAGATTCTGGTGTGTGGATCATTTGAATATTTTGATTGGATTTTAGCTTCATTTGGTTTATTCTTTGTGAACTCTACTTACAGGTCACATTCACAATCCTAGAGAGTGAAATGTTGCATGAATATGTGCATCTGTTTTGGTGTATCTTGTCTAGTGTGAGTTAAACAGTATTCAGCCATTGTAATGTTCAGTGCTTGGTTTTCAGTGTGACTCACCTCATTTTTGTCATCTTTTAACTTTAACTATGTTTTGGTATTGTTATGCTGAATATCTCAGTTTCAGGTGGCAACCAATGCTCCTCTTTTATAGTTTTTCGGTCTCAAAAGTGAACGTGGAAATTTGCAGTTGGAGTATCAAAGCAAATGGCTACTAAAACGCATTGTGGAAATTCATATGTGATCTTAAATATATGTACTGTATATTTCATTTTATACCTATAATGTTGCATTGCAATCTATTGTGTTCTAATTTTGGTGTGAATTAAACCATATTGTTATATTTGGTTATTAAAGTTTATTTTAATTGAATCTACACTGTATACAATGCTACTGGATAAATGACGAGTAAACCATTAATCTGACAAGTGATTTCAAGCCATTTCATGAATACATTGTGAATCTTTTGTTTGACAGTGTACAACCTGTATTTGTCTGTGCTTACTGTAAACTTGTTTCTTAAAACACACAGACCTGTTTGTAGGATCAAACCTAAAGTCACTGTCACCAGCAAAATTAACCTAGTCCAGCACCAAGAACTTAATCTGGATTATGGAGTGTGAAGACATCCAGAGCACCACTCTTCTGTTGCGTGCCCTCCATCACATTTCCATTCTCTGCTTGTATCACTGGCACTAATGCTGCATCTCCTCATCCTGTTCATATTCCACCATCAGCTTCTGTCCTCTTTTGCAGTCAGAGGGATGAAAAGAATAAGGAAAATGTGTGATGGAGGGCTAGGACTTGACTGTCATGTCAAAAAGAGTCATTGAATGAATCTATTTATTCTGAATCAAATTTTATTAAAATTAAATATGCTTGATAAATGTTACCTGCTGTGCTTTTATGCTTTTCCCTCAGCCTCTCCTATTCCTACAGCTTTTTTTTATTTCTACAGCTTTTCATCATCATCATCATCATCATCATCATCATTATCGTTGACATTATAATCATATCTTCCTGGTCTGCCACCTCTTCTATGCTTTGATATCAGAAGAACAGAATTGTCTTCCACCCGTGAACTACCTCTAAAGAGGGGACAAGGCAACCATGGATCCATTCGGGGTACTTTATTTATGAACCAAACCAAAAGAACAGAAACCTGGCTCGGACAATGCCCTCGCTTCTCTGCATCCCCTCCTCAATGTCCCTGAGGCCAAAGAGTCCGAGGTGGTGCCACCACCACCTGGCAGGCCTTCGGTCGGCAGGGTGCTCACTGTCCAAGAGTCTGGGTGTTGTGGCTCCCGCCCTTTAGAGCACCCTGCGCAGGCAGGCATACCATCCCCCACTGGGGACTGGAGCTGTACTGGCTGACATGGGGCCGGCTGACATGGGGCCGGCTGACACGGGACTGGCTGACATGGGACCGGCAGGAGCTGGGCCGGCTGGAGCTGGACCGGCTGGAGCTGGACCGGCTGGCACTCGACCGGCTGGAGCTGGACCAGCGGGCGCTGGTCCACTAACAGAACCCCTTCCTGTGCTCCACTCTCCCGGACATGACCGTCCAGCACTCCCCTGTCCCAAAGCTCCACCGTCCTGGGCTCCACCGTCCCGGTTCCACCGTCTAGAAGCTCCACCGTCCCGAGTTCCATCGTCCGGGTCTCCACTGTCCCAGTTCCACCGCCCGAAACCTCACGGACGGGAACCTCGTGGACGGGAACCTCCCAGATGGGAACCTCGCAGACAGGAACCTCTGAGACGGAACCTCTGAGACAGGAACCTCTGTGTTGGGAACCTCTGAGACGGGAACCTCTGAAATGGGAGACAAAGGGACGAGGGTCACAGGAGCGGGGATTACAGGCACTGGGGCCTCACCTACACTAACCTGATCTACTGGGACAGGGCATACTGGTGTATGACTCACAGCGACTAAACACAAGGGGACAGGACTCACAGGGACAGGGTTCATGAGGATAGGGTTCAAGAGGACAGGGCTTACGGGAACAGGGCTCAAGGGGACAGGACTTATGCGGACAGGGCTCCCTGAACTAGCCTCCCTGGGACCTACCCTAACCAAATTGACTGGACCGTCAATGGTAGATCCCTTGCAAGCTGAGCCCTTCCTAAACTGACCTGCTACACTCGAGTCCTCCCTGTCTGAGCCTAAACCACTCGCTCCCTTACTACCCAAGCCCCTCCTAACTGAACCCTCATTGTGTGAACCCTCATTACTCGAGCCTAGGCTGACTACCCCCTCACTAAGGAGACCTAGGCTGCCTAACCCCTCTCTAAGGGGACCTAGGTTGGCTGGGCCCTTACCTGGGGTCGTTGACGCAGGGGACGACACAGCAGGGGCCCTTTGTGGCTGGAGACACTCCAGGATCTCCAGAGCCACCTTGATGTGGAGCTCCACCTCCGCCGCGAGGTGTTGATTTTGGCGCTCCAGCCCTGAGATGGTATCCTGCAGCTCCATGGTGGCAGCAGGCTCCAATGTGTACGGCACCGGCTCGTGCCCGTACAGCTCCGGGATGACCTCGCTGGAAAAAAGCTGCAGTGCGGGGCAGACCGCAGTTCTTCGACCACGCCGTGATGGACATTGGCAGTGGTCGGGGCAGAGAATGGGGAGACCCCTCTTGCTCGGCATCTCCTCCGTCTTCTGGCAGGCGGGGAGAGGTGCAGCACCCCTGGGAGGCCCTCGTCCTCCGAGCTCCTCGGGAGATCCTCCCACGGTAAATCCCAGGGTTTGCGGGTGCTTTTGAAGACAGAGTACTCCACCTCGGTTTCCTTCTCTCCCACGTTCCACCTCCAGGTGGAGGAATGCTCGCACCGAGCGTGGCCTCCATCTCCGTGATCTTCAGCGGACTCCGCGAGTGAGAACACCGCTGCCCAGGCGTTGAGAGCGGCATTCCACTCGCGGATATCCATTGCCTCATACGAGGCTGGCGTGGGGCGATCTGTCCATCTGTCACGGGAGGTCGCACAAGCTTCCACCCGTGAACTACCACTAAAGTATATATGAACTACCTACAACACGTGCTCCCAAAACCATGTGATCCAAACTGAGTGTCAACATAAAACTCCCTTTAACTCCACAGAAAACCCAGGAAGAAAAACCAAAAAATGGTGGCTAAAAACAGCCACCGACACAAGAATAAAGGCTGCTTGTTGTTAAACAAGGTTTTCAGTTTTACTTTGTGGGGAAAAGAAAAGCCTTATATGGTTTAAAAAGTATCATGGATGTTTAAATGCATCACGGGGCAGATTCAACTACAACAGGTATTCAAGATTTGTCCAGAGGACTGTCTGAATGCCTTTTTAGAGCAAGTGTAGGGAAGGAAAATGATTAAAGAAAAAAATGTATTGTTTATACATGTTCATGTGCAGGCCTGTGTGTGTGTGTGTGTGTGTGTGTGTGTGTGAATGTGGCTAGGCCTTGATCACTGGGGCAATTTGATTTTTTTTAATTTTGTTAATTGTCAAGTGGAATGGACTTGAGGAATTAAACAGATGGTATTATTTAATAATTTTTCCCCTTTCACTGTCGCATGATGTCATAGGCAAAACGTTTAAGATAATGGGCACACTAATGTGTTATTATTGCCTTAAAACAATTAATCTATTATGAGATTTTTATTAAATTATTTTTTTAAGTACTTTTTGCAAGGATCAGGTGTCCCATTACTTTTGTCCATATACATTATATACATATTGTTCCATAGAGGGACGGATGAGGAACAAACTGTGAACAAAATGTTTGGTGGGGTGAAATTCTTTTTTTTGCTGTACAATTGCTCAGTGGGGTAATAACTGCGTTACAACATTTCTGACACATTTGCTGATCTGATTTTCACAGCATTTACAATTGTGGGATTTGTAATAGTTTTCTGCAAAGCTGTCAGCTGGGAATGGTGTGGGGAGGTGTAAGATTGACTGCACGGTGATTGTTTTTTCATAGACTGTCGAGAAATCAAATCAGAGAAAGAAACACTGCTGGGCGCTCAGTGTGAAGGGAGGTGTTTAGGTGGTGAATATTTGTCACTATTTGCCTTCAACTGCTGCTTGGTCCGACCTTTTTGGCATTACTTGATTGAAGCATGATCCTTGGGGCCCCTGTTTTTCAGTGTAGAATAAAAAGGAACTCTACAACTGCTAGGACAATCTATTTTAAATGAAGAAACTATCTGCACTGAAAGTATTTCTTAAATACAAGCTGTTTGTGGTTATACCCATGTGTCTCTGTCTCTTCATTTGGCTGGATCTCCAAATGAACAACCATCTGCTGTCCATTTGTTAGCCTGAGGTTATTTCATTGCATTATTTTATGATTTATTTATTGGGACTGTGTTCCAATCTAATGGAACTGGATCAGTATTATCATAAAACAATCCATATCCAAGGCCTCATACACAAAGTTCCACATATGCACAGACTGGTCACGACCGCAGGTAGCAATGATAGGTTTGTGGATACAAACACAAAGATCAGTGATGGTCCTAGAGTGAAAGGACTGTCATTGATACCCAAAACAGGTCTGCTCCCTCTGAAGAACAGGGAGCCTGCCAAAGATAGTGGCAAACTTTTTTTCTTTTTAAAGAGCACGTTTATGTTTAGTTTTTCTCTTTCCTCGAGGTAGTTAATCTACCTAAATTTGCAGCACTGGAGCTATAAGGCTATTTTAACTAACAAGTAACAAAAGCTAACAATCAAAAGTTAGCATTGTGTAACCTCTAAAGCTTAGTTATCACACCTTAGCCTTAAATGGTTAAATGAATGGTCTCAAATTGTTCTGCGTACATTCTGCAGTGTGAAGAACTAAATAAGCAAGTATACTTGAAATTACTTTTTAATTAGATTGTTGTATTTGAGATTATTTGAGACAGAAGGAAGTTTCATACACCAAACGTATCTTGAACATTATAATTGGGATATGGCAGAAATTGTGCATGCATTTGAACCAGGACTCTGCTGGTGATTTGTAAACACAGAATACAAAAAGAGCTGTGCTGTCTTTGTGGAAGAGATTTGCTTATCTGTGCATGAAGCCTAAGCAGCTAAACCTTGTAAGAGCTTGTAGGCTTTGTACATATGGAGGCCCTTTAGCTGCACTGGTACAGCACATGGATGACATGTAGTTGAGCAGACTGTAAGAAGAGCAAGTGCCTTGCTTTCTCAGCAGACAAATGCTGCTACTGGCCAGCCTGACTCCGGTCACAACTGCATGAGTCTGCAGGAATCTGAGTAGCATGCACAGACCTTCCATCCCCATAGTACATGTCTTTTTAGTTTTTCAATAGTAGTCTTTATTTTCTCAAACAAATGCACAGTCCCTGGGCCTGCAGAACAGACAAAGCCCTTAGAATGAGGTGCAATGGCTGTGACCTGCAGTAAATGAGGCAGATTTTTTTCTCATCTACCTCTACCACACTGAATGAGCACCAACAACAGTGATGCTTCATCAGCATTTCACTCAAATACAAGAACAACATTGCCTTCTGTAGTGTGTCCTTCTTATGGACATCTTCACCACAGGGGACTAGTATAAAGCTCCAACTCCTAGTTACACTGATCTATACCCTAAAAGTTCAAAGATGAGTTGCAGAAAATGCACCATCTATGCAAATATGCTTTGGGTCCTCTGAGCTTGAGGATGCTGGCAACTACGGGTACACTAAATCATATACACTGAATAAATACTTTTTATTTTTTGACACCAGAGAGATCCCATAACACCTTAGGTACCTTTTCAGCATGCCTGAAAGCAAGCCTTTAAAAAACAAAACTGAAGAAGTCAGACCAAGAAAGTGCACCAGTGGTGCTGAAGTTTTCCCAGAGTCTTTCCAGTCATAGTAAGGAACTCTTAGATGGTGTCTTGATCTAAACTAAATTTACTATTTATTTTTGTAACCAAGTACTTTGCACAGAAATACTGATGGACCAACATGGAAGAAGTATGGTTCATATTATTATACTATTATAAATGAGAGATTTGATCATCCTATAAAATTTAAATTCAGACTAGCTTCAATTGAATTGACCATGTACTGGACAATGCTGCCCCCATATGCAGGACATATTTGGTCATCACATCATTTAATGTGACTAAGTATTATGGTGGGCTAATTTTTCGAACACATTGCCTAATTACTACTTGTATTGCAGTGTCCTGTAGGTCTAAGCCCAATCTTGTTTTGCTATTTCCACTGTGCGTTCTGTTATGTGTTTTGCTGTTTTGCACTGTGTGTACATATACACTGGGGACCATGAGCTTTGCCCTCATTAAGCTTCTATTCCGGTAGCACTAAAAGAAGCTGCAAGGCAAGGATTGATCTTTGCATTCAAACTATCTTCAATGGGAGCCCTGTTTTGGTTAAAAGCTAAATTTTAGAAACAACAAATCAACTCCTGCGTGCTTCTAGCTTTAATTTCTTTAAATAATTTGATGTCCAGGTGAGGTTTCTCAGAGCAGCTCCATGGATTAAGGCTTCCAAGATTTTATTTATTATTGCTTTATCTACTAATTTTAGTGTAATAACAAATAAGAAATACAATGACAAAACACATTTTTGAAAATGCAGCCTACCTTAAGATCTGGATGGTTACTATTGCTGAAATGTTAAAGTATAGCTCCGGTTATGTGGAAGATGACACAAGTTGGGGTGGTGGTAGCTCAGTGGGTAGGATACTTGTCTCTGGACCTAGAGGTTATGGGTTCGAATCCTACCCTCAGCACACCATAACCCCCAGGGTGACTGTCCCATGTAGTTAAGGAATGGAGATCACTTTGGATAAAGGTGTCTGCTAAATACCGTAAATGTAAGTTGCAAATAGTATTCATCTCTTCTTCGTAGGAAACTTGAGCAAATATGCCCTGACCTTAATTCATTAATTGAACTCAATGGCATACTAAGACTTACCTGAGGAGTAAGAAATCTGGAATTCATTTGATACAGATAACTGTTGGTAATCTCTTAACTTTTTGTGATACCACAACAACAAACTACACTTGTCGTGGCAAGGACTGGTTAAGCCTGCAGACTGCTCCAAATTCATACAAAATTAACTAAAGCCATCCTAACATGGATTTCTCCTAGCGCTACACCACAAACTCGATTAGCTTCACATTATATCAGTGAAAAATGGATCAGATGTTGTTGCTGTGTTAGAGGTATTCCAGAATCTATTGTCATTTTCTCTGGGTACATGTTTCTTTTAATGTGATTAAATGGGCAGTGGTGGAAAAGGACCTGCACTGTAAGTTAGTAATAACATCACACACAAAAGACTGACTCCTCTGAAAGAAGATAAGCACAAAGGCTTATGGACATAGTTGCAACCCAAACATCTTTGCCGTGGGTGAGGTTGCTTTATCGCTGCTGTGCCTTAAATTCCACTACACACATCAGCCATGGCCAAACACACTAACCACACAATATCTAGACTGATGTCAAGGCAACATTGAAAATACATGCTGCAGTTGTTTCTGTGGCACAAACAGAAATAGGTCTGCGGCCATTTGAATCAGACATGGACTTGATTTAAATTTCATAAACATTATTTATATTATAAAACAATACATGTATAATATTTATATAAATTAATAAATATAATATTTTTTTTTTTTACCTAGCAACAGTCGCGGCAGATCTAATCTCTTTGAGATGCTGGATCCAGCAGAGGACAGCATAATGAATTAAGTGCTAATTGTCACCCTGTTTCAAATGTGATATTGGCACCACTAGGTGACTAGCATCATCTGATCTAAGAAACCTTCTAGGCTGATAAAAATTCTCAGAGTTATAAACAAGTAGCCTCTCTTTAAACTCAGTCCTGTATCTGACTGGAGGCCAATGTAAGAACCTGAGGATTGGAGGAAGGTTCTCTCTTTTGTTAGTGTTGGTAAGAACCCAAAAGTAGCATTTATAATAAGTGAATAGCATTGCAATATTCAATCCTGCATAATATAAAGGTATGGATCAGTTTCTACATATTTTCCTCTTACACAGAATCTCTGACCTTAACTATGTTCTTCAGGGACCAGAATGATGACTTAGTTACAGCTTTAATGTGATCACTAAAACTAATCTATGATTTGTTTTAGTGGATGGGTTGTAATTTTTTTACCTAGATGTGAGGTGTGCAATTGTGATTCTTCTATGTTCCCAAAAGAACATTTCTGTCTTGTCTTTATTTACTGAAGAATATTTTGCTGCATCAAGCCATTTACTTTCTTGAGGAGTAAACACAACAAGCCTATAGGATTGAAGTCACATGGTGAAAGAGCTAGATATATCTGAGTGTCATCTGCATAGCTATGATGAGCCTTATTGTACTTTTGAAGAACCTGGCCAAAAGGAAGCATGTACTGGCTGAACTAAAGGTACCCAAGAATGTATCCTTGTTGGACTATATACAGTGTTGCAGTATCCTCTGATGTATAAGTATCTATGGAGACAAAATAACCCCTGCCTACCAGGCATGTCCTGAACCATCTGTGGACCATTCCCGAGAGCATATACACAGTACAAAGAGAACTGAAACAATGTTCCTCCAGGACCATGGTCCAAGACTAGGAAAACAAAAGTTGAAACAACACAAGGTTACAAAATACTACACAAGTGATGGCAGGACAGCACTGCAAAAGAGAGAATGCAGGAGAAACACAATGGCAACTGTACAGTATTTTACAGGACAGCACAACATACAGTGCAGTTGACAGGAGATGTCAAATTTGAATGGACACAGTAATGTGACTGTATTTTAGCAGCAGTGTAGTTGAGATTAAGGTAGAGGGCAAAAAATAATAGTGTAAAAATAGCATCGATAGGACAGAGAATGTGTTGTATTAATAAAAAATAAATCATTTTAAAAAATGTAAAAAATAAAAATTAAATATTTACAGTCACAGTAAATAGCAGAAGTTTAGTGTGTATTATACAGTGTGAAGGAGAAAGAATCAGTTCTGTGTGTAGGGGTGTGTGTGTGTGTGTGTGTGTGTGTGTGTGTGTGTGTAAAGTACAATTTCAATTATTCTGGTTTGATTTAGGAATCTGGTGGCCAGGGGAAAGACAATTTTCCCTAACCTGGCAATGGAGGCATGTTTGCACAGGATGTAAAGATGCTGTTGGGCTTTCCTGGCAATGGAACTGGCATTGAGGGTCCACATGAGTTTCTCTGTGATGTGAACACCAAGGAACTTGCTGTTCTGGATAATCTCCATTGAGGGGCCATTGATGTTCAGCGGAAAGTAATCACAGAATGCTGTCCTCCAGGCATTGCACCTTCCCTCTATATGCCGCCTCATCATTCCTACTGATCAAACCCACCATGACCATATTATCAGCTGATGATGTGGTTTGAGCTGTGCATTGCTGCACAGTTGTGGGTCAGCAGAATGAACAGTACAGGGCTGAGCACACAGTCCTGTGGGGCCCTGTGCTCAGTGTGTTGGAGATGTTTTGACTGACTGAGTCCACGATCCTGCTGCAGAGGAAGGTGTTCAGGCCCAGTAGTGTCAGCTTTCCAATCGGATGCTAAGTGATGGTGGGGTCAATGCTGAACTAAATCAGTGAACAGCCTTCTAACATAAGTCCCCTTTTCATCCAGGTGGGTTAGGCCCAAATGAAAGGCCCCTTAATGTGTGAAGCAACAATAGTCACTGAGGGATGATGGTGGTGTATTTAAAGCATGTTGGAAAGATGGTGGTGTTAGAGAGATATTGACATCTGAGAAAACATCTGTCAGCTGATCTGCCCCTCATCTGAGCACATGACTGGGAATGTTGTCTGGTGTGGTTTGGCTCTAAGCAGAGCTTTCCTCAGGTCAGCCGTGGTCAGAAGAGAACATGATCACTGGGGGCCGGGGTGTTCTTCCTCACTGGCATACCATTCTGACCATTTATAGAAAGAATTCAGTGCATCTGGAAGGGAGGCATCGCTATAAATGATTATAGTCCCAATGCCATGGCGCATGCACTGTAAGTCCCCAGTGGACTAGTTGGATATGTGATTATGATCTTGGAGACAGTAATATCACCAATGCCATCTGAGCCACATCCCTAGTCTGTTGAAATTTCTGATCAAACCATTATTTGGAATGCTGATAAAAGGCCCTCAAAATCTGTATACCACTTCCCTTCCCATCCATGGGTGCGTTTACGGTGAGATTAAAAATCATTGCCTCCACTTTCCATTTTGTGTCCTTCCCTTTAGTTTCACATGCCCTGGATGACTGTACAAAAAAACTCTGATATAAGAGAGATGTTTGTATTTTGTTCTGGTAAGAAATATTCTACAAGAATGAGGTGGGGGAGTGGTGGAGCTCATGCTCAAAATAGTGATTTAAATCTAGGTCTATTTAAAGGACTTATGGGAATGGATGGGCCTGGGCAAGCTCTGGTGCCTCAAAGTACCAACATCTTGCAGCAAGAAAGTAAAACTCCAGCCAAGCATTTTGTTTCAGTATGGGACCAAGTGGACCACACTATTCCAACTGAGGAGGCTGTTACTCACCAGCTGACAAATGGTGCTATACCCCTCATTAGCATCGTGCAGGTTAAATCTAGACTCACAAAGTTAATGAAGGGAAGGCAGTAAGGCCTGCCTGCATTCCCTGATAGGTGTTGAAGATTTGTCCTTTTTTGTTTGTTTTTTTTAATACATGTATTTTACACAGTAATTTCCTAAGAATAAGGAAAGAAGCTTTGGCCAAAGCAGTTCCCAAAAGAAGCAAAGCCCAGCTTTCCAGCCATCTATCATCAAATCTCGCTAATCAGCTGGGTTGGCAAATTGTTTGAAAGGCTTCTAAGGGATGCCATTCTAGGGAGGCACAAGTACCAAAATTGGCCCATCACAACATGTTTTTTTATGGCTAATAGATCAGCTGTCATTGCTCTGATTCA
Organism: Rhabdalestes septentrionalis; assembly: GCA_037832545.1. Classification (NCBI taxonomy): domain Eukaryota; kingdom Metazoa; phylum Chordata; class Actinopteri; order Characiformes; family Alestidae; genus Rhabdalestes; species Rhabdalestes septentrionalis. The sequence continues at coordinate 12,086,862 of JBBMFX010000101.1, forward strand.
AATCATGCTATGCTGGCATGAAGCACTCAATAACAAATCTAAAGTGGAAGTTCATGCTGTTTTTGTTTATTTCTCCTTTGCTTTGCACACAATAAAGCACTGACAAGTGCTTCATACATACTGTCAGACCACCCCTCTGGCTCATTGTGAGGAGTGACAGAAAGAAAAGGGTGCAGTGATGCCCTGTGTGTCTGATCCATATGTAATATTAGCTGGTATCACATGGGGGGGGAGCTGCTATCATGCCAACTGCACTTTGACATTTGCATCAGCAGTCTAGATTCACATCAGCCTCCCTGTGTTATTCCTGTGAAATATAACAAAAAAATATATATATACTTAAAATCACAGAACTCGTGACTCAGGAGGCCTTGGCATCGGTGGTTGAATAGTAACACGAGTTTTCGCTTACAGTGAATGGAGCTAAGACCCTGAATATGATATTCAGTGCAAGAAGAGAGGACAACATCCTCTTTCCCTCATCTCCAAGAATTTGTGAACAAAACATCAGTATTATCCACCTTTACTCTGAGTACAGATTTCATCAGATTTGTCCTTGAATGCCAGCATCAAGTGTATCCTTTCAAAGACAAGGCCAAAGATCCATTATCTCAGTGTTGCCACAAGAGCTGTCTTCCATGTGATGCTTTAAAACAAATATACCTGACCTTCATTTGTCCAATCCTTGAGTACGCCAGCCCTGTTTGAGGTGGGCTGACGAAAGCCCTCTCTGAGGATTTGGAGTAGGCACAAATACGATGCTTCAGGATCATCAGCATTCCGTCTTCTTATCTTCCATCACTGAGTGAAAGGTGTGATGAGACCACCCTTAACAAATACTCAAGGATAGTTCATCTCTACGAATGAGTTTCTGCTTGCAGTCCCAAAACGTACTTATTTTGTAGTGGGAATGCGAAGTGCTCATGAGCAGCAGCAAAACATATGACATCTCCTTTATTCCTCATGCTTTTAAATTGTTTTTAATTTATCTAATCATTTTAGTACTTTTCAGTTTTAATCTCATGCTTCTGCTTGGGGTAAGATAAGAAAGAACTTTATTTATCCCAAGGGAAATTCTTTTCTCCTATACATGCTCAATGCAACAAGAGTAACAGGAGTAAATAAAGATATACAATAAGAGTTTTAAAAGAACAGAAGAGTAGAATCGTTAAAATATAATATCAGATAAAAACGTAACTAAGTAGGCATTCAAAAATAAATAAGAGGCTGTCAGTGACGGTGCCGGAAGAAAATGTTATGTTGATCAGTGTAATGAATGATGTATTTCAGGTTACACTACAATAAAAAAAACCTGTTTTCATTTTGCTGTGAAATGCCTTGTCTCAAAAAAAAAAAGAAAAAAATCACAGTTTGCACGATATATTTGCGAAAACCCATGACTATGGAAAGTAACTGCAACCTAGTTTAAAAAGTGAGATCATCTTTAATGAAGTACATGATAGAACCTTTTCAATATGTAAAACTCAAGATGTTATTTCATGCTTTCACCATTGGAAAACACTATCTGAACTTCACATTGTGTTAACATGGCAAATAGATCAATACATTCATCACTGGTCATCTGGCAGAAAATGTTGTTAAATGAAAAAAAAAGAAATTAAGAATGTTTTCCTTCTCTTTACATTTCAGCGACTGAGTCCACTTTCTTGCTTTTACAGGAGAAAAAGTTTTGGCTGTCACTCTGTCCACTGTGGCTATCACTCTGTTCCTTTCGTATCAAGAAAAGAGTCCAGTCTGATGCTCCTGACCACCCTATTGAGCATTAAGTGCCAGGAAGCTATTGAGAACTACTGCACCTGGACCTCTCCTCTTCTTTCAGTGCACTAGTATGGCCAAGAAGCAGAGGTGTGAGTTCTTGACATGACCATACACCTGTGCAAGATGAGCTTGTTTTCTCTAAATTACATTTGTAAAATAGGAAATATATTTGAAGTATGATTGAAACAAAGCTGTGTCCCTAAAATCCCTCTTCATTTCTGGTGTACACAATCACTTCCAGATGGTCTGCTTATCTAGGTGGCTGATGCCATTGGCTAATCTTCTGCTCAGGTCAAAGGTGCCGTGACACTGCAGCCCCATAGCCAACAGTAATCAGTAAAACTTGTGACAAATTCAAACTGGCCTGTCAATACTGATAGAACCATGAAAAAAGTAAAGCTCTGGGAAAGATTTTTGTAGCACTTTGCTTAGCAGCTTGCAGTTCTTAATTGACATCTTTAAGACTTTATTGAGTTCCCTGACTTTGCTGCGAAACACATTTCCTTGCCACATACTTCACATTAGATTGGATTTAAACAATCAATTGAGGTATTTTCTCTTTTCTGGCTGGCATATCGCTGAAGGTTTGGTGTGGATGGTGAGCATTTAAACTCACCTTGACACTAAGACAACCCTTGAGTTTCTAGTTTGGTGGTTGATTGGTATTAAAAAGAAACAGCAAATGCATTCTATCTCCATGGAATGTTCATTTGCAATAAGGTATCAATTGACGTCACCATTTTAGGACACCATTTAATGGAGGGTCTGTTGTTCTCCAGATTATAAAGCTATAAATGCGTTCTACATAGTGTAATTGTATTTTCAGTTGTTGCTAATTGCATTTTTGGATGTAAACTGTGTAAGAAGCAGACTACATTTTTACATTCAAGTAAAACTGCTCTTAAAACAGTTTGAATAGGACATTTGAGAATATTTCAATGACAGAAAAGGAAAAAGGAAAATAATCCAAATTACACAAACCATATTAAAAGGCATTTAGAAAGTTACTTTAATATATGTGTAATGCAAATATACATACATTTTTAAATTCACATTTATTGACTACTTAGGCCTCAATGAACTTTCAAATCTTGGATAAATTAACACTCTTTGAACCCCATATGCGTTTTAGTTGTATTTTGTAACTGTGTCTGATTGACTTCAGTGAGCCGGTACACTGGTGTTTGTCAGCCCGGAGCCCAAAGTGTAGTTTTGTGTGGGCAGTAAATATTCGGTATCAAGCAGTGGTCCCTACCGGGCCATGGGTCATGTGGTACCGGTTCGTGGGCTGCACTTTACTATCAGAGTCTAAACTATGGTTTCTTTTGAAAAAATTATCTGATATCCTTAGTCTATGACTCACTCATGAAAATAGTTTCTGATATTAAACTGGTTCGTGACGAAAACCACTGATCTATGTATCACATTCAACGATTGTTATAATAATAATTATTAATCATTATTATTAATTAATATTATTATTATATAATCAACAACAATAATAATAACAATAATATATCATTATAATAGGCTTGGGTGGTAATACGGTAATATGGAATACTGCGGGATCTAAAAATAACAACGGTATCAGTTTCAATACCGTTAAACGTCATAAAAACAATACACTCTGTCCGTTGGCAAGCCGAATGAATGTCCGACCAACGAATGGCATGAGAAGCCTGCATTAACTCTGTGTGGTATTGACCAATCGGGGTTAGTGGCGGGATTTGGATTTTAAAACATGGCGGCACCCATTTGTGTGGGGCTGGACTGGAAGCCTGCACCAAGATGGAGCCGGGGGATGCCGTGGTGAGCTGGACTGCTCTCCCCCAG
>JBBMFX010000101.1:12092501-12109792 GCA_037832545.1 Rhabdalestes septentrionalis
ATTATTATTTTACTGGGGCCAATATGAAGTACCATGTAGGACCTCCTATGGCATGCCGTTTTAACATTTAATAGCCAGAGTCGTTATGTATCTCAGATATCCGTAATTCAGATCTTCCCAGTAAAAATAAACATTACAGATATCCAAAATTATGTTTTTCCTATCTAAAGGAACAATAGAGTTATCTCAAGCCTCATTCTTCCTAGTACAAACTCGTACGGCAAGCTGTAATAGTAACAACTGTACTGAAGATATCTGAAACGAAAGTTTTTCCTAGTAAGAACTGTATTTCATATATCTGTACATTTCATTGTAGATAGGAAGAATGTTTTGGATATCTACAAGTGAAAACCCAATTGACGCGAATGGGGAATGTGACGCCATTTGTACTAGGAAGAATAAGGCTTGAGATACTTGTAATGTTCATTGTATATAGAAAGAACGTCATTTTGGATACCTGTATGGTTTATTTTTACTAGGAAGAACTGAATTACAAATATCTGACCTACAAATCCAGTATGGCTATTATATGTAAAAACGGCCTGCCATAGACCACCTAGTACAACTGACCATTTGCACTCCTGCAGCTGGCATTGTAATGAAGTGGCCTCATTCAAGATTTCCTCTGGTAACTGGACCAATAGATTTAAAATCTGATGTAAAACTAGCTATGCAGAAAATAATTTAAACATTTGTACTCACACTTTTTGAAAGGATTAATGCTGAAGTTGGTGTAAAGCTTCTGACATCTCTGCTCCTTCATTATTGTCTCCACGTGAATCGCGTTTTGATGAACTATATCCACTGGTTCTTTTTCTTTGGCTTTACCTGCTGCTGCCATATTATCCCGCTTTGATGATATTTTCAGTAGCGTTTTGATTAAATGTCCTGTTAAATATCTGGTTTGTGTGTTACCATGGGTCTGTTTACATGTCCTTGTTGCATAGCAACCATGAACATGTGGGCCTTCTTTGTATCCACAAGAGGGCGCGCGAAGCTAAGATTACCCATAAAGATTCAAATTGCGATTTGGAGACACGTGTTAAAAGACCATGTTTTCTATTTAAATGCTTTTTTTATTAGTTGTGCCTATGTATTTGGTCAGAAAAATCACCAGAATGTACTTAAAGTATTTGCAAGTGTACGAAGAAGACAAGCAATACAACAAATATTTTTAAATGTTATAAGAATAAATCAATTCCCACACCGTCTATAATTAGGGCAATAGATTAGGACCAATGTTCAAAAGTAATTTGCCCTAAATGACAACCTCCACTATAATCCTAATATGGACCAAAAACAAAGAAACTAAGCTATAGCTGGATTCATTTGCACACAGTTGTAAATCCACATCCACCCATGCAAATAAAGTGTATATAATATCCCCCTTGGCCCACAGAGCAGTGCAGCATTATCCTTCTAAAAATTAACTTTTTTTATTTTTAAAGGCAGGGAATATAAATCCTAGATTGGTGCCAGCCGGCCTCTAGCTGGTTCTGCCTAAAGGAGTGCATGATCCAGAGAAAACCAGGCTGTCATCTAACTGATCTTAATATGTTTGGGATTTTCCAAGCTGAGTGTCTAACCTGTTTACCAATCTAAAAGTTCTGAGTGCAGACACACTCATAAAAATGTTCACTGGTCTTAAAGGTTCCTTTGAGACGCTTTTGAATTGTATTTCAGAGCAAAGGAAGTCGCTGGAGGGTTATATGCTATTCTTTATTTTGGTTTCCTTCTTTCAATTCCCTCTTTCCCTGTGTCTAACTCAATTTCAGCAATAGGCCAGAAATGTCAGAGCAGACTGAATGGTGCATTGTTTACCTGTGAGGGAAAACAAAGACCCTCGCTTTTCGCTGGGGGTTATAAGCTAAGAGAAAAGGATGTCCCAAGCTTGAGTTGTGTATTAGTTTACAGAAGGGGTCAATGTCTCAAACACATAAATACTCTCAAATAACCCTTGACAGTTTGATGTTTGTGAAGCTAATAAGAGGAGAGGCTTGTCTTCTGCTGGTGCTGAGGCCATAGCCATGCAGAAGGCTTCAAGCACTTTCTGTGCTGGGGTTTCAAGATGTCATGTCAGATCACTCAGTCAGGACTTGACTACAATGTCCAGCTGTGTTAGAATCACAAGTGTTTTTACACCAACTTTTCATGGTCTCTTTACTGTGCATGTTCCACAGGTCGTCTGAATTGTTGACTGGTACACAGAGTTTAAGAGTGTACTGGTACACAGAATGTAAGCTTGTGTGCAGTTTTCTTTTATAAAGGGAGGATGATTGTAAATGGCAGTTTACTTAGTGTTTAGCTTTCAAATATCATTTGAATAGGACAAATATAGGTTGTGATATATGTGTTATATTTGCATGAGCCAATGATCCAAGCTTAGAGTCAGCATTTTGGTTGATCCATTTCCTCAGTGCCTCACATTCACTTGAATAAATCAGTCACAGTTTAAAATCTATAACTTCTTTTTAAATTAACTATTTATGGCAAATATGCCAACAAGGGAAAGCAAATGTTTATATAAACATCGTAAGTAGTCTCAAATATCTTGGGCTTTTGTGTGCCTAGTGTACAAACTTAAATGATTCAAACCACTGCTCTAAACCCTTTTATACATCTACTGCAAATGTTATACATCCAGTACAACTTCAGCCTGTTTTGCATGTCCCCCAGTTCAGCTTTCAAGGTAATTGAGCTTTAAATTTTCTTGTATGTATTATTTTACATATTTTAATTATGTGTTGTTTTCACACGTGTTTATACATGTGTGTATAAAGTGTGTCTATAAACCAAAAAAACCTCAACATATATCCATCCATCCATTTTCTACCCCTTTATCCCGGGGGGGCTGGAGCCTATCCCAGCTAGGGGCACCTATCACACCTAGGGGCAATTTAGTGTGCTCAATCAACCTATAACCTATATATATATACAGTGTTGGGCAAGTTATTTCAAAACTGTAATGTATTATTTATTACTTGTTACTGTCATTTCAATGTAATTCATTACATTACAATATTACTGTACTTAACATGTAAGGCATTGCACTATTGTTGCATTACTTTTAAGTTACTCTCGCCAAAATAATTGGAAATATGGATTTGGCCGTGTAAATATAGCTCATTTCGCTAAATTGGCTCATAACACATCCAGCGGAAGGTGATAGTACTATCCACCATTAGATCAGTTGCAGGTTCACTCATCTCTAGGGTGGCCAGATTTGGGATTGTGAAGAAGATGTTTAATAAACATCTCAGGCCGACGGCCATTCTGGACTTTTAGGTTCTGAGAGATGCCCATAATGTAACGAATGTTTAGGCGGCTCAAAATCACGAAGGATTCTATAATTCCAGCCGGATGTTGGACACAGGTCTCAGAAACAGGACATGTCCGGGAAAAGCGGAAGTCACCCTACTGTTCCCTCTGTCAGACTACAAGAAGTTAAAAATTTTGCATGGACGTTTCTCCTCTCCTGATCTTGCGCTGAATTTGGCGAATATATATGAAGAAGAAAAAATATCTTGTTTTTTTTTTCACCTCATTGCTACTGATTAGTGATCACCTGAAACAAATCTCATTTAATGAGGAAAGGGATACAAAAACACTGCTGTAATCAACACTCTCCTCTTACAATGTGACCAAATCCGTATATACACATATACACATCATATTTTATTATTGATACATAGCATAAATATGTATTATGCAAATTTGACAAAATGCTTTTAAAATACATGTGAGATTAGTATTACAGTCCTCACACAGACTGTGAGAACGGAACCCCTAGTGGGGCCCCTAGTGTTCTGTGCTGAGCAGTCATCCATAACCACAATCTGTGCTCAAACACATTCACACACACTGCCTATTGACCTATTGTCTCCACAAACAAAAACAAGAGCGCTGTACGTGTGTGTGTGTGTGTGTGTGTGTGTGTGTGTGTGTGTGTGTGTGTGTGTGTGTGTGTGTGTACATTTATATGTATACCCCTGTTATCAAATATACTGAGTTTGCCCACTTTGAGGGCAATTCTACCGTTGTGCCGTTCCCCCAAACACAGGGGCGACTGAAAAATCTCTATCTAGTAGATAAACCTCACCCACTCACCGATGGCCCTGATAATTCTGAATACACTCACCAGGGCTGAGGCCCAGCACAGACGCCACCAAGTCATGGGAAAGTATCCCTGGGCATCTACCATTTCTCCAGCCTGACCTATGAGCAGCATTATCAGCAGTCTATGTCTTATCCATAATGAGTAAGGCATAGTAACAACAGCATAACAAAGAGGGCACAATATGTTCAGACTATCATAGTGGTGTTCCATCTCTCTCAGTGCTGTCTAAAGCTCTGTTTTGTCTTTGGCCTGAAGTAGATTCACAGTAGCCTCTTAGATTAGAATGCAGAAGGCAAGCACTGGCAGTGAGTCCTCAGTTTAACTGTTCCCAAATGTCCAATTAACCAGTCTGAGCAACATGTGGTCTTATCTGTACCAATATATTCTCCTAAGAAATGAAGGTGCCAAAAACAGGTTTTTAGAGCAATGTCACAGAATTACCTTTGTTTCCTTAAAGAATCCAAGATAACAAATAGTTCCTCTACAGCATTGCTCCTAAAAGCCCTTTATGGCACCTTCATTTTGAAGAGTGTACTCCAATAAAGAAAGATTTCTAGCTTGGACCAATGAATTCTACCTCGTAAACTGAAATTAATACTTAATAATTATACGCTACAAAGGGTAGTTTTAGCCACTAGGGGACAGTATCCAGCAAAAATCAGTCCACAAGAAACTACAATGTCTAATATATCGCTATATAAATGCTGCAGACTCATCTTCATTATGTTTATGCACTATATAACTGAGGAGACGATCTCAGGGGCACATTATAGAGGACGATTAGCTAAATGTCTGTGTGGGCAATGAAGTGAAATACCTTTATGATTCACCTGTGCCACCAAGCACCTCATTCCATTACTGTAGTGAGGCAGAATCATGCTCTTTTCTTTTGCATAATTCATCATCACTCGTTCTGACAGTGAAAATAATCCAGGGCCTGAAATGTGAAATACATGCAGTGCCATTTCCCTCACGTTCACGCTTTACTCATTGCTATGTGGATATGACCTTACTTCTTTAGGAATTTCGGGATGTGATGTTACTTTTGATCGGAACCAATGTAATTTCACTCCAAACTCCCGCTGTTGTGCAATGTTCATGAAACACACAGTGCTCTCCTTTGCCTTCAGGTTTAACATGCCCTGTTAATTGTCTTCATTATACACCTACAGAGCCCTGAAGCTACACATTAGACAGTGAGAGAGAGGGTCATTGGGAGAATAGTTATTGTCCTATAAAAGGTCTCACTTTCAATAACATTGAGTTCTGAGGCATGTCGAGCCTTTAATTTGTTTAGACTTGTATTACCTAAATGAATTTACATTCAAACAGAGTGCCTCTGGTGAAATGGAGGCGATTCTCATTTTATGCACTCCAACAGCAGGACTGTTAACCTGAGAACTGCGGAATATGGGATTGATGCAACATGAGACAATCTCTTTTTAACTCACTAGCATCATTTTTTACGTGTAGATTTCCATCAGGCTGTTATCACGCTCAGCTGCTGAGAAAAGGCAGTGCTCTGGTATAAAAGGGCCTTTTTTAGTATTCTCTTTCATTTCCTTGTGTTCATATGAAACGTGAAGTGTTCTCTGTTACTGAGCGATAAGCTTGTATTAAACAATGAAGAGTGGACTCCTTATCCTCTGCTCACAATTTCTAATGAAGAAGCAAAGTCTAGCTTGGAGTGCAGCAGTAGTGATAAATGGAAGAACTCAAATCTCTCTCTGTTAGCAATTGCTGGCTGTATTGTTAAGGATCTTCATTATGCACAGACCTTTCACCAACACTTTATCTAAAGTTGATCAAAGGCATAACCTGTCATTCGAATAGTAGCAATGCGGATCAAACAATCAGACTCCATTCATTTTCAGCTTTTCTGCGATGTTACACCAAACTGAATACATTAATGTGACATGCGGCCTTTTGGAAACACTTCTGTAAAACGATCACTTTCCATTATTAGTCTGACATTTGTGAAAGTATGTTTGCATCCTTGCGCTGCCCTACTTTGGCACTGTTCTTCATGGTAGAGGGTTTATCTGATTGGCCTAAAACCATGTCTGGGCCTTACAAACTTATCAAATGTCAGTTCTTTCAGTCTAACTTCATCATGTACACACAGAAATCCACACAGAGGTTTGACAGCGAGGTAATAAATGGAAGCTCACAAATCATTTTGCTTTTTTTCCAGTTGGCCAAGATCTGAACGGATGTCACCACAGTAATTGTCACAGGCCTACCAGGTGAAGTGGAGTCTGTAATGGGAGAGAATGGGTTCATTGCTCATGTCACATTCCTTTGTAAAGTGCCTGTTGTTTGGAGAAAGAATCTACCACAGTAAGACTCACCCAGGAATGCAATGTGAGTGAGATGCACCTTTGACAGGTGAGAAAAGATATGAGGATGAGCGTCACTGAATGTGAAAAGGCCACTTAATCTGCTTGTATGCTCTCCATACACACTTGCTCTGTCTTCTGCATGGCAGACTTTTCCAGAGTTCATTCATTAAAGCTGCTTATCAGATAACTCTGCCTTACTGAGCTTTTCATATGGTGGTAAATGTCAGTGGACACAATGAAGTGGTGCGATGCTCTGCTTTTCAGTTCTTTTAGGAAAGGATAACTTTACCTTTTGCACAATTGATATGAAAATATTATGTATTGCTGATTTCAAATAACAGATTCACTTTAAAATGTTCTGACTTGTACGCTAGTGTGTGAGATTTTATTTACCCTTATGAAATATTGATGAACCACTAAGGCACACACAGCATTTTTCATGCATAAGTCAGATGAGAACACTGGCAGTTGGCATTTCTGACAACATTTGGACTGAGACAGCCGCACATTTTAATCTTTTAAAAGCTCTTTCCCCCGTGATTAAATTCTGGCAATATTAAGTAAACAGCCTAATTTCTTTCAAAACGTGGATGAAAACAGAGCAGGCCGTCCCTCCCTCACAAATTGACGAGCCAGCTAAATGCCACATCTGTCCTCAACTACCACTTATGCTCAGCGACAAAAGAAGGATTGAGTTTCCTCAGAGAAGTCCAGCAATATTTGCAGAGTATCATTTGGGACTTGGGCCTGCTTGGGCCTTGTTCCAGGAACTAGGTTGGGTGGGAGCTATGTTTTGGTGTGTTAAGGGCCTAAAGAAAAATGTGAAAGAGGACCTAATCTTGAAAGACAAGCAGGAGGTTGTCATTAGTTTATTTTATCTTTGTTAATGGGAACTAAAGATTCCATCTACTGTTCATCTACTCCGAAATCAGACATACAATAAATATTTGACCTTGATTTTATTTCATAATCTTTCCAGCTTTTCCAAAGTTGGTTGCATTTCTATATGCCTTATGCTTCACATCTTTAAAGACCTTGTGGACAGAGGAACTGGCATTGTTTGACTATTATTTACCACATGACTGGAAAGACTAATAGCATGCGAGGAGCAGAGCCAGCACAGTTGTAGTGAATTGCTGCCATGGGATCATCATATTGAGACTGATGGGCCCATTAAATTCAAAGAGACTCAAAGATGGCCCATTAAACCTTTACTATGAGCTGTTCACCTCATAGGCCAAAAGTGGGAGCAGCTAACCACAGCCTGTCTTTCAAATCGCTTTAAATAAATAATTCCCTGCTTTTCTCTTTATAATGGGCCGCACTCCAAAAGCAGAGGAACCTGCTCTTTGTTTGTCATGCATTTCAGTTCGCCTAACTTTGCCTATCAGTCACCTTTCACAGTGAGGCCCATTTGACGTATGGGACTGATGTCCAATTTGAAAGCTGCAAAATAGGTCGTGTAATCCACTTTTTGCTGTCAGTTCCATCTGGTCCTTTGAGTTTTACTGGGAAACCCCATGATGACACAAACGCTTTGTACTTAGTCTTCAGCATGGCTTGTGATGTCAAAGCCACTGAGCACTGACAAACACACTTCGTCTCCACCCAAACCAAATCAAACCTTCCAGAGGGGATCTCTCCAGGGTAAATTCGTTGATGTCGGAAACAAAGTGGCTGAATAATGTATGACTCATCTGTGGAGCCCGTACTCAAAGTGATAGGGATGGTGCCATACAACTAGTCCTGTTCAAGGAACAAGCAATTGCTGACAAGCAGTCTCCAGTGAGACACTCGCTGAAAAACAATCGAATGCCCTGTGAGCATGTCTACACGAGCCCTGATCGTCAGCCAGGGTAAGCGTCTCTGCCAGCATCCTATGATCACACACCTGGCAGTGCTACCCCTAGTGCACTGTCCCGCCAGATCCTACTGCGAATCTGTTAATACAGAGGAAACTGGGTCCCGGTGCTCAATCCTGTACCTTGCAAAGTGATCTGATGTTCAAAGGTTCATGTACTTTTATAATGACAGGGAAAAAACAGACCTTGATGGCCAATACTGGTTATTCTCTTAGTGTTATTTCTCCAACAAGTTCTTTGTACTATTTATTACACCATAAACAGTGTTGAAATACATTGATTTTTATATATTTAACTATTATACTGATATAATACTGAAATATATTCAGAATAGGTATTTATTATATTAACCATTGTGCTGTTTTGTGCTGCAGTTTACCAGTCTGTGTCACTAATAGACACATTTATATCAGTAACTGCAGGCTAGCTTGACCAGTAGTTATTAGTCTGTGTGACTTCACGCACTGGTGTATCTTGGGAACTCTCCGGGCGAGCCTTGGATTATTCTGATTGATGATGATGTGTAGAGCTTTCATCAAAAGCAAATGTGTGCCCTACAAATAATTGTTTCATAAATGATGTGGCAATAATGTTTGAGAACCAACGTCTCTAGTGTCCTCCCCTCTCTGTTTCTCTTTCTCATGCTCACACACAGTGATCTCATGCCAAATAATGTGATGTAGGCACAGGATGGGAGCATTTCTTGAACGGAATGGGAGAGTTGCCAAATGTACCCTTTATAATATTTATTCATGTTTTAACTTCTAATGTGTTTATTTCAGTTCATTTAAGGCAGTTGGTTGCCACAAAATAACACACATAATTTAGAGTTTTAAGTAAGACTTACTTTAGTTTTAATTACATTGCTGTAGTTACATGAATGAAATGTTTTAACTCACCATTCTCAATAGTTTATGTAATATGCAGAATATAATACATAACTAAAGGCACACATTACATCTAAGCAAATGTATAGTTCTCTAAATATGAGGAGATAAAAATGTTTATGGCAATTACAGCCTGGAAATATAATATGAAATAATATATTGGTGTTATAATTCTGGCCCTTGAACTAGTTTGTGCTTCTACATGTCTGAGCATGAGGTGTACGTGTTAGTTAAGGTTTGAGTGGTGTTCACTGTTATTGTCATAGCGCTCAGAGGGGGGTGAGAAAGAGACAGCTAGACAGAAGTGGCGACTCCACGTCCATCCAGATAAGAAAACAAAGGCTCCTCTCCTCCTTATCCAGCGCTACGGCAGCACCGTCTATGGTGGGGAGGTGATGCCAATCACTGGTTTGTCACTCAGGTCGAACTCAAACAGTGATCAGGTTTCGCTGACTGAGGTCCCTCTTACTGAAACACTTAGCTCAAGAGTCTTTCCTTTGTTCAGACATGCTGCCACCCCACTTACACCTCTTAACAAACTCGGATTGGGTTTCTCTGCACCTCGTCCTCGAATACAAAAGACAGGTAGTCATGCGATGTGCATTTTACTTAATCTCAAGTTACATTTGTTATGGTAATAATACAACAAGAAGAGAGAAAACATATTGTTGTCTTTTTAAATTTTACGTTTAAGAAATTATTGATTTTTAAATCATTAATCCCATAGAATTACAGATGCTGCTCACATAACCTTTTAAATTATCTGCTCCATTTATAGCACTGACATATTTGAGGTCAATTTACAAAAAAAGGTTCATGTGTTTTTTGTTGCTTTAAGCCTTTCGTTTCTGAGGTGGTCAGGGACTGTTTTAGCTGTAAAGGTTCTGCCCTCTTATGTTTTACCAGCAAAGCTGCCAGTTTCCCTCCACCAGCTGCAGGTCCAGGGAAAAGACAAACATGAGCCAGTTTTATATTGTTGCCATATTTTGCTATATGATGGTCCTGCTCAGACAGTGATCCACAAACATTTGACTTTTTACACAGAATTTATTCACACACTGAAGAATCATATAAAAACTGCAGGGATAAAAATATAAAAAGTAAATTCATAAGCCACGGATACAGCAGCATCACATCATAAAATCACAAGTATATCCATTATAATATATGTTTATAGAAATAATTATATTTCGTGTTCATTAATTACATTAGAGGCAGACTGCATATGGGTTCAATAGAAATTGACATACATGTTCAGTACCTGTTTGTGGTCAAAAATCCAAGACACCACATTTGGCTTCACTCTCTTGGCTTCTCAGGTGGGTTGGATGTCCTCCCCGAAGTCTGCCAATCTGTCCAATTTGGCCAATAAATTAATTAATTCTCATTCTTTTTGTTAATAATATATTAAAAGACATTCTTTCAGTTTTTAAGGGCATGTTTGTTTTATGTATGCACCAAAGTGAACATTCCATATCTTTGTTCCTTGAAGTGTAATCTCAGCATTAGGCTTCTGGCCCACTTTGCTGGGTTTTGCACACTTTTCGGCATCACACGTATCCATGTCAGCTCAAAGGCGACTGTCTGTGCCCTGATGGATAATTTGATTTCACTCTTGCACACATAGACACACGTTCAGACACTTTCTCAGCATCTATGAACCATTGCAAAATTCAGAGGTGGTATTGTCACGCATCTTTTCGCTCTCTGGAGACATAAGGTTTTCTTTTCACTCAGAGATATACCCTGATAGCATCAGTGCGCACCACTGAGTGGAAAGATGCAGAAATCCAAACAAAATACATACAAAGGAGAACCAGAGCAGTGATGGAAAAGAGATACATGTGTTTTTGTTTGTGTGGGTGGGTGTATATTTGTGTATGTGTGTGTGAGTGTGTGTGTGTGTGTTTGTAGATGTCTGACATTCACACTGATAATCGAGGTCTCATCAGCTCTCAGTGGCTCCTCTGGCAGAACGAAGCTCTGACTACATCTGAAACAGAAAACAACTGATTCAGCCATCGGGATATTATTCTGTTGTATTATCTCCTCTATGTGAGCACATTAAATATACCCCTAAGTAGCAAATGTATTGGTCTTTAAATGAATATGTGGGTCTTATTGGAAGCAATATGAAGAAAATAACTATATTTTCTTTTTTCTGACAAGACCTCTTGCCTAATTTCTGTCTGTGTTTACAAATGTGGCGAGCTTAAATAATGCATGACTCTAACATGCTCTGTTAGTTAATGCAAGTGCAGCTATATTTGTCAGTTTGACAACGTGACAAATTACCCCGTAATACAGGGCAAAATTGTGCAGAAAAACACCCTCTCTCTCCCTCTCTCTCTTTCCAACTCTCTCCCGCTCTCCCTCACTGTCTCTTTCTCTTACACACACCACTGCCTTTGTGTATACTGAAAACTGATATTACAACCGTGGGCCTTAAAATAAACCTCATCAATTATTCTGAAGAAATAGTACAAAAGGCATAGTCTGGAAGCAGATGGCCCAGTCTGGACTAGTGTCACTCCTATCTTAGACTGAAAACACACACATCTGTAAGCATCCATGGCAACAATGTTCAAGGATATTGTACAAAGGAAGCAAACAAAACAGAGAAATAATTTCCAGCATTTCTCTAGTTTAATGGTGTTGCTTGTACATTGATGTTGTTAAAAATCCGGTTGGGAGTATCGGAGGACTGGGCAAAATACCATCGCTCAAAGTGCTAACATCCTCACAGTGGGCTCTCAAATTGAGCTGTGTCAAAATTACACCGTACACCTATTGGCATAATGGAACTCCAGGGATTAAAATGGTCCAAATCATTGTAAAAGAAAACTAAAAATAAAAGCTAGTTCTACTCTCAGCCTGAAGCCCAAAGCAAACAGGAAGGCAGTGTGCGGAGAGAGACATGGAAAACGAGACGCCTCAGGAAATCAAAATAATTATGTGGATAAAAACGATAGCTTGGTCCAGGAGCCGCGAGGTTGAGTTTGCATGACGCTGGCAACCCATCCACTGACAGCAGAACGCTGGTATGTGTGAAGCCTCTGAAAGCTACTATAAAAGCCCCCCATGGATAGCAGTGTGGGCTGTCTGGGTTTGATAGCCAGGATTTTTCATTTCATCCATTCTGGGAACGTCCTCACAAGCAAAAGCCAAACATCTTGTTGGTACTTTCTGGAGAAAAATATAACTCAAAATAACAGCTTTTGAGTTTTATTCATAGTTTCCTGGGCCCATAGTCTCAGCATCTGTCATGCCCATAGCTATGAGAATTCTTTCAGTTCGGCTTTTTGCATTGCTGTGTTTACACACTCTCCTGCAGCAAGTTTGATCAGTGCAACAGGAAGCAAACTATTATCGAGCAAAATACTAGCTAATCACCAGAGGCAAGCATTCGCCTGTTCAGCCCACTGTGACAACAATGAGCCTTTCGAAGCATGTTATAGTCAGTGAAATAAAAAAATTCATTCTCCATCACATAAACAGTGACACAAATCAGAGGATGCAGCAAAGGAATCCTGCTTTTCTCTGCCATTACATGACCGAAAGCTGTACCATTTTAAAAGATGCCTAGAAATGAATCCTCATTTCTGAGTAATTGATGGACACAACTGGCTAATGTTCCAACATTCATATAAACATAATCTCTCAAAGGCAGAACAAAGCTGTTTCAAAGACAGTGGAAACAGCTGTGACTGGCCTTATGTTCCAGCATATTGTTTAAAAATTTAAGAAACTAATCTTAAAGTTTTTAAATATAAGATTCGATTGTGTCACATTTGTAACATCAGTGTGTGTGATTAAGCCCTGAAGAGCAGCCTTTGTACACCACAGCTCGCAAGGTTTCTCCTTCCTTGGCTGCAGCCTTCACATACCTATTGAGCATGGATTGTTTGCCTGCTGTGCTCACACTTAACAGGGGCCGGCTTTTGTATGTGACAGGATGGTGACGCCTGATTGAAACCATGCGTCTAACAATTGCCACTAACTCTGGTTGCATACTTTTGTTTGAAAATGCGCCTAAGTCAGATAACTTAATACCGTATGTATCAGACACATCTGTTAATCCCTCTGATATATGCGGCTGATCCACGCTGCTCCTCTGCCCAGTTAGAGGGGCTTGCTATATTCGGGAGCCTTGTAATGAGACCTTGATCCCTGCTCACATCGCTCCAGCAGCAGATCAGGTAGGCCTGGACTTGCCAGGGTTTTGCCAGCTAAGCCCTTCCTACATGTTCATATCAGGACCCAAAACACTCCAGCAGGAATCCCAAATTCAGCCCCTGGCATGCTGCCAGACATTTAAAATCCCACTTGGGCTCCAGCCACCCAGCAACTCTCGCATTCTTGCATGCTTTCTTTTTTTGATTTAATCTCTCATTCTAGCATGTGTGACACACACACAGACACTCTCACACACACACACAAACACACTCACACTCAAATAATCTGTCTCTTTTTGCCAGGCTCTACTTCTTTCACATGCTTTAAAATCAAATGATTCCAGACTATTCATCCAATATACAAGAAAGCCACAGGCAATGTCATGCCTCTCACTTTCACACCTATTCAGAGATTTAGTGTTAAAATCTTTGTTTTCAAGAGGAAAACAGCCTCTGCTTGCTGGCAACATATAGTTCTATTGCTTCTTCGCACTCTAAACCATTCTATTAAAATATAAATTCTCTGAAAAAAAAGCAATTAAACCTATTTGATTACATTTTGTACATATTAGTGAAATAACTGCTAAAAGTAAGCAAATTTAAAGACAATATTTTGTTCTAGTGCTCTTTTTCATTTGATCAACGTATTTGAATCAAATATTTTTAGTATGTACGCAGTGTGTGGTGAGAATGGTTTACTTTCCTCACACTGTCACATCTGTGTGTTGCAGGCTAGTGTATTATGATGCGGTGTTTCTCATTGCTGTTATGATGTGTCTGTCAGGTGTTGTTTGCTAGATTACCATGAGACTCTAACGTAATACTTGTTTGACAGCTCCTTCTTTTTCCTCTGTCGAAATCTGACACGGTGTCATAAATGTCACAATGGCATCAATTCCGTCTCCACGGAGAAGGCCCAGGCCTCTATGCTGCACCTGTCATTGACTCTGCCACATACAGAATAATTTAGACTTCGTATCAGTGTAATAAGATAGACCCACGTGTAAGCGTGCATTCAAAGCAAGTACTTTAGTCTAAAATATCAAACATTTGGCCACAGCCCAGTGGGTGAAACCTGGTATAGCTGCGCTGGTCAGTGCTGAGAGCAGTAAACTTATGTGCGACTCTTGGCTACGATGGGTGAAAGTGAAATCTTTCCTTGCCCGGTTTAGCACATGGACTTTCCCCAGCAACCCTGGCTCCAGTATTGCAGACTCACAGACCTGTTCAATCCTCAGGTGCATGTTTCCATGTCGTTAGTGTTTTGTTACTCTCTTCCGCAAATATTAGATGGAATTGCAGTGGCAAATTGTTCCATACGTTGATTTATGTCCTGTTTGGCTGTCTGGAGCAGCTCAGAGTTTGACACGAGCATCTGGTGGCACAGGTTAATTGAGGGCGATTAAGGTGATTAATAGCTTTGTTTGAAGTAAAAACACAGGACAAGAGGGTTGGTGTTACAGACCAAATGTTCCAGAAGAGGACTGGCCATCAGGAGCCTGGGGGGAGAGCGGAGAAAGTGAAGGGCCTCAAAGGCAGAGAATGGGCACACTGAGGAAGGCGCAAATAGCCCGAAGGCCATGGTATAGGTGAAAAGCTCCTAGGCTAATTCTCACTTGTAATGGAAGCAAGTGCGTGAGTGGCAATGGAAAGGGCAATATTGACATGAGGCCTCATATAAAGAGCCACTGTTTATACTCAGCTAGTTTATTGTTTTAGAGATATGCTCTAGGTATCTTGTGTGCAAGTATTTTTGTATATGCTTGAATTTTATACAAGTTTGAAGTGAATAGTTGTGTAGATTTTAAATACAAATTAGACTTAACACTTCACTTTACTCAACCTAATCATGATCCACAAATTCAATACGTTTTACAGAATCTTGCCAGGAATTCCAGTCACCCTAAAATAAATTGTTTTTAGTGATCTTGTCAATATATCCAAGTATCCAACTAGCATTATAATGTTGTGATGTTGTAATACAACACTGAGACAATGGCCAACGTGAAGAATAGATGTAATATTGAATATTCCATGTCATGAAGCTGCATGAGAAATAAAGTTTGCAAACAGCCAGCAATCCTCCTGCTTTAAGGTTGTTTAGATGTACTAATTTGTGATTATTCAAATTTGTATTCAATGTATTTTTATTCAGTTGCAAGACTCGTATTGTGAATCGTATTGTTTTGCCATCAGTTTCAGAGTACACTGAAATTGATGTTATACAGTTAAGCCATTTTACGGATCCAGAATTTGTAGATTCTCTATTGTTGTTATTTCCTTCCTACTTTAAACCTAATATTGTTCTTCTCAGTACAGTAGCATTTTAAACTGGAATGTTCAACAAATTGTGGTTACTGTAAAATAAATGTACATGAATTATAAACATATTTTACCCTGAAGGTTGTGTGCTAGGCGTTCATTAGGTTAAATGAGATGCTCTAAAACTCGTCCAGTTTAGCAACAGTCACTATGAAATAGCACATTTGAAGTTAAATTACAGATCTTTTTCAACATTTTTTTCCCCAAAACAACCTTACTTTCATTAGACATAATAACTCCACTAGCTACCCTGAGGGCCTGAAGGGAATGGATGCAAATTAATTTTTTAATGTTAATGTTAATGACAAAATATATGTGGCTGCAAAAAATATGTATTTGCTGGGCCTTATATAACTGAGAGAGCATTTTAGAGTTCCTTTGTACCACAAGACTGGACCGCTCAGTCGATTTCATCACCATTTCATCATGAAGTGAACCTGCTTTTATTGATGCTATATATTGTCACAGATACTTGAATGAGCTGCAGTTCTTAATCCATCCCTCTGCTCTTGCTTTCACTCAGAATTCGCAGCATGGATTGTCATGTCTGTAATGGTAATCCAGTTAGAATAAATAGCCCTTAAACATGGTGTTGTTCTTGGCTGGGGTTCAGGCCATACAGCTGGGCTGAATACCAGGTTTCTCTGCTATATCACGCCATCTCACCTCTCTTACATTCTGCCAACTCATCTCTCTCTCTCTCTCTGTCACTCTCTCTCACTCTCTGTTCTTGCTTCCTCCACACATTGCTTTTGGCCAGGCAGCTATTATTACTCCAATATCCCACATCCCTTTGCTTCTTGAGCTTTTAACCAACATCATCAATGCAGGTTTATGCGTCAATAACCCCCTCTTTTCCTCTTCCGTAGCCTGGCCCTGGTGCAATCAATCACTCATAAGGAGGTGCCAATACATTTGTATGCCATTTTTACGGAGCAGTGACCACATAACACACAGTGGGGGGATTGGCTTTCCGAGACTGTTGGCTTTTATGGCTGTCCGGAGGTTAAGGTTACCCATAGAGGAGACTCAAACTCAGGCAGGCTAAATACCGTGCTAATGGTTTCACAGGGTGGGGAGCATGGTTATTTTCATCTGTATATTGCCGGCCACCCTATTAAACTCCAAAGGCGGCCGGGAATCCTGGCCTTTACCCAGAAGCAGTTCAGATGAGTAAGGGTTATTGAGGTTATGGTAGCTTTTTGGCTACAATTATATAGTTGTGCTGTAAAAGGCAATTCTGCACTGCTTTATGTACAGGGTTGAACCATTATGAGCAAGAAAGGCGTGCTCATTTGTCATTAAGGTGTAACACCTAAGGCACGGCATTTGTGCTGGCAGTTAAAGTCAGAAAACACAGTGGTTTATGCTTTTGGAATCGTTCAAGGTGGATTCTGGGAGCAGGATGGTAACTGTATAGCCACACAGCTGCAGCAGTGGGCATGGTAGAGAGAGAGAGGGAGAGAGAGAGAGAAGGAGAGAGAGGGAGAGAGAGAAAGAGAGAGAGAGAAGGAGAGGGAGAGAGAGAGAGAGAGAGAGAGAGAGAGAGAGAGAGAGGGAGAGAGAGAGAGAGAGAGAGAGAGAGA